>ML769329.1:2822636-3219496 GCA_009732865.1 Stipitochalara longipes BDJ | reverse complement strand
TAGAAAGCGCTTAATTAGTTCTATAATATAGATTAATTAGAAATTACTTAGAGCTCTTAATTATAAGTGTATTACTAAGTATACTCTAGAACGAGAAAATTGAGTTTTGGTGTTCCTCCCTTCACTAATGACGTCACGCAGCTGTAATTCCAAAACCCTCAATTTTCTTGATTTTTTTTCTAAAAATTATAACTTCTCTAATATTAGGACTAGCCCTAAGCTAAAAACACCGCTTATAAGCACTAAATTAGCTCTATAATATAGATTAGACATATTATTAGCCCTTAGCTTATATAAGGCTAGCTTATTAGGAATATAGGGTAAGACAGAAAACTCGCTTAGCTAGAAATCGAGTGATTCTATTGGCTAGAGCTTAATTCTAGCCAATCGGTGCGCTTACCGGTGCAAATTAATTACGGGTCCGCTCAAAAATCGTGCCAAGACTCTTATCTTTCTTATCAGTAATAATCCCTGCCAGCGGGTGCTGTTTATCGGATCTTTATAAACCTTTAATATACTATTAAAGGCAAAAGATTATAGGAATATATAAACTAAGGAAATATTATTATATTAACTATAAAATAGAGATAAGGAAAGTAAATACTTATATTTTAGGAAACTATTAAAAAGCTATATAAAAATACTAAAAAACCCTAATATTATATAGCTTAAAAACCTATTTTATATACCTAATCCACTAGCTCCCTTAGCTCTATTATTTCTATTATTATTATTATCCTTAGGGTTATTATAAGAAAGAAGGACTAGGTTATTCTTTAAAAAGATTAATTATTAATATAACTATAGAGAAAAGAGGACTTACTTAATAATAAAGGATATTAATAATACCTTTAAGGGTAGTTTATACTTAAGTTAAGTTATTAAGAATAGCTTAATCTATGCCTTAAATAATAAGTGGGATATAGGTACTATAAATAATAGCCTTTATATAAGAGGTATATACTACTTAATTAGTAGTAATAAATATAATAATAGTATTATAAGTAAGAGAAGGGTTAAGTAATATTAAAGTAATATTAATATTATATATTAGGTAATTAAGGTAATTAATATAAGATTATAGAACCTATAATTATAAGTATAAGATAATAAGATTAAGTAAAGACTTATATTATAATAGGGCTTATTTATAGAGTAATAATAGTTATAAATAGAGCGATTTCCTTACTTTATATAATAAAGGTAAGGATTCCGGGTAAAACCCTTAGAGTAATAAAGATAATAAAGTTAAAGTAAAGTTATAAGGGCACTAGTAAACTAGGGAGTAATAGCTTAATAAGGAAGAGGATTTATATTAAAAGATAAGAAGGATTAAGGAGAAGGGTAAGTATAATAAACTAGATTAAAGTAAGCTTAAAGAAAGCTTAAAGAAGGTTTAAAGAAAAGGCTAAAGAAGACTTAAAGAAAATTAAAAGAAGGCTTAAAGAAGGATTAAAGAAAGATTAGAGAAGACTTAGAATAATACTAGATATAATACTAAGGATAAAGTAATTATTAATTAAAAGAAGAAAAGAGAGGTTAATAATTAAGAAGAATATTTTTATAATACCTTTCCTATAATTAGTAATTATAATTATAAAGACCCTTATATACTATAAAGGCTTTAAAAAATATAAAGAATAAATTTATAAATTAATTAAAAGATTAAATTAATAATATATAATATAAGCTCTATAATAAAGAGTTAAGTTAGGATTAATAAATTAACTAGGAGATTAAATAAATTATATTAAATTATACTTATATACTTAATACTTATATTATAAAGGGAAGAAGATAAGAATATAATTTATGGGCTAATTAAAAGATTAAATAAATTACTATTACTTCTATTATTATTATTATTATATAGTATTATATTAGTGGAATACTTACTAGACCTATAGGTTAAATAAGGGTAATAAGGGTTTTAAAAGGCCTTTAGGAGAGTATAAACTATAGGAAAGGGTTAAGAGGTGGGAATAAGGCTATTTATAACTAATTAAGCCTCTTAGGGATAAGAGAATAAGAGGGGGAGTAATATAATAAGTATAATTAAGTCATATATAAATATAGCTAATACGCGCCTATTATACTAGAAAGGTACTAGTATAACCTAAGCTTAGCGCTAGGGGTTATAAAATGTATTTATATAGCTCTTAGAAGAGAGTATTAATTAGTTTCTTCTTAGTTTTAAGTAATTAAGAGCCCTGGAAACTCTTATTATAATATATTTATATTATTAGCCTTATTAACTACTTGCGTAGTACCCTATTATTAAGTCCTTTATATTTATATTTAATTCTTAATTTTTTCTTTAAACGAAAAAAATAAGTAATATAATATTTTATAAATTTATATAATTAAATTATTTATATATCTTTTCTCTTTTATAATACTTAAATCCTTTAAGTATTTATTATATATATTAAGAATAATTAAATTCTATTTTAATTAATATATTTTAAAAGTTAAAATAAATATAAATAAAATAAAAATAACTTTCTAGGTTATTATTTTTACTTATTAGTCTAGTTATAAATATATAATAGTAATAATTTAAGAGGATAAGAGTCTTTTTAGTTTTATTATTAAAAGTTAATAATTTCCGATATAATAAGTTAGCTGTATTATGTTATATAAATAAGAATAGGCAGATCTGAGAAGGCTTAAAGAGGCCTGAGCAAAGGCTGCGCTAGCTACGTGAGTCAGAAATCTAGGAAAGGCAAATATTCCTATTAAGAAATAAGAAACCCACGACGCTGCACATATCATTTCATCTCCCACCCAGGAGCATCATGTAATTTCAACTCCTTCTCTGTCCACTTCCACAACTTCTCTGATAGTTGATCATCATGAGCAAGAGGTCCTTCTTTCCCAGCCACCCCACCCTTTTCATAATAACTTCCACTCTTCACATCTTTGCTGAAGCTGCACCATAATTGTGTCTTCACGCCCTCCTCTGGCGAGACACCTCTCATAGCAACAAGTGGCTTCATAACGAGATTGAACAAAAGCCAGTTCACGTTCTTTTCTCCTCCCCACACACCAGTCTTCACAGCCCCCGGGTGTACTGATACGGAAGTGATTTGGGGGTAGCGTTTCCCAAGTTCGTACGCAAGCAGGGCATCCGCGAGTTTCGACTGGCCATAGAGTTCCGCGCCGCCGTGTCCCTTCATGTCAGTCTTCAGCTCGTCAAAAAGGATTCCTGCCTTTGGAGCTATCATTTTGTGAGCAACTGAAGATATTGACACGATCCTGACATCGGTATTTGGGCGAGCAGCGGTCGACAGCAGTTTTGGCATCAAGAGCTGCGTCAATAACGTATGGCCCAAGTAATTCGTTCCAAACTGCAGCTCATATCCCTCCTTGGTGGTGTCGGGAGGCACCATACCAATGCCAGCACAAAGCTGTAGGAGGTCGAGGCGCTCGACTTCGCTATTGACACGAGCGGCAGCTTCTTTGATAGATACGAAGGATGAGAGGTCTAGGTGTAAGAATTCGATGTTGGCAGAATTGGCTGCCGCAGATGATGCCCGGATGCGCGAGATTGCTGCGTCGGCATTCTTGCGAGAACGTGCTGCGAGATAGAGCTTTGCCGAGTTGTGCAGAGCCAGTGCTGTGACTGCTGCTTCTCCAAGTCCTGAGTTGCCTCCCGTGACGAGGCAAACTTTGCCACTGAGGTCTGGGATATCTGTTGCCGGGTTAAAATTTGACATGACGATGGGAGTTGTTCGAAATGTAGGCTGGCTTGGACTGGGGTTATTTTCTGCTGATTTTTTTGCTGCTGATATTATTTCTGATGCAACTGGCAGTTTGCAGTTGGCATATGGCCTTTATATACTTCCCGGAGGAACATGGTATTGACCACGCGGACGGTCGAAGGAACTTTAAAATCGCAATGCTCGTCATAGTATAGTAGGATGCAACCCAACTAATTATTTCCCTTTCGCTATCTTATGTCCGCAGTCGCGATATACTTGGAGTCGAAAGCGCTGGATTCGATGCGGGGTCTCGCTTAAGCTGCATGCACAGGGAGGGGATGATGCTGATCTTCCCGAAAGGGGGCAGCAATCGATCTCGTTTCGGTTAGCCTCTGGTGCCTGCTTTTCGGGGCAATACTCAAGCGGCGCCCGCGACCCTCCGAGCAATTCTGTCCGAACATCAATCGAAAAAATTCCAGTTTATTCCTCCGAAGTGGACTTAGTGCATTAACTCATTGCGACCTAAGTTTCACTGGAACTCACGTCGCTTTAGTCTTATCCTCTCACGGACTGTCCGCCATCCGACTTGGTCCTGAAAAGGATACCGCAACCTATCAGACAGTTATCGAACTTAAGCTCCACACAATGAAAGAACAGGTTCATGAATTTGCCTTTGTGACGACAGGAGAGTTTGGGAAACCGAACATAGTGGATCGAAAGCTTATACGAAGCCACTGCATGCGCGGAAAGAACAGGCGGGATCCCGTTGAGGAGTGTAGCGCCCACTGGCTGAAAATTACTGATTCCAAGACTCGATCCGCTCCTGCACTATTATTATCGTTCCCGATATCTCAGATGCATGAGAATATCAAAGACAGTAAGTTGCAGAACCACCGAACAAGGAGCAAGCACGTCGCCCGAACAGTACGGCACTGGAAGTCCCACAAAACATGGGGCAATGTCACTCCGTCTCCTGCGCCGAATCCGCTTCTCGTGCATTTCGCCGTTGAAATAGATCTAGAATCCCTCAACATTCTAACTTCCAGTGAGTCCCTTCCAAGCTAGTGTTATTTGAGAAACATATTACTCACTACTTCATGCCCAGTTATCCCGGGAGCATTAAGAGCCTTTTCCCTCGCGGATTTCGGCCTTACAAGTGACCTTCGATCCTCGCAATGGCAATATTGGCTATTTACAGATGCTGCCTACGTCCACACCGCTGTCGCAATCTCTTTAGTAATCCGAGACTTTCTCCTCAAGCGCGAAACATCCAAAATCACATCCTTCCACCTGAGGAAGGCTATCCACCAACTCAACAAGAATCTGTCGGATGAGAAACTCTCAGTGTCGGATGTTACCGTTGCAGTAGTTATGATACTTGGCTTAGCGTCTGGGATTTCGAACGACCTAGTTGCTATATCAGCTCACGCAACTGGATTACGTGAAATAGTTCGTCGTCGAGGTGGTCTCGACAGCTTCTTCAATAATCCACAGTTACAGATTGGCATGGCTCGGTCAGTTGAAGATCACATTCCTGCGGCAGACCTAGCTTACTAAGATCAAGCATCGATCTTTGCCTCTCCCTTATCTCAGGACAGAGACCCATATTCACCACTGGACCCTCTTCCTGGGCTAACCACACTGACACCTCACCAGCCCCCAGTCCCTGTAGTCCATACCCTCACATACCAGGTCCAAAACAACCTATAAATGATCTTGTAGATACCAGAATAGCAGCGATATTTCGAAACCTCCAAAATATAACGCGAACAATAAACCACGCAACTTCAAGCAAGCACATGATACAGAGCTCCAAGCTCCACGCTGGAGTTTTGACAGCCCAGTACCAACTACTTGGGCTTGAAAGCAAGCGGCATGATGTTCTGAGCGAGTGTGTACGGGTGACGCTGCTCGCTTTCCTGACCACGACATTCCAGATCCTAGGATCGAGGATCAAGTATAAGCATATCACCAATCAGCTCAGAGAACTGTGCCAAGCAATCGAGGTCTCGACGGAGCAGTTGCGAGAAGTTATGTTTTGGGTATTGATGATGGGTGCGGTGGCGCTGTTTGATAGCGATGAGCCTTGGCTAAGGGATAAGTGGCGGGCAGATGTCCTTCCACTCACGAGGGGATGGCAATGGACTAATGCAGAGCGGCTGCTGAAGAAGTTCGTTTGGATAGATGCGATTAATGAGAAGGCAGGAAAGGATGTCTTCGAGAAGATGAGGTAAAATCCAAGGAGTGGCCAATAAAGATTAAAACATTGTAATCAACACTTCAGAGCCTGTAGGTTTTAGTACGTATTTGCATACGGTGAATTTTTGGAGAGTGCTAATAACGCCACATTCTAGCAATACCATCGAGAATTCAAAAACAGGGTCTGAGAGCAGCGACAAGGGCGAGCATTCTCTATCCAGAAACACATTAAGGTGTATGACTTGTTTCTTCAGTTATCACCCCCAAATTTTAGCAGCTTATTATTTCTCCATCTTCACCTTATTTAATCAATGTTTTCATTTCTTTTCCCTCTTGACTCCCAATCACAACAGTATTTCCTCCTACAACCCGTCTCCTGCTTCATCCACCCAAACAAGAACGAACCCCAGCTACTTCACATCCGTCCATAGTTCATAATATTACCCATCATCGCGATACCCCGCTTGATCTTCCTCTCCGCCGCGCACGTAATAGTTGCCGTCACCGTGCTCGTGTAGGTCGGCGTTGGTGCTGTGGTCGTAGTACCAGTCACACCTGCGCAGGAGCATGCGCTGTAATCTGAAATGGAGAGTTAGCGATTATTGATATTAACATGTAGGTGTTTTAAGCGGTGTATTGGCGAAAGATGGAGGAGGAAATGCCTCAGCAGGTAGTAGAAAAGGGAGACATGGAATGGGAGATTAAAGAAAGGCGAAAGGTAAGAAAAGTAAGGGTGGGAGTGAGAGGGTCTGAGAGAACTTTTCAAACTCACAAGCAGATGCGCTAGAGCAGTACGTCGCGTAGGGTGGTAAAGATGTCGGGCTAACGGTAGTAGCACTAGCTACTGGGGTGATAGTAGCAGTGCGCTTTTTGAGAGTGGAAGGCGGCAGATCTGGCACTGATGTCGTTGTCGTCGTTGTACTGCTTTGAGTCAGTAAAGCCCTCCATTCGCAATTCACAACAATACACATCGGAGAAGTGGTATAGGTTTATGCAATACTTACTAGGTGGCCGGAGTTACAGTCACGGTGTACAAGCTCGAGCAGTCGGCAAGACGACTGCTCAGAGGGGGTGACTGACCAGCGGTGCCGCCGACACCACGCTGGCAGTTGTTTCCTGCCCCACAGGCGGTTGCTCGGACTTCGATTAATTCTGCGCTGGCAGACAATGCTACGGGCAAGAGGAGCATGAGTGAGAACTTCATTATTGCCAGATCGATTGGGCTTAGAGATGGAGTGAAAGGCGTGTAGAGAACAGAGTTTGATAGGTTTGAGGGGTGGCAGATGGTGTAGTAGCGAGGCAGTGATTCAATGGGTATATATGTTTCTTTCCACCAGGGGAACTTGCTCTGACGAACAATTCGGTCACCCCGCACTCATGGCTGGATGAGACATTTCGAAAAGTGCTGAGTGGGGACTTGACAGCTCAGACTAGGCTTGAGGCTTGAGCTGAGGTTCCAATATTGCGGTCCCAAAAGACTACTTGGGAAACGGTTGCGATCTGGAGGATTCTCATTGGAGCCGTTTCGAGCTGATCTCCAGCCAGCCGCTTTGCTTGTCGACACCGCTTAGGCTTAGTCAGGGGTCTCGACTCGCTTAAAAGGGGGGAGATTCCAAAACGGTCAATTCGCTAGATGCACAGACCAGAACCCGTATTGGCGGGTCCCAACTAGGAAAGACTAAGACGTTTTAGGATCAGATAGGCGTCTAGATTTTCAGCCCTCCTGCAGCATAGCAGTTATGTCTCAAATATTGCGGGGTCATAATTCCTTCCTCTTGCGCATATTGGCAGTTATTTTGGATCTGCGGAGGTACCTCCTTTCGGTCCTAGCGTGCCGATAGTGATCGATAGTTTCGCGGTGCAGGGGCTGAAAATGTTCGCTCAGCTCTGTCCTGGGCCTTAGCGGGCTATACGCGTCAAGATAGCGCTCGCTGTCTCCGATTAGATATTCCGCAAGGCCTTCACCATGGAGACGAGGGTATGTGGATCGAGCAAGGCCTCGACGCATTGGTACCTTATTACTCGCATCCCACCCGTCGATGTCCCAATGTTGCTCCTGATCATTCCCGCGTACATTTCATCGGATACTCTTTGAAGTCAGGCACAAGATGTTAAACGAACCTTTGCTAGCCATCGGGCCGGTACCTATCGCCGTTGGGTTTTTATTGCTACTCGCCGCGGCGTACACGCATTCCCTTCCTCCTTTGAAGAGTGTAGCAGCGGAAAAACTCGGACAAGACTCAGTCACAGAAACACTACAAATTCCAAAATGGATCTCTTCAAACATTCCTTATATTGGCCATGTGTTGGGCTACGTCCAAGATGGGCATAGCTACTTCGCTGCTCTCTGGTAAGCCCATTCACTACAGCACCTGTCCTTTCCCGAAATTTTCATTCCGCTAAACATCTGAGAATCTAGTTCAGCAACATCCCTACCTATCTTCACGATTCGAATGGCCGCGGTCAAGCTTTCCGTCGTGAAACCAGAACTCACAAGAGACCTGCCGAAAGTCCGACATCTCAGTCTGGCCCCACTGGTGCTGCAACTCTTCCAACGAAGCTTGGGTCTTGGGGAGTTTTCGTGCTCGCTACTGAGGGAAGAAGACGAACTGAGTAAGAAGTTCGCTCCAGAGATTTCCCGCCTCTTTCGTGAAGAATTCATTCCGAATAAGAATCTTCGTAAGTATGTTGAGGAAATTGACGGATACGTCCAATATGAAGTGTAAGCTTCTCCAAGCAAGAACCCATACTCAGTTTACCTAGGATATGCTAATTTTGAATTTCTTGTAGGATGGTGATAGGTGACGGCCAAAAGATCTTCATCGAAGAGTGGATTTTCAATACGCTTGTGGGCGCGCTGGGGAAGTCATTGTGGGGAGGAGATAATGGCCCATTTGGTGACCCAGAATTCGTAACGCACCTCCGGTATGCTCTCCAACCCCATTCAATCACGAATCACGACCAGCTGACATTTGTTACGAAAGCACGTTCTTGATGAACATGAAAAAACTGAACGCTCCTTTTGACTTCATGATCGATGAGAAACTGCTCGCGTCACGGCGATTCGTTCGCGAGCGCTTAGAGCAATTCAGTTTCGAGGAGTACGCAGAGAAGTGTGTTGGAGGAAGCGCTGATGCTGTAGAGGAGAGCTTCCTCGGTCGAGTTCGAGCGCTGTGCTTGACGCATGGGGCCGCAGCAGAGGGTTGGACCGACTACCAGCTCTTGTTGATAGCGGGTCTAGGTCCAAACGTCATGGCAGCTTCAACGTGGATGTTCCATCACCTCCTCGCTGATCCTGAATTAATGATGGAAGTTAGAAATGAGCTAGACGAGTTCGTCAAGACTTCGGAGGGTGAAATCGATGTTGCCAATATGTCGGAGGCATGCCCCTTACTTCTTGCCACTTGGTTCGAGGTCCTTCGAAGTCATGGGGGATTTTCACTGGGCCGTTATGTCCACGAGGACACAACTCTGGCCGGAAAGTACTTGCTGAAGAAAGGCTCGTACATTCTAGCGCCACTGCGGCCACATCATTCTGACCGCCAGATATGGGGGCCTACGGTAGACAAGTTCCTTCCAGGAAGATTCTTGAAGGCAGATGGAAGTTTGGACGAACTGCAGAGGAGGAAACTTCGTGTTTACGGTGTGTTTGGTACGTTATGTCCAGGGAGATATCTAGCGGTTCATATGGCGATGGCACTTACAGTAAGGCTTTTATTGGCATTTGATATGACGCGAGTAGATGGCTTGCGTACGCCACCACACGAGAGTAAAGATACAGTCGCAGGGTTGGCAACTCCAGCTTTTGATGTGGAGGTTGAGATGAGGAGACGAGATAACGATTGTGACCGGGTGAAAATACGTTTCAAAAGTAGCAGGCAGGCGTTTTGATAACTAAATTGAAACCCGATTTCCGCTGAATATTATGCTGGCTGAGTGTTGAACTATGAATACTGCATTGTGATACCGAACCATCTACAAGCTTATGAACAGGGGTTGCCAGGTGGTGGTTCACTTGCCTGCAACTCCTTCCTCATCCAATACTAAACTTTGAAATACCACTCTTGCCACAGTTATATTGGTTATCTGGGTCCCGTGATATCTTAAATACGTATAGAAATAAGATTCTAGAGAAGTTTAGCCAAGTTCAACGGAGTTTTAAAACTGTCAAGTCGCGGTTATACTAAATCATCAGCAGCTGGTATTATTTCAAGTTGACAGAAAACGAGATTTCATGGCTCGCGAAAGTAACAGGGAAGATCATTATTCTAGCATCATCACTCCTTGGAGGCCACAAAAGTGGTGAAGGTGTTTTATTTACACATTCAGGGGACGACAAATCAAGTATATATTATGTGGAATTTATCTATAGCTCATCTCATGTTATTTGGTAGGTTAAAACCACTTCATATGTTATCTTTGCCATTAAATGAAACAAATAAGACCTAGATTAAGCCATGGCACTCTTTGCTTTCCATGCCTTGAAACTTCCCAACTTCTATTCCCAAGCTAGAGTCCCCCCCAGCTGATTTTCGTAACAAGATAGCAATCTCACCCACACTTAGGAAATTGAAATAGGATACAAGCTTATCTGAGACCATCTCATTAGCTTGGTTGGATAAGTGCCTCCATAATGCGCGCCGTGGCATCGAAGTCGGTTTCCGAAGAAGAGAAAGCTAGGAAAGAGGAAACGAGGCACAAAGGGAACGGCTCAACAATCCTTACGCAATTCGAATAAGTTAAAAGAATTCAATTAGTCTAGTACAATGCATCGGTTGAACACCTCAGTAGAAGTTCAGGTCATCGCGGCTCTATTTTCGAATCTACTTTCACGTGACATAAGTGAATGGCTGCGGAAAGGTCACCCTGCATGGGTTTTCGCAGTTACGAAGTATTTTCCAGCCCTGCAGGGTTTTCTTGGTCCTCGACAGCGTGGCTAAACTTTACGCCAGGGGCGGCCGCCTATCCAGGCACAGTATGCAGGTTACGGCGTCCTGATTCGTGCCTGCATGATGAATTGGTAAGCCATAGCGAACAGCTTATACCTAAAGCCAACCTATCAGATCTTCAAAGTCGTGACTGACTTGATGTTAGTCTTAATACTAGTCTTTAAGTCATCCTATAGTTATTAAAAAAGTTAAAAGAAAGGGGGCTGCGCTCAAAAGAAGAAGAAAAAGTTCCATCCGTCTGTTTCTATATCTATCTATCGCTTTCAAAGCCGAGTCAAGCGTTCAAATAAAGGTTTCTTCATCTACCAAATTACCATAGCACTACGAGCCAACTCAACTTTCGGCAATCCAGGCCAAGCTTATCGAGATGGCAAACGTTTTTCCATTTTGCGACCTCGTCGTTCTCCAAAGTCCAGAGCCGTGTCCAGAGCCGTCTATAACTGTTGGAACCGAGACTCAGCCTACAGATTCTTGTAAGTCTATCTATCTGCCTCTAGTGTGCAACCTCCTTGGCCTAAGTGACTATGAAAGTCATGTAGTAACATTCTCCAGCTTATGGAAAGTGAGATAATACACAAGACTGTCAGACTAGACCCTGTGTGTGTGATGAAGTGATCTCGGGTAGAGACTTTCGTGTTTCGATTTCATTTCAATTAGCTTGAGCAGGAGTAGGAACAGGAAATGAACTTTATAGCCGCATAGTTTCCTCTCATCTAGCTCACACCCCATCTTGACATACTTCAACGATAGAATGTTTATTTCACAAATTCTTACGTGAGCCAGAAACAGCTGTTAAGTCTGCTCGAAGTTCGACTAGACCAACCCTTAACCTTCCCTTACTTTTCGACTTTGGCAGCAATCCTTGATGTGATCATCTAAGCGGCTTTATTTTCTGTTCTAAATTCCTTATGTCCTCGGCAGCTGTACTCCCTTTGCCCCATACTCATAGGTTTATTAAGATTCCAGGATCTAAGGATCGAAACTCTTAAGATACTACGAATTTGCAGTGTCTGTGCCTCTGAGAGCCTATCATGATGTCAGCTTCGAGCAACAGCCGTGTTATTCCACTTGTGCCGTCTACACTCACAGCATCTTGATCGGAAGAAAAAATAGTTGAAGAGTGGGCATTGTCCGAGTAGGGCTACCCAGCGGCATGAGCCGCAGGGACGAGGATTTAAATTACTAATCGCGGTTTTCAGTCGTGAAAAGTATATTTTTAAGCTCGCTTAGCCAGCCACACTTTGACTACTTAGCACAATTGACCCTATTCCATGCAGTTATTGATAGCATATTTCTGAGCTTTCGCACGAGGCGTTCTATAGGAATAGGGTCACCACCGAATGTACGCCAGATGGGCGCAAGATAAAGTTGAGAGCCGACACGACACACTTCTTAGATCAGAGACATAGATGGGGGGATGCTAAAAAGTCGATTAATGAGCGACTACCGAGACGATGAAGAGTTCATATATTTAACTATATTATAAAGGAGAGATCGATGAGCTGGGACGTGTTAAATGGGAGGCACGAGCACGAGAAAGCGTCCACAGTTCCGCATTCTCGTTTTAGGTGAGAGTTTTTAACTTTATAAGAATAAAGTCTCATGGAAAATAAATTTTCGCTATAGGTTCTTCTTCAAAAACTCTATCTGTACCCTGACATTCTCATTAAACCCCCTCCCACCACCATAAATATCAAAATGTCCACAGCCCCTCATAACATGAGCTTGTTTCGGCTCTAAAGCAAGCTGATACATATCAAGCTGGGCCCTCGTCTCAACCGTTGTATCATACTCTGGGATAACCATCAACAACGGCGTCGGCGCAATTCTATGAATGAACCTCTTCGGCTCATGCAAAATAAGATTAAATATCGACTGCAGCGTAACCTCATTCTTCCATTGCCCATCCGTTGTCTTCATGTCCTTCATGAAATGGAACGCCTCCGCTGTCCCCAATATCGCCGGTGATTTCCCGCTCTCCACTTCCTCGAGCGTAGTCGGCACGACAGGAACCATCATGCTTAGCTTCCCCTCCCGTATGCTTGTTCTGTTCGCGAAGATTCTCGGAAGCATAGGTGCCAGAGGCGCGGTCTGGATTTCTCCAGAAACGAACGGGCTTTGCGTTACAACTGCTCTGATGCGCTTGTCTATCGCAGCTGCGCAGATGACATTCCCGCCCGAGAGACTGGTGCCCCAGTACACAATCCTCGAGCTATCAACTTCTAGCTGCGCAGCCGCGAAGTCAAAAGCGTCGAAGTAGTCTCTGACTTGGTACGTGGGATCGATTTCATTCCTTGGGAGTCCCTCGCTGTCCCCGAAGCTGCGGTTGTCGTAGATAAGGGTATTCCAGCCTTCGGCTTGGAAACGCTCGGCGAAATGAGAGAGATTTTGGTGTCTAATTCCGGCGAACTTGAATTTGCTTTCGTCAGTTTGTTCTTCTTACTGGTAGGCAGGGGAGGAAAAGAAAGCAATTTACCCCGTGGCTCATGATGATGCAGGGACCTTTTGCGGCTGTGGGGTAGAACCATGCTTTCAGCGTCAAGCCATCTAAAGCTTTGAACTTGGCATCACGGCGATTTGGGAGCATCTTGAGGGGTTCTTGCCTGGAAACTGAGTGAAGAGGGTTGCAACGAATGCTTTATCTCATACTGCCGGATTTACCAAAAGCTGCAGAACACCTTGTCATGTCTTATTATCTGCTTTCCGCTGGCCCCACTCCACCTCAGAGGGCGGAGTGGACTCCGCATTGGCTACGGCTTCCGGCAGCTCGGAACCGTCTCAATGATGAGTGCCTTTAATGTCCCATCTCAATAAAGTAACAGCAGGCCACATTCTCGGAATCTATCTCGGAAATCCGGAGGATGGTGATACGGTGTGGCTAACTGCCCCAGTCCAGCATCACGCAATACACGGAACCCTTCCGAACGCCTCCTTTTCATCCCCCAACCCCTCACTCCGACAAAGGAAACTGACAACTCAAAAACGTATTAAAAGGTAATTCTAGTTTGATTTTTCTTCAATCAGTAAGGCCTAAGAATCTCAGAAACGAAAATGCCCAACTCACTCCTCCCCCGTGAAGGGCTCACTCTCGAGGCCTTATTTGCACCATTCAGACTCACACTCCTACAGCCGCTCTTTATTGGTCCTATCTTATTTGCAGCCTATTGGGTCCCTACCTCGGTCCTGTCGACGTCGAAATGGACATTGCTCAAATCCTTCAAACCCCTTCTCCAGTCGACGAATGTGCGAAACAGCCTAGTTGCTCTCCTCTCCATCGGTCTCCTACGGAAAATAAATAAAACGCTGAGCAGACTTGTTTTGAACAACTTCACTCGCGACAAGACGTGGGACTGGGAGAAAGAAGTCGTTCTCATCACGGGAGGGAGTGCAGGGATTGGCGCGTTGATGGCGAGGATGTTTGGAGAGAGGGGAATCAAGGTTGTGATCTTAGATATCGTCGCCCCTTCGGGAAACCCGAGTTTATGTACTCCACCCCTCTCTTTTACGCTATTGAGCCATGCTTTAATGACAGGTAGGCTGACGTTGTCACAGTGCCCAACATCCACTTCTACCAAGTCGATATCACATCTGATTCCAGGATCAGAGAGGTAGCTGATGAGATTCGGAAAGCTCATGGCGACCCCACAGTCCTAATCAACAACGCCGGGATCGGGACCAACCTCCCCATCCTCACCGAGACGGTAACTCAGATACGGCACGTCTTCGAAGTAAATACCATCTCGCACTTTCTGCTCGTCAAGGAGTTCGTGCCGGATATGGTGAGAAGGAATCATGGGCATATCGTGACGGTGGCGAGTATGGCGAGTTTTCTGGTGCATGCGCAGAATGTGGATTATGCGTGTAGCAAGGCGAGTGCGTTGGCTTTTCATGAGGGATTAGGACAGGAGTTGAAGGCGAGGTATGGGGCTGAGAGAGTGAGGACGACGTAAGTAGCGCCGCCTCTCTGCACATGTAATAAGATTGCGTGGACGAGAGAGGGCAGTGTTGACCTGGTGCACAGCGTTGTCCATCCAACTTGGGTTCGAACACAGTTGATCGAATCGCTCCTTTCTCAGCGCAAAATCACAGACTTTGTCCTTGAGCCGGAGACCGTGGCAGAGGCTGTGGTGCAGCAAGTCTTGTCTGGGTACGGCGCCCAGCTGATTCTGCCTGCGCGTCTGGGTCCGGTCTCAGGAGTTCGCGGATTCCCGTCCTGGTTGCAAGAGGGTATTCGGAATGGTGTGAACCGGGTTTTGGAAAGCTAAGCTATTCAAACAATTTCATTATTGGTTTCCCATGCATGGTACATGTACGATGCTGGTGTTGAGCTGCCAATCCACGCACCGTCATCCCAGGGCTCTGCTTCTTGAGCGTCTGGTATTAAGCTGGAGGAGTTGTAGGATCCCAGTCTTGGGATATAGGCCATCAGTTCCTCATTTGCGTCCTCGGCACAGCCACCTCCCTGTATATACAGATTCTCGTCGCCTTCGTTTAAAACTAGCTGCGGCCCAACCCCCATTCCATCATATCCCAGCCTCCTCATCGCCTTCTCAAGAGCCTGAACGCGCTCATGAAGTTTCCCAGACGTACAATATGATCTCAGAATCTCAAGTCCCATGAAGATGTCCCTCGGTGTATCGCTAAACTCCAGCGGTGCATGTCGAACCGCCAGATACAGCGTCGCCACCGCCGAAAGCACGAAAAAGTTGAAATGCACGGCTTGTAAATCATACATTACGGTGGATTTCTGTAGCTGGTAGCATGACTGGATGGTCTCGGATGCATTGCAGACTGCTTTGTGGGAAAGAGGGGCGTTTTGGGCGATGTTGGAGAGGGAGAAGAGGGTGTGTTTATAGAGACCGATTTTTAGCTGATTTCTGCAGACTATGACGAAGGATTTGTGGAATTGGGCTTCATCTACTTTTGTGTAGTAATTAGAGCGGTTTGGGAAGGTACTCTCTATTGAGGTTGAGAACGCCCATTGATCAGCCTCGATATCGATGGAAGTGCGGGTAGATGGTTCCAGCTCTATGTAACTACTCCCCAGCTTCGGCATGGTCGGCACGAATCTGGCTGCAATACGAACATACTTGACCAATGACGAGATATACTGCAGAGAATCGTTCTGTGAAAGATATACATCAGCTTGGAAATCAGCGTATCGAGACACAACGCTCACGTGTTCAGGAATTATGTGCTCAATTTCCGCGTCTTGGAGAGTGAAAGGAAGGTTGACCATAAAGCTGAAACGTTTATCGAGTATATAAATGCACCAGAACATCCGCGCGACCCATTCAAGCTTCCCAGTAATTGATTTATGCAGTCCGAGTTCTTGACACATCTTTGCTGCCATAGTGTTTTTTCTCCAAGCTAAAATGGTCTCGTCGCACTGCAGATGGTATATACCCTAAAAAGATCAGTCAATAGATACAGCAAATTGAGGAAAGGGTGAAGAACTGACCAGCAAGGCCGCAATGGCTGTGTCCTTTGCATCGATCTTCGGTCTGTCCAATCTGCTTGTAAGCTTCTCGGATACCATGGACATCAGACGACGACTCGTCTCGGTTTCCTTCGTTGACCTCGACGCAAGTGCGCATGCTAAAAACAATCTCAGCATGTCTACATTCCGACCATCAAGCGTATCACCCCAGTCTTCGGATTGGATATTTGTGATAAGGTCTGGACTGCTGTCATGGCAATCAATCACGCTTTCTGCCAACGATATCAAGCTGTCGATTGGGATGAAAGGGTAGAAACATTCAGCTTCGAAGCGGAAGTTGTCAATCAGTTCAAGTGCTTCATTTTTGGATAAAGGAAAAGGTGGTGTAAATGCCGACGTGATATGATTTGAGATGAGAGGTTCACCAGGTGTGAACGAGCGGGATGTGGTGGGTGAGTCCCATTCCAGAAGCTGGCAATCGTTTTCGTCGTCGGGTGGTAATCGCGAAGTTCTTTTATCGTAAAGCGCAGCTCGGCAGTTGCTAATCTTTTGGATTGTCTGGAGAAGTAAAGTGTCTGGCACCATATCGTGAATTTGAGGATCTTGGCTGGACCCTCTCATGTGCTCCAGCACCTGATCCAACTTTGATTTCAGTTGCAAAATTCCCTCTTCAAGTCCCTCATATCTGAAGTTCGTCAGTCTCGTGGCTGTGATTAACAGCTAGAAAAAACGAATGACGTACATCGAAGAAGCTTGCGAGCTTGAACCTGGCGATGGAGTGACATGGCCGTATGTACACCGCACTCTATGAGTTATGCATTGCTGGCAGCGAGGCTCTCCACTGCACTTAACCTTGCGTCTTTTGCATTGATCACTGTCTCTCTGTCAACGACGGCGGGTTCTATTTCAAAGGGGGTGGGAAGGAGCTCACCACGCATTGCGGACGTATTGCTGGCGTTTCTTAATTCGTGATGCTCCTCGTTGAATCATTTCCCTTTTTCTGTTCGCCCTGTTCGATCCTTCGAATGTATGTTGTTGTTTCCCAGACCTGCCAAAGTTCAAAGTCGGCATGATTCTGGAACTTGGGTTGATCTGTGATAGTGCGGGGGGTGGCGAATCAAATTCGGCAGTCCAGACCGGCTCCGCACGAAAGATTCAGCTCCACAACTCTAAGTCCTCTCTCAATGGAAGACCATACTAGACAAACAGTGTGACACAGGATTCTCATCTTGATTACATGAGGTCTTATGGCCTACCTACCAGGTAAACAAGTGTGTACCCAGAGATGGCGTGGATAGCGGGAATGTTCCGAGCAACGCTGGTAATGGCATTCCGAGAGCTCGGAACGAAATACACGTGACGCGGAGAAGTCTCCGTCCTCGTGCCTGCTCCAGCATTCAGAACGTATGGGAGTTGGAAGTTGGAGGTTAATATATGAATAGATGCAACCCACTGGAAAGTGTCTCTGGGTTTATGAAGTCTTTTCTCATTTTCTTTTTCGTGGTTTTCGACTTGAAAATAACGCACTCAAGGAAGAACATTGTTCACTTGAACTTACCCATCTCTAGAATTGGGGTCTTCTCCACCTATTCCTCGTGGCACAGAAACTGCCCTTCTATTCGATGGCCACCGAATTTGATGTTGTGATCATTGGGGCAGGTCTCTCAGGAATCAACGCCGCTCAGCGAGTCCAGACCCAGCTCCCAGAATTGACTTACACAATCCTCGAAGCTCGAGGACGCTTAGGCGGGACCTGGGACTTATTCAAGTACCCCGGCATCCGCTCAGACTCTGATCTCTACACATTCGGTTTTCCATGGCGGCCGTGGGAAAGCACGAAAGCCATTGCCGACGGTCCATCAATCAAGCAGTATCTGGTCGAATCTGCTGCCGCATACGGCATCGAAAAGCATATCCAGTACCACCAGAAGTTGCTTGCAGCAGACTGGTCATATAAGACTCAGAGTTGGTCATTAATTATTTCCGTTAATGGGGAAAAGAAGTGCCTGAAAGCAAGATTCATGATCTACGGCTCAGGATATTACGACTACGACGAACCGCTGCAGACCACAATTCCTAACATTGACACCTTCAAAGGCACAAAAATCCATCCTCAATTCTGGCCCCAGGACATCGAATACACCGGCAAGAAAATCGTAATCATCGGCAGTGGAGCCACAGCAGTGACACTTCTCCCCGTTCTCGCAGAGACAGCAGCGAGCGTCACCATGCTCCAACGTAGCCCAACCTACATTCTCTCAGCACCAGCGAAAGATTCCAGCTCCTGGATCCGCAAGATATTCCCCTCATGGATAGTACATGCTCTCGTGCGCTGGAAATACATGTGGGGAATGTATCTCTACTTCCAATTCTGCCGAGCCTTCCCTAACAAGGCAAAGGCTTTGCTCGCCACAGCCACGGAAAAAGAACTTCCTTTCCGCATCAAGCAAGATCCGAATTTCAACCCGAGGTACAATCCCTGGGAACAACGGCTGTGCGTTTGTCCGGACGGTGATTTCTTCCGTGCGCTGAGGGAGGGGAATGCCCATGTGATGACGGACACGATTGAAACGGTGACGGAGACTGGGATTCTCACATCAAGCGGGACAATATTAGATGCTGACATTATTGTCACAGCCACGGGGCTGAAGATGAAGTTTGCGGGAGGGGTAATGATCACTCTTGATGGCACGCACGTTGATGTTAAGGACAAATATCTGTGGAAGGGGGTGTTGCTGCAGGATATCCCGAACACGGCCTTCTTACTCGGATACACGAACGCCTCCTGGACACTCGGCGCTGAGGCTTCGATGCAGTTTTTTTGCAGAATAGTGCGCTACATGGCACCGAGAGGGTTGGCAATTGTCACTCCGAGGGTGGAAGACGAGAGTAAGCTGCGGCCGATGAGCATGATGAACTTGAAGAGCACGTATATCCTTGCTGCGAAGGAGATTTTGCCGAAGTGTGGAGATCTGAGGCCGTGGAGAGCGAGGGTGAGTTACTTCAAGGACTTTTGGGATGCGAAGTTTGGTGGATTTGAGGGATTGGAGTTTCTTGGGGACCGTAGACGATTTCGCTGAGTGAGGTCGAAGAAAGGGGCAGATTTTAGCGAGATCTGTGCTCGTACAGTCGTTACCATTCAAAAAACGGTTATTTTATAACCCTTCCACAACTTCAACCCCCGAACTTTCCACAACCAATACATTTTATAACTAATCTATTTAACAGAAAATATAGAACTAATAAATACAAATACAAAAGCTATTTCTATTATTATAGGTGTAGCCGTTATAATTATATAATATTTAGAAGAAAAAAGGTCGACTTAGCTAATATTTTAGGCTCTCGCTTATATTACGTGCATTATAGAAACCGTCTTAATACTCTTCTAATATAAGGTCATTAAGAAGTTATTTAAAGTCTTTACTACTAGATAATTTATTATATAACTCTATATATTAAAATAATAAGAGAATATAGAGATACGTATTAGGGTAAGGTTAGTTATGTGCCGGACCGTATATATATGTATAATGAAGTGGTCTTGGGGAAAGACTCCCCTGTTGCGGTTTCGATTAGCTTGAGCAGGAGAATGAGCAAGAGCAAGAACTTAGTAAGAAACTATAGTTGAAGAGTAGGCAGTGACCGAGTAGGGCTATGCAATATGCTTCCCGTGCCTTTCATGAAGGTTGGTTGCACAGCAGGACCAACGAGCTCAAGTCGAGAAAAGGGTGTGCAGACTACCCAATGATAAATTTGAAAAACCATGGAATGCATTATTACGGCGATAAGGTCCATTTTATCCAATGAAAACCTGGAGAAACCAATATTTCTTGCAGGAAATATTCTCACTGGTGTGCCTGCCGGCCAATGAATAATTAAGAATGCCACGTAATGCATGCATGAGGCAATATTGCGTGCAGGAATGGTGTGCATGACGGCCAATCCAGAATTTGGAAATGCGGGAAATCCATCGAGTGGGTCAGCAGGACTCTTTTTCCTACTTCTTGCATTTATCTTCTTTTGGTAAGGCAGAGTTGAAGGATCCCTTCTCTTGAAATATCTGTAATGTTGACGAGGTGGTAATAGCAACATGATAAAGCTTGGAGACATGTAGTGTCATTCATGATCTGTATTGCCCGGCTGTAGTGTCTCGAAGTGGGATACTGCTTCTACTGACAGCCAACATGTTGATTTGGTACACCGTTACCCATCGGAGATATATCATATGCAACACCTATAGATAAGCTGCAGGGAAGTTGCTGTATGCCAACATCTGCAGCAGATGGTTTTGCCATATAAGGATCAGTGTCTTGCCCGGTGGCTTCCCCAGTTTCCCTCTGTATCTTTTCACTCTCAGCTGGCTGCACATCGCTCTCAAATCTTTAGACTTTACCCAAACTATCTTCCTGCTCCCAAAAAACGATCTCTCAGAGGTTCGCTTAAACTTCTCTACTTACTCTCAAAAGTTTGCTATCAGGCGCTGAAATATCCTAACACTTTGATAGCTTTACGCCATGGTTGTCCCTTATTTCGGGCTCATTAGCAAAGAGGTTGTGAATATGCAAGAAGAAGAAACAGAAGAGACTTCTCAACCTCTACCACATCCAATAGATCCTCGTGAGTGACACAAATTCAAGCTGGGATGCATCATGTAATAACAACTTCTAGATTATGGAAAATGAGCTTCAGCTTGCAAGAGGAGTTGTGGTGGATCACCTGGTGTTTGTATGCTGTTAAATATTCTTGGAGTTAGTTATGTGCGGACTTGGCAGAGGAATTCCAGAACCAGGAGTTGAGATATTCTTTTATTGGTTTTGTAACGCTAAGTCTGCAAGACTCAAGTTGGCTGCTTTCTTGAGATTATCTATGGAGGAAAAGCATTGATCTTCTGGCAGTTCTTCTTATTCCCACATTCTTGCCTGCTATGATTTGGTTTTATGGTAAGACAATCTTATTTTTACCCACGAATGGAAAATCCGTTTCTATACAAAAATTTCACTTACTCTCAGCTCGAACATATCTTTTAAACCCCTGAGACTTTATTTTTAAAGCTGCTCACGTTGACAGCACTAGCTATAGTTTCTAACTTTGCTGATAAGCACAAGCCGCGGGGATCAGTAATACTATGCAACCAATAGCAGGATGCTGAGGACTTTTCATTTTGCAACCTGTCCATATCTTTTACCAGACTAGTCTAGTCAATTGCTTTTGCCACTCCAGAGCTCTCCTAATCAGCTTCCTGCCTCGGAGAGGCTGCAATTGCGGCCAAATTCCGTCATTACACGAATTGCATAAGCACTGTGCATAATTTGCACCATGCTATAACGACTCCCATTGGCCTCAGCCACCCCAATCCCACAGCCTTATCATTCAGACATCCATTGTCGCACATAAGCGCCAGGAGTTAAGAGCACCACGCAGGCTTACGCCCTACTTTCGTAGCAGCTGAACTTCCCACCCATGTCGAAGCGCGGTGGCTGAGCCATCCCACTCCCAGCAGAGAAAATCAGCCACCCCCCGCTTGTCGCGCTACAAGCAGCGCCTCTAGGATGCATAATTGGAATCGGTTCCAGCAAAAGATGTTTCACTTATAGGCAGACGCGGCTAAAGATGCTGAAGCGCGAGCGCAGCTGAGGCAGTCACGATGCAGAGATCCCGGTTCAAGCGCGCGAACGTATGAGGTTGGTTGGCGGAGCGAGGTGCGGGCCGCTCGTTGCCGCCGTTCTGCATGCTCAAAAGGATTGCTGCTCCCTCAGGGGAGAGTCCTACTTGATGTTTGGGGGTCCTGATCGTCGAGTGCATGCATATTGATCGGTGTGCGATTTGGAAGTTGCCAGTATTTGGAGGTGATGGACCTTCACCGTGTCTGTTTGTGGACGTTGCATTTGTCGCAGGTTTGCTCCCTCTCTGATGGGGGTTTATAAATATAAAAGGGAGATATATAAGAGAGATAGATTTCTTCTTTTCATGGCATCTGAAATTGTCAAGAGTCAGAATTCATCTCATTTACAGAGTCATTGCTTCATAGATACAACACCATTTCATCTAAGAGTTTATCAAATCAACGAGCAGCCTCCATTTACAAGAACTACAAGCAATTCCGCACTCAATCATCATGTCAACTTCCCAAGTCTGTTACGCTTCTCCTGAGGGAGAAGAGACGCCTCAACCAGCCCCACAACCACAAGACCCCCGTGAGTAGCTCTCAAATTACTCTGAATTATCTTTGACCTTTAGTAGATTATGGAAAGTAGTTTACTTACGGTCCACGGCGTTCGATCGACCTTTCAGTTTCTGGGGAGCTGCTTGACCGGTGGTCCGGCATTTTGGAGTTTCTTAGTCCATACTAGTAACTCCTTTTGGTTCTTGGTGTCTTGGGGATATTTGGATGGTATTATAGCGTTTTGAGTTTTCATTTATTTTATTTATTTCCTTTATTTTGATAGAGGAGATTGTGAGAAACAAAGACCTGGTTATTTTGCGCGAACACCAATTATCATGTACTCGTAGTTAGCGTCTTCTTTATTTTTGCTTTTACTTCATTCATTTTAAATTAAGACCAGAGACTTTTTCTTTACCCTTCCAAAGTTCCAGAACTTCATCCAGTCTTCAAAACTCCTGCCAAAACGCATCAAAATTCTCCAGCGTCTTCAATGCCACCGCAGTTCCAAGCTCAATCCCAGCACCAGAAGAAAATGGGAAGTGTATCCCACCAAACACACGACTCTCTCCATTCTCAATCGCCGCTGCGGTCAAATTCGTATACGTCCTCGTAATCACACCTCTATTATTCAGCGTGACATTAGAGCTAATCGTCACATCAACAACATCGCTCCCCTTATTAAAAGCACGAATGACCGCACTCCCAGCACCGCCAAAAGTTGCGTGGGTGGACGGGTAATCGGGATGGCTTGGGGTGGGGGTTAGTAAGGGGACCCAGGAGGGGTCGGAGACGTTCAGGCCGGTGGAGAGCCAGATGTCTGGTCGCTGGATCGCGGTCATGGGACGCCAGTTCTCGATCTGGAATTTGACGTGCCAGGCTGCGATGCCGGCGTTGGCGAGGGCGAAATTGAGCTGTGCGAAGAACTTTGCTGAGGCTAGGACGTCGGTGGCGAGGGTGTCGGCTATGAATGCTTCTGCGAAACGATTCCAGACTCTGTTCTACTTGTTAGCTTTTCATAATCATCAAAAATTGTGAAGGCTCGTTTGAGTTTGCACGTACGTAGGACTGCTCTCCCGCCAGAAATATGCGGTGTCGGTATCATACGGCGTTCTGGCCGTCGAAGTGTCCTGTCCCTGCTCTTTCACATACAGCAAGTAATCCTGATACCCCGGCTTCGTGGGATCTGGAGGTGGGGGCAGAGAAAATTGCGTCACGTTTCCTACGGAAGCGAAGAGTTTCACAAATTGTGCTTGCGGTGTATCAGGTAAGGGACTTCCTCCTGGTGTAGCTTGATACACGCCTGGTAACGGTGGCCCGTAAACGTAGTCGACGAAATCGTTAGTCCCGTCATCAGCTCGTTTGGTAATTGCTGTTTTTGCCGCTGCTCTTCCGATAGTTATGGCTGCTTTGCCTGTATCAGATGTCGGATCAAGACCGATTGATGAGAGAATGTCTTTTAGTGACTTGTCCGTGGCGGCGTAGTTATGTGTCCCGTGGAAAATCCAGGTCAGGGTGTTGTGTGCTGCATGTGACACAGCTAGTTGTTGGAATTCGAGGGATTGGTTCCTGGAGTTGACGGCCGCGAGGTATTGTGCTCCTTGTACAATAGCTGGTATCCAAGCTGAAGGTGGGGATTGCACACCACCAATTATAGATCCGTTCACGAGGATGGCTGTTTGGTCAACCCTGAAATCCATATCAGCATTCTCCCATTGCCGACAAGAAAAAAAGCACCAATATTTAACAATATCACCAGAATATGCAGCATTCGAGGAAACTGCGCAGAGCAACGAGAGCCATAGTGAGAACTTCATTTCGGACGTTGTTTGAATAGAGTTTCCTGGGGAAGGGTAGTGCCGCATTTATAACGGGTTCTTCAAAACTATGAGGTTGGTGTTGGGGATAAGCATATCCACAAATGAATTGCGTCAATTTGCGTGCTGGCTATTGTCATCGATGGTATTTTGCACCACATTTCTGCCACCCGATTGGATACATTGATGCGATGCCAGTCTACCGAGTGTAACGTCGTACGCCCTCCAATATCAATGGGAACACGATGCAGTTGAGAGAAGGGCTTGTATATACCTCTTATAAGTAGTAGACAACGTGCAGCTGAAAAGGGAATGGCTAATAGCAAATTGCAAATAGTTTATTTATCAGTAGTCGTTAGTTTGCAAATAGGGGTAGCGAGTCGCTAAACGTTGCCCCTGAAAATGCTGGAGTGCTGGAAAAGTCTTTCTTACTAATCTTAATAGAATCAAGGGTTTCAGTAATCGATGTGAAGCTCGAAGACTCACAAGAATTTGAAGTTTCGAGGGAAGGGGGCTGAGTCCAGTCGCAGGTTGTGGATCACTCTTTGGAAAAGATCACTCAGCTATATACATTACATTCTGAGTTCTGCAAGTTTATTTTTCCTTGTCTTATTCATGCTCTCTTCGCAAGCTCTCGAATGCTGCTTCTGATGCGCTCATCGATGCCACAATTACTGATCCATTACACAAACTCCAACAATGCCACTCTTTGCACCCTGCACCATAACGCCCCTCGCCCTGTCTAACCCAGAATCTTCAATCCACCCTTAGTCTTCGCTCCCGCCTTCTGCACACCCGCACCGGTCTTATCCTTATTATCCTTGCCCTTTCCCTTATGCTTGTTCTTATTATTCCTCATATCCTTCGGGTTGACAGCCTTGATTTCCGTGGTACTTCGTCTCAACAGAACAGGGTGACTGCCAATATACTTCCCCTGCATATCCCTCGCGGCCTGGAAGAACTCATCTCCGTCACTGAAACTGACAAACCCGTACCCCTTGCTCTTGGTTGTGCGCTTGTCGCGGATGACTCGTGCTTTCTGAACTGATGGCCATCGGGAGAAGGCTTTGTGAAGCGACTCGTCTGTTACTTCTCCTGCCAGATTTCCCACGAAGAGGCGGAAATGTGCCGGATCCCATTCCAGAAGAGAGGAATCTGTCCATGTTGTTCCTCCACCTGAGCGGACGACGGTCTTGGTGTTGGTCTTTGCATCGCTGACCACTGTAGCAACTCCCGTATCATTATGTGCTGCGCTCGTCATAGCTGCTGAGCTCATGCTTGGTCCATCAACTCTTCCTCCCAACGGAGCGGCGTTTGCGGATGTTGCAGCTCCTGCCCCATCGCCTGTGTTTGGATACCGTCGAACTGCGCCAGTGTAACCTCCTGACGATGATTGTCCCTCTTTGCCAACATATGCGGATTGCCATTGTGCGATCTGGGCAGCCATCTCTGGATCCTCTTCATACACTCTGCCTGGTCCCGCTGCACTCGGTGGCGCGAAAGGATTTCGGATCTGTGGTGCAGCGCCATAGGCTGGCTCCTGCTGTGGTTGGGCATAGGCATTGTATGGTTGTTGTGCTTGAGGATATGAAGGTTGTGGGTAGTTGTTGTAGGCTGCTGGTTGAGGAGCAGCTACCTGTCTGGGCGCGAAGCCGGCGAACGAGGCGGAGGGAGCACCGCGGCCTGCATTATAGGCGGGTTTAAAGGTTGAGTTTGAAGGTGGTGGTTTGGCGGGTAGAGATGGATGTGATGAGGATGTGGATTTCGACGGGAGACCTGGAGGTGGGGGGTAGGACATGATGAACTGCTGTGCGTGGATCTCTTGATAGAAGTCACGTACCTCTTGCGCCTTGACGCAGATGGTTTCCTCGATCTGATGTGGAGTAGACGTAGCGTGTCAGAGTGCTGTGGTGGCAGGTTGAAGCTGCGACGTCGGGAAGATGGTCGAGTCGCGATGCGATGCGAGGTTCGAGTTCGAGGCTGGAGATGAGTCGCGATGGGGCTCAGAAATTTAGGAACTTGGGTGTGGCTGGAGTTTGAGATGGCTTGGCGCTTGCTCCTCTCCGCCCCCGCTCCGCCCGCCCAGATAATTTGGAGTGAGTCACGTGTGGGCTTGAATGAGTGGAGGGGCTTGGAGGTGGGGGTCCTCGGAAACACGACTTTTCGGTTTGTCAAAGCCGACAATTCTTTTTCATCATCTTCCCACTCAGCCTTGAGCAGCGCCGAGTTCATCCAATGTTTCCGAAAGTGTTTCCGTGAGCTCTTATTACGGCCCAGTTGTCAGAGATAGATCAGAGTCGCCGAGGTGATGTAAACAACAGCTGTTGACCCGTCAATCCCACGCTCATCTTTCAGTTTTTCCGGACGGAGCCACAAGGCTGACATGTCCGAAATGTGCTTCAGGCTGGCAGTGGCGCCAATATTGTGCCCAACTCTCACCGACCAGCTGATGTTTTGCTTACATTCCTGTTTTCAAGCCGTGGATAATTGGGTTGAGCGATTTATATCTAATATACAGTACAGTTCTCATGACTCAGATTCTCCTCGCTCTCCGGACTGCATGGCGATTGGACAATCTTTGTCCGTTGGTGATCTTGGGTCCTTCACTGGGTGAAACCCCACTGGAGCCTATCTGGTATGAATAATCAACCAGCATGGGTCCTGAACAAACATCGCGAACTTGGTATCATCGGAAAAATAGCATCAGGATTCTGGAAAAGTCTTCACCGTCCCGTCTCAAATGTGCAAAAATGCCTCTGCTCCCAAAGCGGCAATTTGCTCCTCAAAAGCAAAGACCACCGCATCTCCTATCTCCCATGTCCCATTTCCCATCGGCATCCCGCTCAGATGCCGCCGCCGCCGGCTACTGCTCTGCTCTGCACGCTCCCGCGGTGATTCGTGATACTCTGCCCGTCAGAGAGTGAGTGCTTGGGTGCTGTGGACGCTGCGTGCTGCGCAACCTGCGTTAGACCCGGCGTTTTGCCTACTAAGCAGAAACAGCTTAAGCGGGCCTAGCCTGCCTAGCCTCTCCTAGCCAACCCCTCCATCCGTCAAATCCGCCCAACGACTTCTTCGTCACTGCGAATTCTTTCCTTCTGCAACAACTTTCGCTCTGCTGCATCGCACGCCCATTGTTCCCATCTACCACGGGACAATTTACCTAAATAGCTTCGCACGCTCTCTCTGCCCTTCTTGCCATCGACCTTCACCATGTCGAGCCCCACGTAAGTTTTGCTTTTCTCACAATCAACAATTACCCCACCATCGCTATCGTCATTGTCCTGCTGGCTGCGGAACAACGCTGCTTCGTGCGACGGCAATGTGCGAGCAGCGGAGGGACAATCGATGGGAGCATCACCAGCTTCAATTTCAAATCCCTCTGACCACTCTCTTCTACTTCTCAGCGCACGCCTTGATCGCATCAACATAGGCGGGACTGCTCCCGCGTCTCAAGTACATTCAACTGACAATGCACCCAGAGGAGATTTCGGACTGATCGGCTTGGCCGTGATGGGCCAGAACTTGATTCTCAACGCCGCTGATCATGGCTACAAGGTTATTGCCTTCAACCGAACTGTCTCCAAGGTTGACCACTTCCTGGCGAACGAGGCTAAGGGTAAGCTCCGAAATATTCCAGCAACCGCACGTATTATACGAGGCTAACAATATTCCAGGAAAACCAATTGAAGGCGCACACTCAATCGAGGAGTTTGTCTCCAAGCTGAAGAAGCCCCGCCGTATCATGATGCTCGTCATGGCTGGTAAGCCAGTCGACGACTTCATTGAGACCCTGCTGCCCCACGTCGAGAAAGGCGATATCATCATTGACGGCGGTAACTCACATTTCCCCGATACTACACGCCGAACAAAGTACTTGAAAACTAAGGGCATACGATTCGTCGGCACCGGAGTTTCCGGAGGTGAGGAGGGTGCCAGATATGGTCCTTCTCTGATGCCTGGTGGAAACGAGGAGGCCTGGCCATACATCAAGGATATCTTCCAAGACATCGCTGCCAAGAGTGACGGCGAGCCTTGCTGCGAGTGGGTCGGTGATGAGGGTGCCGGTCACTACGTCAAGATGGTGCACAACGGTATTGAGTACGGTGACATGCAACTAATTTGCGAAGTATATGCAACGACTAAAAGTCCAATTCGCCTAGCTGACATTTGCAGGCCTACGATATCATGAAGCGCGGTCTTGGGATGCAGGACAAGGAGATCGGTGATGTCCTGACCAAGTGGAACAAGGGTGTCCTCGACTCCTTCTTGATCGAAATTACCCGCGACATCATGTACTTCAACGACGATGACGGAACTCCTCTCCTCGAGAAGATCCTTGATTCCGCTGGCCAAAAGGGAACCGGAAAGTGGACTGCCATCAACGCTCTTGATCTCGGAATGCCCGTCACTCTGATCGCCGAAGCCGTGCTCTCCCGCTGTCTCTCCTCCATTAAGGGCGAGCGTACTCGTGCCTCCAAGGTTCTCCAATTCGTCGGCCGAAGCAACAAGTTCGAGGGCAACAAGGAGCAATTCCTTGAGGATCTTGAGCAAGCTTTGTACGCATCCAAGATCATCTCGTACGCCCAAGGATTCATGCTCATGCAAGAGGTACGCTATCTCCGAGTGGTTTTTTTAGGCACGCTACTAATAAGTTACAGGCTGCCAAGGAATACAGCTGGAAGCTCAACAAGCCCTCCATCGCCCTCATGTGGCGTGGTGGCTGCATCATCCGCTCCGTCTTCCTCAAGGACATCACGGCCGCCTACCGCGCTAACACCGACCTCGAGAACCTGCTCTTTAACGACTTTTTCAACAAGGCCATCCACAAGGCGCAACCCGGCTGGCGCGACGTCGTCGCCAAGGCTGCTCTCCTCGGCATACCGACCCCGGCATTCTCCACCGCTCTCTCGTGGTTCGATGGCTACCGCACCAAGGATCTGCCCGCTAACCTGCTCCAGGCGCAGCGTGATTACTTTGGCGCGCATACCTTCAAGATCAAGCCTGAGTTTGCAAACGCGAAGTACAAGGAAGGCGAGAATATCCATGTTAACTGGACTGGACGTGGTGGTAATGTGAGTGCATCGACATATCAGGCATAAATGCCGTCTAGTGGGGAAAAGCGATGATGAGCAATAACGCGTGGGGAGGTTGATGAGGAGTGTATTTAGACTGATTACAATGAAAAATCTTTGCTGATGCCTATCTTTACTCTGTGAGGTGTGTTTGCGATGGCCCAAGGTGGCTGGAACATGCTGAGTTTTTGCTCGAATTCTCTTAATATATGTGAGCAGATACTCATCTGAAGATCCGCATTTAAATTGTTCTGGATGAAGAATATCCGATGATCACTCCCATAATGTTCCCAGAGCAAATCGAGTCCATTGGGGATGAGAGTGGTCATTTGGCCCAACTAAGTGAATTGTACGGGATGAGTAGGGACAATATTACAGATAATAGTCAAGTGAATCTTGAAGGTAGATATTGTCAATACCAACAATCCTCAAGACAAGAAGCGAGAAGTATGAATAGAGACAATAGGGAAAGGATACTCTATTATCTCGAGATGGAAAAGATAGTTCCCATCTCAAAAAAATCCTTCTTTCCTCTTTCATCAGCCGTTCCCAAGCTCAGCAACGCCCCCGTCTTCTCATCAGATCAATTCTTGTACCAATAAATACAATCTCGAAACCTCTCGAAACATGGCTTTCATCTGGGCCATGCCGGAGTCCTGGCTGACGACTTTCGTCGCGGCGGGGGTTGGGTTTCTTCCGGTATTATTTGCGGGTCTCACCATGGCCTCGCCGAGCCGTCGTTCTTCTCCTATGAAGGAGGCTCTGCAGTATGAGGAAGGAGCGCGCCGGTGGGAGGACGAGCAGGCGAGGCGGGGTCATGGTGGGATGCTGTGGTTGCTGGATTGGGAATATGAGTGGGGCGACCGCCTCCTGGATAGAAAAGGGGTCAGATATGACGTAAGTTTTTCGACCAGACTTGATACATTGATACAAACTGACGTGAATTAGTGGATGACCATGATCACTGAGTGTAAGTTCAGCTTCTGGAACTTCGAGATGTTGTTCCTGGCTGACTTGACTTAGCGATGGAGACCCTGCAGCTGGCTGACCACGTGACCCGCTAGCGTCGTGCTAGCGCGGTCGTCGCGTTGCTGGTTTCGCGACCACCAAAATATCAACTCTCCTGAACCAGCACTCTCCCTCTGTCAGATTCATCAACCTCCCGCTCGGCACAATGCAGGACCCCAGCCAGGGCATTCAGCGCGAGCTGGTAAGTCTGCGAAATCAACTCTGACAAGATTCAAGCTGACAGCGAATCAAGCAACCTCACGTTCATTTGCTTTCAACATACAGATTTCCCACACTTCAGCAACTTCATCCAGACAAAGTAGCAGAGTATCTAATCGGCGCCCCCAAAATCGCTCGCGATCAATCCTCTTTCTACTGGACATACCTCGACCGACCCGTTGATAACTCAATTCTTCTCGTGTGGCAATCTCTCTCCCTTGGCTCTGACTTCCCTAGCGATGGATACGTTTGGCCTCCACAGGAGACAGCGTACCAGGTGGAAGTCTCTGGTGGCTATGTAAGTCAAAATCCCCATCAAGCGACGCTCTCGGTGCACTTTGCTGACTATTTGAAGACTCTCGAGATGTACCAACACAAAACCGGCTATGCCCCCGGAGAACAATTCGCAACACACGCTCGACGTCGATATCGTCTTCTCCCTTCCAAGTTCCCGAATGCCGGCCCTGCACCCGATCCAGCTATGTGGATCATCCACTATACACAATCCGATCCCCAAGAACGAGTTCCTTCCAATGTAATTCCCGTCGACATTCGTATCCAACACACAATGCAAACTCGATCCTACCTCCATTCACAAGGTCAAATCGTCCAGAAGGAGTTCATGCTTCACGATCGTGCCAATTGGCCTCAAATTTCCTTTCCCAAAGGGCCTCCTCGTGGCCCACCGATGTATGGCGCAAACGTTCCACAAGCACGAGTCCCTCAGGCGATGGCATACCCTACACAGCATGCGACAGCTGGTCCTCCTGCAAAACGAGTCAGAACTGCAGCGAATGCGAACCCAGCAGCTACTAGCAGCGCAGTCGCTGTTCTCGAAATCGATGATGAGGAAGATACTTCTCGCGGAGACCTCTTCGACCATACAACACCTCGCGAAATCAGCATGAGCAGATACAAGCAGAATCACGAATGGATGGAGGAGATCTTGTCTTCGCCGTACTCGATCAATCAAATCATACCTGCAGATCTCGGCCTTGGTGTGCGTGGTGAACTTGCTAGCCTCACAGCTGGGATCTTCGATGCCCCTTTTGATCCCGAGAAAGATGTCGCAAAATACGCCTATGTTGGACGCTTAGATGCTGACAAGGCAGACGAATTTCGCAAGAGAGCTTCTGATCGCATTGCGCAGACCAATAGGGAGATTGAGAAGCTGAAGGCAAAGCATGCGAGACGATTGGCGAAGTTCCAGAAGGGATCACTTATCACGGTCTCCGAGAAACAATTGCGCACAGCTGTCGACGATCCCACTGATACTGGACCAGAGTACTGGCGTCTCGAGGGTAGAGTCGATGAAGAAGACAATGAGGACGGGAAAGTTGTCAGCCGAGTTCCTCCAAAGGTTGATGATATTGTTGCTCAAGTCGAAGCTTCCGTTGGCCGTCACGCTGCGCAAGTCAAGGAACTCATCCGCATTCAAGATGGAGGCTACGAAGAAGCTGCTGCAATCCCGTCTCCTCCACCTGCTCCTGCAGAGCCAACTCCTCAGATTACGCCTCCAGGATCGCACAACGGATCTACACACAGCGGTGTCATGGTCGGAGATGCGGACATGGACATGAGCAATTCCGCAGCTGGCCTGCTCGATCAATATCACACTGGTCTTTCTTCAAATGCCACGCCAGGAAGCAGCTTCCCTACGCCTCAGCCTCATCTCCAGCAATCATCAGTCGGCACACCCAACTTGAACATTCCCTCTCCACAACCTGCCGCACCTCCAAATACCCAACAACCAACAGAAAGCGACATCAACATGTCCGACGGACCATCCGATGAGCAAGCACCTTCCAACGACCAGCCAGGCAGCGACTGGGTTGTTGTCCCTCCCGGCGGCGTCTCACCCACCGCATCAGCCCAACCACACCCGCCCACAACCTCCAGCGACCAGGCCGAAGCCCACCAACCAGCACCCACAGTCTCAGCGCCCATCTCCAACGCCTCGCCCTTCCCCATCACAGCTGGCACCTCAGCCGTCAACACGCCCGGCCTGCCCGACTTCCACACCTCACCCAACGACTTCGCGGACCTCGGCGACCTGGACACAGCCGGTGACGCGCTGGCGAGCTATGAAGGCCTCGATGAAGGGGGTATGGGTGATCTGGGCGATTTGGGAGAGATGGGCATGGATATGGGCGGCGAGATGGATGATAGCGCGTTTGGGGATGCGTTTCATGGGGTGGAGCAGCATCGGCATGGGGGCGAGGAGGAGGGGGATGGGATTGATGGGTTGTAGGTTCGTTTTCGCAGGTGCGCTGTGTATGTCTAGTTAGAGGTGATAGGCGGTTAAGTGGGGGAGTGAAAAGTTCAGGGAATGGTACAGGAAAGGAAGGGGAGATGTACACTAGATTCGACTTGACTTGATAGTGAGAGATTTGAGGACTGCTAATTGATGATCTTTGTTTCTGCTTTTCGTGTCTGTTCTTCCCAACACTTTTAATTCGTGATTTGATATTTTACCCTCTTGCTTCCCATCTTTGTCCCGGACATTCGCAACGAGTTGTTTCTGCCTCCATTGCTATGAAGATGGATGAACGAAGCTGTAAATTATGCGCCACTCGTGATGTTCAACGAATATGTTTGGGATGAGTTCGAAGGTGAGAATTGCAATATGCAACAGAACTTGAGGGTTGGAAGGCAGGGTGAATGGGATGTGTTTCGCTAAGCGAATGTAAAGGGGAAAGGGAGGCGAGGAAGGATGAATTTTGAAGGTGAAGAGGAAGAGGAATGTAAATATTAGTGCGATGTGCAATAAACGTTTGAAATTGGGTGGGTGAATTAATGGGTTAATGAGAGCAAAACATTCTTCCCCCCTTTTGTGTTGATTCATTTCAACATTCGCCATATTTACATCTACCTAAGCTGGACTGGAGAAGCTTATGTCTTGCGTCTTTTCATGGACTCCTGGTTACAAGCTGTATAATCTCAACTAGGATGTCATCGTTTTGCTTTTGATATAAAGAACATTCTCAAATACTGGGCTCGGCACTAAGTCAGTTTAAAGTCCTCGTCTTGGAGAGCATTCAGCTCCAGCTTGCCGGAAAAACTTTATTGCCTTTAATCCCTTTTTATTTATATAGGGGTTCGAGGTTCACACGAGCTTTGCTTATAATAGAATATAAGGGACTTGTTTTCTAACTGTTTGAGGATGTTTGAATCAGCCTCTCTCAAGGAGTTGAAGTTGGCTGAGCAGGGACGTCTAGTGCTTTGAACGTGGCATATGTCTAGGCAATGCTAACAGCTAAAGAGAGAAGTGCAAGCAACACGCTCAAACCATCGAAAATGATAAACCCCCAAAAAGTGTATACGAGTTTACGTATATACAAATTCCATTGTATTATCGAGCTGGGAGATTTGAAAATTAAAAGATACGATTACTAGTAATATGCGCTTGCACTATTACTGGGTGTGCACTGAAGTACGCCGGGAACAAGGGCTAGTGCCAAAGACGGTAACCACGGTAGAAAAATTGAAAGGAATATAGTGCGGTATATTATACTCACGTCGTAGAACTTGCTGGTGTCCAGGGACCTCCCAGAGTGTAAATGTTTCGCTATAGTTAAAGGTGTCTGCGTAAATAGCGGCCACAAAAGGCTTACATCTTTGGTGCGGGTGGCAGTTACGACACGTAAAATATCTGAGATATGGGACTTCCCTCTTATCCCCTGCCCTGTTGAGACATTGCTAGCGTCGCAGGGAGGCTTGCACAGATAGTACAACATAAAAGTATGTACCCCCGCATACAAATTTATTAGTGAGATATATTAAATGATTTGAGTGGTATCGCGTCCAGCAGTCCCCCTCCCTACATAGCGGCACACGTCTTGATCAGTCATGTCAGCGATGCCTTGAGCTTCAAGGAGGCACCTTGACTGATAAGCGCGACCCCGGTTGACAAGATGTCGATAATAAAAACCTGAGCTAGAAGCCGAAGAATGACTCGATTTTATCCAAGACGGCCTTCTAGTCTTTCCTTGCCTTTGACAATAGACTCCAACGCTGTGACACCGACCCTCCTCGTTCACCGTTCCAAATAAGTGTATGAGTGCTTGATAACCTGTCCCACAACCTCGTCAAGCGTTAACCCATAATCCACCGGAACCGCTTTTCGATAACACTCATACGCCAACGCCGAGAGTCCGTAAGCTCTATCTAGCACATTCTCGCACTTTGAGTCACCATATCTGATACAAACTATAAAGTGTACTTTCGTACCCAACTGTTGGGCCAGCTCGGGGACAGAATATACAGAAGCGCGCCATGAGAGAACGATTCAGCTGCTCTGCGCTCGCTCGCGTGCGCACAGTTCCCCGCGCTTGCTTCGAATAGATGAAGGTTTCAAGTCGTTCCTATGAGAAGCTGTATTCTCCGCACTGGATCTGCAAATCCGAGGCTAGGTAGAGCTCTTGCACGATCCAAAGTCTAGTCCAGTACGTCCTCCGTGACAGCGCCAAGAACGATTCTAAGACCAGCGCTTGTTCGCCCTCGATGGCAAGATCTCTTCTATCGAGCGAAGATAAAATCTGCGGTTTCGGACGTCCCAAGTAAAATTCTTTTCTCTGGGGAAATTCCTCCGTTGAGCGTAGGACTTGAAACGCTCGCATGCGACCGTTTGGGGCTACCTGCCCCTGAAAACGGCCAGCCATAGTCCTTTTCTTCCATTTCTCTCTTCCAATCACTCTCCATCCCTTTGCTGAATCGGCCAGTCAGCCGAGGGTCGAATTCAATCTCTTTGAAGGAACCCATCTGAGCTGGAGAGGGCAGCGTGAGAAAGTCCAATCTGCTAATCGTGTATGGCATCTGGGTGTTTAGGCTCGGATCTTGCGAGGACGGTGACTGTAGAGTATTTCTAACAAATACGCGAAGGATCGGGATAGATGCCGCCACGATAGTTATTACTGTCTCGGCAGTACCGAACATCATGATACTGACGGTGGCAACTTGCACCTCTATTAGCTCTAGAATAGCAAAAGGGTAAAGGTGTTCACGTACTAGTATCGGGGTTTTGGATACCAGATAAAGTCACCGTCTTAGCGATTGACGTTACTCCAGCACTATAGAGATGGTATTAGCAGTTGATCTCTCCAGGAGTACAAAGAAGGAATTGAGGACTTACAGACTGCCCATACTCATTCCTACTAGAAGGCCAATCCTCTCTTTTTTATTGAGCGTTAATCTATTAATGAGCACCCACGGGAGTGTAGCCAAGAGAATATCCATCGCTCCAGACCAACCTAAAGTGAGAAAAAGTCAGTTCGAGGTTTCTCCAGGGGCGTGTCATTTAGAATACGAAGGTACTTACACGATGAGAAAGAGTTATACTTAATTTGCACCTCTTTCGGCCAGCAAACACCCGGTACAGAAGTGTCCCACACCTTCCTTACAGGATTACATCGAATGAATGTGTAAATACAGCCAAGGCCGAGGAAGATATTAACGCTTGTGATAATAAACCAGACGAGATGGATCATCCAGCCGGTTGACAAGCGAAGTAACGTAACTGCAAAAGAGGTCTTGCTCCAAGCCGCGGCGACGATGGAGCAGACGGCTGCTATGTTGAGAAAATAGAGGTAGGAAGGCCAATCTTTGATCTCTGAACTGTGCTTGCCAAGGCCGAAATGGACGCAGATAGATAGCATAGACGATTGGGCAAGTAGGGCAATCTAGAAAGAAGGTATTAGTAAGTGTGTCCGTTCATGCCAAGAGGAGGGGGCTGCGCACAAAGGCTGCGATGAGGATATAGTCGTCCCACCACAGTTTGTTCTGCCGAATACGCTTGCAATACAAGCGGAGGCTGAGGAAGACAGCAGCCAGGCCGGTCAAGCACCAGATGACTACATACAGTCGTGGCCCATAGTCACTGTGAGGTCCGGTAGAAGCTTCCCTGGCCTCGAGATAGGCCGGCATCGCGTGGATAATCAGAGCCATCTGGTCAGGACAGCTGGGGCCGTACTCTTTCGGTCTCGACTGATAGGGAGGAGGGGAGGTCGACTCGCTCAGTCGAGGATCCACTGATAGATCGCAACGGTTCCAAAAGACAGCAAAGTCTTGGCTGGTGGGGGAATCAAGGCCTGATATAGTCCTCAACTCAAGTTCAGACCGATAACAAAGTAAACCAGCTGGTCTTGTGTCTGGGAAGGATACAGCATCTGGGAGCCTAGTGCAGCCAGAGGAGTTCTCCACGTTTGACGAGCATGGAGGAGGTTCCGCTGCCGCTGCCGAGTCTGCAAGCCATCCGCATTCAGTCGATCCGAATAGCGTGAAGCTGGCTTATGCGTACACAGACCTTGGGCTGTTCTTTCGTCTGTTCATGCTGTGGCCTGCGGGGCCCCTGACACAGTGACACAGACCTCATGCTTCCCCGCGTTGGGCCCTGCACACGTGGATGCAGGCGGATGCAGGTGGCGGCGGAGGTGATGGAGGTGATGGAGGTGAAGGATGGTACTGTTAGGTTATGAGTACTGTAGGTGGGCGCCGTTGTACAGTACGATGGCCTGGCGATGCACCGTTGGGGACACCTGTCACACGAAAACCGATCCTAGTGCGTTACTCGCATTGGGCGGTCCCAAGCTCTGCCATCCGAAATCCCCAACCTCCCGGATTGAATGCTGGAGAGACCTGGAGTCCCTCTGGAAGCCATCGCCGTTTGTGGCCATGCTAAGCTTTCGAGACGTCGGGACTCGGCAGCCCGCTCCATTTCCGACCTACTCTACGCAGGCCTCTAGGCTCTAGGCCATGTGTCAGGTGTGCCAAAGCCTCCATTCGCACCCTTGCTGATCACCTTTACCCCGGTGCTGTTCATGCTTCGAGTTTCTTGTGTCAAGTACAGTACTGTAACAGGGCTGCAGCGGCCATCTCGCGTACGGAGCCGCACCGGACCGACAATGCAACAAGGCGGATCGCCAATCCTGGATGTGGCCCGCGCACTACGAGAGCCCAACTAGTATGGGATGACTCGCGAAAATCCCACCGAGACTTTCTGGATCGCTGGTGCAGCAGAAGCAGGCACTATTGTCCAAGGAGCGAGCGGATAACCAATGTACGACAGCAAGTGCGGTGTGGTTGGATTCGGTAATGAGCGTGGGCATCGGGTTCCATCTCATCTGTTACCCAGTATAGTTTCCAACTCCTGTGAGACATAGAAAAGCTTAGCACCTCATGCGTGTGTAAAGTTCACAAGGAGGCTTTTGCATATGATCCGCCAAACTTTCCTCGTCGTAGCCCGCAACGATCAAGTACATGGCAGGTTGATTCACTTCAAACCCCTTTTCTCACGAGTGCTTGGAAGCTCTCTACGACACTCCGGAAACTTGATACACAGGATCTTCATTCCTGTGCGTCAAGATGAACGCCACAGCATCCGGGAATGGCGCTGTGGTGGTGGTTGGTGGTTGAAACGCGAGTTTCTGTGCCTTGTCTCAGCGGTTCAACGCCAAGCCAGAAAGGGTGTTCGGAACTCGTTTGGCCTTCCCAAACCATGGAGTTGGATTTCGGGAAGAAGGTCACCTGTTAGACACCCCAAGATATCCCACTGCTTTCCATTTTCTTCTAGAAGCTTTGCCGCTAGGTCGTCCAAGAAATGTCCAATTGGTTTTGATAAAGCATCCTCGACTTGCCTGATCAGTGTTTTATCTATCGATGTCCCTTCTAACGATACCGAACCATCATTATCTACCTCCCCTATACGGGCAGAGACCTCGTAGTCGTTCTCTTCGCCACCATTTGACGCATCACCGGCTTCTCTCTTAGCTTCCTCAACCAGATCATCAAAGCTTTGCACATCCTCTTCCGCAGTCATAATAGACAGTCCAATATCAAAGAAGGCCGCAATACTTTGCTGTTAGTGACTAGATGCTTCAAGTGATGTCCTACAGCATTAGAAGTAAAATTTAAGCAGGCAAGCAGGCTGGGTGAATAGTATAGACTTGAAAAATCACGCAATACTGTGATATCCTTAGCGCACGTCAAGTTGCAGGAAGAAAAGTGTTGCACAAGATCGTGATTCGATGCCGAAGCGAGTATCTAGAGCTAGTTATTCAGCTATGTCCTAAAGAAGGCAGAAGCAGCTATAGACACGCGTGGCTGCAACATCGAATTTACGCTACATGCGTAATATTCTACGCTATATATATAACTAAGCTTTAAAATAATAACTGAGTAAAAATTTAGTGAGCTTAGATTTATATAGTATTTTATTATAAGGCTAATATATATTAATAAGCACTAATTTAAAGCTAAAATATATAGTATTTAGTACCCCTCTTTTTTATATTAAAGTAACTCCCGGATTATATTATTTCTTTTTTAAGTATTTTTAAAACTTATAATTATATTCTTTTTTAATAAAACCTTTCTTTAAATACTTCGAATTTTAAAGAGGCTTTAATAATCGCAATTAAGTAAAGGGGAATAATTAAAGTAATAATTTATATTATACTTAAAAAATTTTTTTATTAAATTTAAATATAGCCCTTTTCTTATTATTAAAATAGTCTTTAAAAGAGAAATAATTAAAAATAAAATATTTTAAGTATAATTTTATAAACTTATTAAGAAAAAAGTTATTATTATTAAAGTATAAATTTATTTTATAATAAAGTATATCTTAAGATATAGAGATAAATATTAAGAAATCTTATTAATAAAGCTTTTAATATTTCTTAATTAAGTTTAATTAATAATATAATATAAAATAACTATTTTAATAAAAGTTATAATAGCTTTTAATTAAATTATAATGAGTATAATTAAGTTACGTATAAATATAATTAATACGCGCTTATTATATTAAAATAGCGCTAATATAACTTAAGCTTAGTACTAGGGGTTATAAAATATATTTACGCGGCTCTTAAAAAGGGGTATTAATTAGTCTCTTCTTAATTTTAAGTAATTAAGAGCTTTAAAACCCCTTATTATATTATATATATATATATTATTAACTCTATTAACCGCTTGCGTAATACCTTATTATTAAGTCCTTTATATAAATAAAGAAAATTATATAAAGTAAAATAATTATTATAATAAAAATTATAATACCTTTTAATTAAATAAAGAAAGTTATATAAAATAAAATAATTATTTTAATAAAGGCTATAATATTTTTTAATTAAAGGATATAAATATAAATTAAGAAGAGTTTATATAAGTTTTTAATAATAAATAACTTTAAGAAAGTATATAATAAAACTAATAAGAGGAATATCTTATATAATATAAAATATATTTTAATTATTTTTTTATAATTTAAAGTTATAAAATAAAGGAATTATTAATATTATTCTTAAAAATAAAAAATATATTATATAATTAATTATAAACCCTTATTATAATACTATTTCCCCTTTTATTAAAAATACCTTTACTTTTATTTTATTTACTTTTTATAAAGAAGTCTACTATAAGTATAATACTTTAATATTATTAATTATATATTATTATACTAGAATGCCCTTATTTATTACTATTAATACTTTTATTTCACTATATTCTACTGTTTAATAAATAAAGCAGCGGTGGGCAGTAAAGGTAATACGAGAGAGAGGATTATAGTTTCCCGATATAAACCTGCCTTCTAGTATAAGTAGGGGAAGGGGGTATTCAGGGCCTATATATACAGGCTACTTACTAGTGTAGAACAGTAGTCAATTCAGCATCTTCAACACTGAGTTATAGTAATCAGTTGCACGTGACAGTCAACCTAGCCTAGTTCAACACGGCCGAGACCTCGTCCTCATCCGTTGAAGCTCGTGCAGTCGTCAGCATATCAGCCATGCACTAGTTGCCTCGCAGCTTTGAGTTACGCCCGGAGGCTCGGAGTTGTTAAGCATAGAATCGTCCCGCGTTGGTAAGAACGATTTCTACGGGTCATCAATCGTAGCGTATATTTGGTGGAAATTGCGTTGTGCCTCTGGATCATGGCTAATCGTTTTCAAGACGACAGATATTACCTGGCTCCAGATCTTGGCTATCTTTGCGTCTATCTTTGAAGTTACTTCAACAGGGTTTCCTGTGGACAGACTTGTTTCATGATCGGCATCGAAGTCTTTCCTAAAGCGTGACTCGCGAAGAAGTTCCGAAAAGATCGTGAAGAGTTCTTGCATTTTCTCAAAGGGCACAAGAACTTGCTCTGAATCTCTTGGTGGATTGACATCTGCCGCTTCGAGGACGTTCGAACCCAGCACTGGAGTCTCGCAAGGGCTTTCAAGATGCTCTGCCACAAAAGGCCCTAGTCATGTCATTTTCCTGGTAATTTCTGCTTTACACTGGAAGACTTACTATCAGGTAAGCATGTTGAGCTAGGTTCAGTTTTTACTTCAGCCAGACCCCCTTGTTCTCTTTCAGGGCGAGTTTCACTCGTCCAGATTTGCTCGAGTGCAGTACCTGCTTGGCATGTCCCTTACTCAGCACTTGAGATCCTATTCAAACCACAACCAAGAGGCAAGATCTGCATTTGAGTACTTCCATTTGGCTCTGGTTTGCTTGTATTGCGCTCCTGGCCAGATTCCAGTGCCGTTCAAGGCATCGATGTTTCCAGTACAGTTTCACATTATGCAAAATGTCGTTGGAAAGGCATGTCAATGGAGGATGGATCTTGGAAGGCGCTTTTTAGAGTAAGCACCTTGATAAGATACCAAGTTCTATTTGAATAGCTTCAAAGTATTGGGCGCAAAGTTTGATTGGACGCCGTAGCCTTCAAGTCATTGTGTTCACCGTGAAATGGGACAGATAAGGTCGAAATATGCTGGTACAATTTTGCCATTACTCTTCTGCACCTACCCGTCAGTGGAACAACCGCCGCCCATCAACTCATTCCATCACAGCACCTCGGAGAACGTGGTTGGATAAACCGTTGCAGGTGACAGCATGACCATAAGGCAGGAAGGATAGGAGCATGAACGAGTCCTCAATATCTGCAGCTCTGATAGGAAGTGGATAGAATTTCCAACCCTTGAAATTCAATGTTTGTGTGATACAGCTCGTGTCGAGATCCATTTTAGACATCAATCGGAAACGTCGATGGGTCTGTGTAATGGTTTAATTTTGAGCACAGTGGAGGAATGGCTGATGACTTCAGCAAATTTCAGTTGATAACAAGAAAGTCAGACGAAGTTATCACACAAAGCCACAAGCAGAACTACGGGACGAAATTTCTCAGCTCATTTGATTGATAGAGCAACTGTACGCACTAGCATTCTGCGGTCCAAGCTACCCGCGCACAAGATAGCCACAAGCAAATTTTCCCATTCCATGCCGCTTCCCATATTCCTCTCGAATTCTTGCAGCGCAATTCATGATACATATTCCAGCAACGCCTGTCCCGTTCCCACAGGCAATCTCTCAAACCTCTCCACCTCCCTCAAACACACAGCAGCAGCCACATACTTGAAGCTGAGCAACTGCTCCTGCTTCCGGTACCTCTTAGGCGGTTCGAGACTAACCGCCAAGCACGCCATGCTGCGCTCCAAAGACTCTTCCGACCAGTCTCCATCCTCCTTCAGGATGCAGTTCACAATGAACAGAGCATCTTCTTCGAATCTGTCTTTCATATTGGTAGAGAGCTCGCGTTGGTGTCTGCTCTGCGCGCCGGTCTTGCCGAGAATATTACCGATGAAAGCCTCGAGCTCCGTCAGAGGGCGGATGGGATGCTCGCTGTATTCTTTCATGATGTTGAGGAGTGCTTCTTCATACCTGATACGAATAATCCGTCAGCAGATATTGTAATCTTACATGAAGAGGAGGACGAGCGGAGAACTCACATGTCTCGGATATCCCTGGCCCATTCACGATGGTGCTCCCATTGGATGAGGCTGCAGGTCCGTCGAACATATGACCAAACTTGATCAATAACAGTTAATCGACTATTCACATGCTGGCTCGACGCACGACGTTTGATATCTTCGAAGATCTTCCGCTCATCGATGGCGCGGTAGAGCTTGCCGAGAATCTTGTGGCTTTCATAGTAGCGGTAATGGGAGAAATCATCGTCTTCGTCGCCAAGTTCATCCGGATCGCGATCATCGGGGTCATCGAAAGTAATTCCGACCTTATCCTCGATTTTCACGTGTGGACCTGGGCTTTCGAAGTCGGGGCGCCATGGATTGTATTTGGGCATCTTCGATAGATCCACCTGAAAGCAATACTGTCAGCGGCGAACATGTCTAAACTGAAATGGAGGCGTACAGGTATTCCTGTTTTGGAGAAGTCGACAGCAGTGGAGTGCATCTCTGCTAAGGTGATGCACTTGGGATCTAATGTACCAAGTACCTCCTGATCAGCTAGGACACGATGGAGTACAGCAATTCGACCCAGCTGGTCAGTCTCCATAAACTTGAGAAAGAAATCTGTCATGTCAGATCTTTCCACGGGCCGGTCCAGTTCATCAGGTTTCTGGCGTGGATAATCTGCTGGAGCAAAGTATCTTTGCGGCCTGCAATTCTTATCCCACATGATGTAATATCGATCTCCGTCAAGATCGCCTCCACTGAGCATACTGGGCAAATCTCTAGCACCCTTTTGACTGAAACAAACGCAATTTGAGAGTTTCAATAGTGGAGAATCGGGCGGTGGCATCACTCCCTCTGCCAATTGAACATCCCCAGGGTGGAGAGCCGGTGCTCGCGTGACGATCAAACCTTTCCCTAGAATTGCCTGCGATACGCCGTCAACCGTGGCTGAGCAGTAGATTTGTCCTTCTTTTAAGAATCCCGTCTCATCCATCAATCCATGAAGATGCCAGCCTTGCTCGACTGGTATCCGTGTCTTGTGCTTCAGGAGACGCAGTTCAACAAGCATAGTCATCTCCAAGACGTCTCGAAGAAATCCATCTTTCCGATAGTCAAGATTCATCATCGCCAACTTGCTGATGAGCCAAGGAAAATGAATTGGGGTACCGATTGTTTGTCGTCTCAAGAAACTGGAGGCATTCACAGGGCTATCCGTGATCATGCGAAGGCGTTCCACTTCTTGTGCTTGGAGGTTGAGGAAGAATTGATCATCCACACCCATATCCTCCAATATCTTGATGAATTGTCGGTTCAAATACATTGGTAGTGGTTTATACGCAGCCTCGCAGATTTCAATGTCAGTGGATGTTGATCCTTCAAATTTGATCATCGAGGGCCGCAGCACTAATGCATCCCCTTCAAGCCGAGGATCCAATGAAATCATTCCCTTGGCTCCTACAAAGGCATCAATGACCACGTCAAACATTCAGTTCACGGATGAACATACCTTGAAATCGAATTTGGAACAAGGTGGGTTTAACCAACCGAGCCTTGGGAAGCCTGTCCCAAATCTTATACATGACCGAATAAGACATTGTTCCCACACCGTCGCTGAAGACTCGGCTTTCAAACGTCACATCCGACCCAGGTTGAATGATCTCGGTATTAATCGGGACAGCTGTTCGAGTATCCGAAAAAACTTGTCCGATTCTAGCAGCGCACTTTGCTGGGCATCGGATCATTGAGAAGTTGCCTAAATCTTGAATAATCATCCGGTCCCAGAGCAGACTACCCTCGTAAACAAATGGTGCCATGAACCAACACAACTGAGCGCGGAGGGAAGAGTGAGAGAATCCTAGAAACGCATATTCTCGCCCTGCAATATTTATTCCCTTGTCAAGGATATCCTTGAACCTACCGCGAAGAATGCGTTCATTGGAAACACGAGGATTGAATCGAACAGGCTGCCCATCCTCGTCGCAGAATTGAACCCGAAGAAAGTAGTCGTGATGATTGGGATATTTTCGCAGAACTCGATTATTAGATTCGGCTTCAGGTCCGTAAAGGTGAATTGCTGTTGGAGTGACTTTGACTCTGTGGACGATTGCGACATTGTCGGGCGTTCTTGTCTCCCCGTCCATGACCTCTTCTTCTCGGGTGCATTGCGCCTCATTTGATTTCAGCAGTTTAATCAGTTCGTCAAATTGGAAAGCAGAGGCTTCGGTCTCGGGTCCAGGGAACTCGATCTGGTTGAATAGCTTCCGAATGGCCTTGACACAGACCGGCAGAGGCGACCGAGTCGTCATCTTCTTGATTTCTGGTAAAAGCTGTATGACAGTATCCGGGGGAAGGAAACCATCTTGAGCAAGCTTTTGAATCTGGAATGCCAACACAAATGGGAAACTAGATTTAATGCTAGAAAGGTTCACGTATAGTCGTTGAAATGCTTCAGCAAATGTCTCTTGAGGTTCGCGTATTTGCGTCTTGCGAAAGATCATCTTTGGCATTGTAGGGACAACTTTGAGGGACTGCATTCGATTGCTGATGTCACTTTCGCCTGCTTGTCCTGGAAGCTCAGGCCTCAGGAGAATACGATATACGAAGCAGCTTCCAGCAACAGATTTGTGTTCGTCGTCGAGACAGGGCAAGCGATGTCGTTGCGGTCCACTCTTTTGGACTACAAGCTGTCGAGACTGGAGTCCCAGCTGCGCCATAAGGTCTGCCAGTGGATCTGAGATCTTTTGGAAGAAGTGCGGAGGCTCGTACATTGAGAAGATGAACGAAGGTTCCGATCCATCCTCAGCAGTAATGTCCACCACACCAAAATATCGAAAATCAACGCGAATACCTTTCTCGGAATTGATAATCATACTTTGTTCTCCAAATTTCAAATGGCCCTTCACGCTCCATGTCAATTGCGGTTCGAAGACGAGGTTGGTGCCGATGTAGTTCCAGATACCGCACGAAATAGAGGAGCAGTCGAAGAAAACTGGCAAGGTTTGAGGGGATTTGGAGTGATCGATATTTGCCACAGTAGTGATTCTTATTTGGCGGTCCCTTTCTTCCTTGGTGAGGACTCGGACGAGGTATGGGTTGGCATCATTTTTGCCCTTCTGGAAATAGATAGGCTGGCCAAGGAATCGGAGGTCGATACATGTGATACTCAAACGCATCGGGCGGCGGCCTGGGGCTCCTGGTGACTGTCCATGATGCTGCAAGAACTTCTCAGCGTCGGCAATGTGCAGGAAGGTCAAATTGGCGTAGGTCTTTCCTTGGGGCTTTTGGCAATGCACACAACGAATCGAGAGCTTCTCGAGATGAGGCTTGAGAAACTTTCTGAATGCATTCTCCGTGCTCCGTTGTGGAACGTTGCGAACGTGCACCTCCATGGTGGTTACACGAGACCAGCGAAGAGGCTGCAGTGTCAGACGAGGGGCCAGGGCCTTCGATGCCGTAGGGAGGGGATGCCGTCGATGCCTTGTCGCAAGTAGGTTCAGAAGCCGTGTCTCAAGTCATTGGACGGAAGGGCGATCAAGCAGAGTTGGCGATGGGTTGATAAAAGATGAAAGGGAAGAGCCTCGACGAGGCTGCCAATTTGCCCAATTGAGTCAAGTCGCAAACGAAGTGAATTGCTGGATGGTTACAAACGCTTCATCTTGAATTCATGACTGACCGCCCCTTACCTTTGTGGAATTTCAGAAAAGACTTACTGGTTGGAGATTGAAGTGTACGTCCTCAATGCATCGGCCTCGATTGTTCAACAGGAAGAGATGTGGTTGAGTCGCACGTGCAGACTTTTGAAGTTGGGATCACGTGCTTCCAGCCCAGCGAGCCTTTCCCCTTTAAGCTTTAGCTTTAGTACTGGACAACCTCACCTTTCAAGATCATGCTTCACGTTCGATTTCCATCATATTTCACAAAATGATATTCTAATATGTCTCCTACGTTCTCAAAATGTCAACCATGCCATCTTCTAAAATACCAGCGGGCTTGCCACGTGACTATGGCTAACTCACCGCCTTCCCGAAGCCTCACGGAAGATCCATCTCCATCAGGCTTTCCCAGCCTTACGGAACAATTCTCTTCAACCAACCATCTTCCAGCGCACTTTTCGCTCCATTTAGGTACTCAGTACCTTTCCAATGTCAAAGGCAGAAGCTCTTTTGTCACCAAGACGAGCACTCGGTAGACTTCGTCCCCAGGGACATTTAGGCAAAAGGCAATACCGTTGGAAGTCAGAGCTTCAGCCCCACTTGCTCTTCAGTGCACAGATTCTGATCTCTTACAGACGGGATGTCACCTTGCCCTCGTTCGGGCGATCTTCAACCCCATGAATCGTGCCAAGATCCTGACGTCGGTTTGAACGCGGCTTGAAGACCAGGCACCCAAAAGAAGCACGCGGGCGTTCCTACCCGTACGACACTACCGTTATGGCGTCCAATCCGATTTCTTTCGATGACCTGATAAAGACGCTCGGATGTTCCTGCGTCTCTGGGTAAACTCATCATCGCAGATCTTGGATGTGGCTTTTCTGTTCAGGCTAAATTCGCAAGGCACGTCTCGACTGTGAACTGCTCTGCTTGCATTGCAGAATGTCTCAATGCAGCCCATTGCAGCATAGCGACCCAAGTCTCTTTACTGAAAATTTGCAGTGGAAAGTTCCATGATAGCAAATCTCCGTGTGGAACTCGGACGGTCAAAGCACATGTCAGATGCGGCTTCCTCTGTACTCGTGAGTACGAGACAGCGGAAGATGGGAAGCGGTGTTGATCACCCACAGACAATTGAGCCAGTCTGCTTTTAGAGGCGCTAGATCTTCGGTCAGTGCGAGAGAGAGCAAGTTGATCTCACACGGACCACCATGCCAGGTTTCTTTCAACGACGATTGATTGTTTGTCAACGCAGAGGCGGAGACAATGTCTATCACCTACGGGCCAACAGAGCACATATCTTTCAAAGAAAGCAGTTATCTCATTTATCGTAGGTACAAAAATCCCGCGGTAAAAATCATGAAAGCGAATTTCTCTCGCCGTCAACATAAATGAAACCGTCTTCATGGTTCAGAAATAATTCTCCACCAAGTACACATTTTTTCATCTTTGGCTTTCATCGCCCCCCAACACCTGCTGATCCAGTCCTTACAATGTATTCCCTTTCCACAGCAATCTTGTGTGAGGGCAGAGTCTGGAGGTTATAATTGGAGTCATGCAAGTTCTCTGTGCTTTCTGCTTCGGTGGAAACTGTGCCTTTGGTGTCTGTATTATTCGAGAACTTGGCGGAAACCCATGCTGAGTGGCGTGCTGGTCCTTGGCGTACGTAGCCATTTGAATTTGGTGGAGAAGGTTCGGAAGAGGAAGAGATGAAGCCGGGAATAAACTTGATGGCCAATGGTCGCAATGTTGGCAGACATGCGGCGAGAATCGCAATGCTGAGCTCGAGATATGACCAAGTTGCTGCATCTGTATTGTTCCAGGTCGGGTCTGATAAACCTGTAGCTGTCTTGAGTGCAGAGAGGCGCACGAGAGAAATAATGCAAGTGCTGAAAAGTGTTAGATATGTCACATTGCAGAAGAGTCGAGGTGAACCCACAAGAAGCCAAGGCCAAAAATGAACATGAGCATAACCTTTTGTCTTCTTGGTAGCTGCAAAGACTTGATAATGGGCAAAGGTAGAACCCAGGTGCCGAAGTCGGTTAAAATGTTGATGCAGGCAGGTGCATAGTATGCCGGCAGGAGAGGTAAACAATGTCCTGGATGGGGCTGGTCCCAGAATTTCACAATTGGCACACAGATCATTGAGAGCATCAAGATGACTGTCACCCCCCACGCGCAAATGATGATGAGGCCGATTGTAGTGGCTCTTTGCATTCCTGGTGTAGTGAAAATTCGGCGGTATTGGAGTAGGATGGAAATCTTGACTACTGTCAAGGCGCCGTTGTAGACAAGAATGCTGGCGTAGAGAGACTGCCTTTCATCAGTACTAAGGTTTAGTGTTAGGAATCAGCCTTGCTAACCTTGAAATAAGGGACAAGATCTTCGGGAGGAACAACCCAAACGTGTTTCCCCATTCCATATTTCGCCTCTGTATACATTATCAGTTATTGCATAAATGCAAATACTAAGTTGTCCAGACTTACCAAATCCAATCACAACACCAGCCCCAATAGCCATGATCTATGGGAAAGTTAGACAAGGTCTGATATCAATGATGAGAGGAGCATACCTGCGCAACCCCAATCAAATAATCATCTAGTCCTGCAGTCCGAATAATAAAAAATCGAGTAATCAATCTCAGAATAACGACAGTAGTCGATAAGATACAGCCGACAAGGAGGATAGCCAAGATGGTAGTGAACTTCGACTCTCCACTCATCGCAATCATCTCGGGGGTTAGAGGTGGTGCTGACATTCTGACTGTAAAGACTAACAACAAATATCAATACTTGTTGAAGAAAGACTGAGGAAAAGATGCAATCTGAAGTTCGGAATGCACTGCTGAGCTCAATCAAGAGTCCAAGATGGGGTGGCATATCTCTCCTCTTATCTCTTTTCACAACCCATACCTCCCAACCTCATACCTTGCAAAGCTTCACAATCATGCCGTGTCTCTCCTCGCTATGACATTTTCCAGCAATACCACAACCGGCGCTCATCCAGTGATCAATCAGTTAGCCGTACCAACCAGACCACTCTATGCTCATGGCTGGCTCTCACAACACTGCAACTTATCCACGTCCACCACTACAAACTGCAGGCACTTCAACAGAGCAGTCTGCAATGCGCTGCGCTGCAAGCGCTTGGACCTGCGTCGCGATGCCACATTGGAGCTCGCACTCCGCGATCCTTTGATCGAAGTCTGGTTCTGGCGCATCGGGGAAGTATGCGGGGGAGCAGCAGTCCAGGGACTCCAGGAGCCCCGTGCGAGACGACGTTGCGGGGTGCTTTTATAGGGCGCGGAACCGATTGCATGCACGTTCCGGGGATCTGGCTGCGCTGTCGGGAGCCGTGTCGGGCGGGCCTCTATCGGGGGTCGTGCGCGGTAACACGGGGGATAGGCTCGGTACCTCTACCTGGTCGTCGCCACTTCAGCAGTGAGAGCGTGACGAGCTGAGGTACTAGGTACTTTACGTGACTTTGGGTGAGGATCTTCGCTTCGAAGCTCAAGTAGGACACAGATTGTCGTCTACCGTCTGAGGCATTTTTGGAGATGGAGATGGACTGCAATCTTGGGTTGATGTCATACTTGAGAACTTTGGAAATTTGATGTAAAGGAAAACCTGGTAAGCATCCTGGCTGTTTATCAGGGAAACGAAAATAGGGCATTGTTTGGACGGGAGATCTAGTTTCAGCTCCACGCCCTCCCAAGCTCGTGCTACCAAGTGGTGCCAGAGATGGAAACCCGACAAAGACTTTCGGACTTCTCCAGTGGTGGAGATTTTGGCGTTTTTTCTATAATGCGTTCAATATGCCGTCATTTTGTGACGACTTCTTGTTGCTGCAGAAGGATTTCTTGTGGCGTTAACGTAGAACCTCTCGGGTTCCTAGCTTCTTCTAGCCGATCCCGCCATGTCTGTGCTTGGGCTGACTGCTTAAGAATCATATCATTTGGCGTCGAGCTAGAAGCTTCGCTTCCGTGTAAAGTTTCTCTGAGCCGTTTGCTATCCGACTTTAGATGCGCCATGCTGCCTATGTACGCTGTCTTTTTGTAAGACAAGCATGGTGGCTGGAAACTTGGCGTCCTTAAGCTACCTAAACATGTACAAACTGCCAGGCACAACCTTGGTATGCAATGTTTCAATTATTCATGGGTTATGTGTTGCGGTAATGTAAAGGACTGGGGAATATGCCTGTCAATCTCGCATGGGTTGACAATCGACGGGAGCAGGGAGACGGGGCAGATGAACACATAGTGGTAAGTAATAGAAAAGACCCGTCGGGCTTGATGTAGACCCTTATCTATCACCTTCATAAGGGTCATTGAATCGTGTTCTGTTTTTCAACAGCGGTTGTGCGCCTAGTATAGAGGAGGCGTCCAATTTCTCCACGGCTTGTTAAGAGAGCAGAGAACATTGTCATGGCTATGGAGTAATTTATAGGGTTTAAGTCTTCTACAATTTAAAGTTTGACACATGTGATATCGCTGAAGCTATATTTGATAGCGATCAGACCTATTCTTTGACTTCTAAGAGTGGGCCGCCCCCTCAGGATTTCAGGGGCTGCTTCGCTAAAGTTAGCGTCTTCTCGCTTACGAGTTAGTGATGTGCATTCAGGTGTGAAAAGGGGGAGGACAAGCGACTTCGATTTCAATTTCGACAATGTTTTCTGCTATGCTACATTTCAAAAGACGAGAAGAGTTTCGAAAACTCGTAGTTGTCTTGAAGGATTTCGGTAGTTGCAATGAAATGTTTTTGTGTTCTTCGCCCGCAAAAATGCACTCATCCTACCGAGGAATGCCACTGTGTTAGTCACGTTGACTGGAGCGCGTTCAATGTTCCACATCTCAGCGGAACTTTTTCTTGTCACTAAAGAAGTCAAGTAAATCATGACAACAATTCCAGAAGAGACGAGTATTGCTCTCTGCCATGGAAGCCGAAATCCCATTCCAATCCCAGACCCAAACCGACCTTTCACGACCGAGGAGCTACATAGAATAAAATTGCATGAGTTTGTAGCCTCACTGAGATCCTTTCCTTATAATTACATTGCTGATTCTTCTTATGAACCAGAATATATCAGCGCACTGTACTAAGGGGTTTCACGATCCAAGAGCTCGAGCTGTGTGGTGCCTGGACCAAAAATGATGCGATACCGAGCGATTTGAAGACACCTATCCATCCTGAATATGAGAGGAAGGTCTGGTTTGCAGGTACTGAGGTGATCGAAGGTGGGATCTCTGGCACGTGGGACGTAACGAAGAACGAGGAGCTCTGGATTGCGTTGAAGCCGTCTCTTCGATTAGCGACGTTGATGATTACACAAGCCGGACTTTTGCCGTGGTAACAGTCCTCCATACCAATCCAAACTCGCTATTTTCAAACCCAAAAATTTGAGAGAATTGATGCAGCGGGTAGAGTATACATTAACAAGTGATAGGCTCGATGCGCTAATTGTCAACAAATGGCAAGTGGTCCCAGCTTCAGACCTCCAAGACGGCTGCCCGCCAGAGTCAGGAAGTTGCAACGCTTACTCTATTCACACTCGTTCTCCTGGCCTCGTCTCCAAATCAGCAGAAAGCATACGTAGCACTATTGATCAACTACAAGGACGACTTTCGATAAGGATCTCGCCGTCTCTGAATTCCGGAAGGCGTGGCTTTGTATGGACAGTTCATAGACGGCAGTTTCTACAGTATAAGAACAAGAAAAAGTATACGGGAAGCCTTCTCACTCTATGCACAGAGATGATCCTACCGTTGATGTAGGATCTCAGTGTGTCTGAGAGACTTATGCAGCAATTCGGAGTGGTTAAAACGGTAATGGATTGATCATTAAATTAATAGATAAAAGTCCTAGCTAATATCGAAAGCACAGATTGCACATGAGACCATCGTGAGTAAACTTTTGGCACCTTCTTTGTAAGACATGATTTTGAAGACCTAATTGCTTTCAGCATGCGCTTGGAGCCTGTTCTGCCTCTCTAAAATCGATACCATTTGATTCTGCTGAACCGGTAAGACCAGAACTCACGTGCGATAGATATCTTCAAATTGAGGCAAACTAAATCGATGCAGTTCTTCGAAGCCGATGCCATGACAGAACTAGGCAGATCATGGGAGAAATTTGTATGTGTTTCATTAGAGCAACTTTGAACCCGATATCAGGCTTATGATTGTAGATGTTTGGCGGCATGATAGCACCCTTGCGTAATGAACCGGATCTCAAACAACCTTACCTCGCACTTGGGACAGCAACCTGGCCTAACTGGTTAGAATATGGAGCCGGACGTTTCACTCCGGGGGTTGGGACACGATACAGACCGACTGATGAATTCGAACCGGGGAATGCCCGGGACGGCTATGATCTGTTTCCTATTCCTATATCGTTCTTTTCAAAACATTCAACAACGCTTTTTCTGGAAGTCCGTTGTACCGGCACTGGGGCAAGACGCTCTCAAACCTCCACAGATACTAGGGAATAGGTCAATAAATAAAAGCCGAAGCACTAGAAAATTTGGAAAGGGCTGGCATCGTTGGGTCGGCTATGACACCTTGGAAGCGAAGAGAGGACAAGAGAAGGAGAGAGAGCGAGAGAAGCAAAACCCAGGGCAAAGGGCTAGACGCGAGGAGAAGGATAGAAAGGATGAATTCGAGGAGACGAAACTACTGGATCATGCGATTCAGATATACAACCCCGAAAACGAGAACGCAAGTTTGAGAATTTACGAGTCCCTTAGAGAGTCGAGGTTCCCAAGGGTTAGGGCTGAGTGCTTCTCGTGCCTATATGTCATCGAGCTGGCAGGTTCTTTTGAATGGAGACAAAAGCAACTTAGGTTGGGTCGCCAGGAATTTACTGCTACTTGATCAAAGTGATCCGGCGAGGCAAAGATTAGGGTCGAATTGGAAAGATATACGTGATCACAAGAAAGCTCACGATAAGGCGAAAGAAAAGAAGAAAAGTTTTGGGGTTGGAAAAGAAATTTATGGTGTAAAAAGACAAAGGCCATCTTCTATGGCGATGGATATTGATGATGATGTGATCGAAGAAGGTTGGGTGAAAATTTAGTCCTGAGGTGGTCCGCTATTGATGAATCGATGTCAACCATCGATATCCTTTCTTTATCTGATAATACAAGACTAAAAGCCAATTCGCAAGATGAGTAGCCCATTCAGAGTGGTATTCTTATAATTAATCCCACGTGATAAGACACGGGGTGAGACAAAGGATAGGGAAGGTAAAGGATAGAGGTATGTAGTATATGGAGACCGAGTATTAATAGGTTATAAAGAGCCGCTTGAGGCATTTTGAGTATTGATAGAAATTCTATTGTGCAGCTTTCCATAGAACTACCTTTAAGGAAATATTTCCATTAGCCCTTATCCAAGGCTATAGAAGTGAAGAGAGGGATGAATTTATTAAATTGTATAAGTAGCTCCAAGGAGGCAAAGAAGATCAGGGCTTTAGAATACTTTGTAGTTCTTCGAGCAATACGCCATCGGCAGTATTATTTCGTGACTGGTGGCATGGCTTGCAAGTTAAAGATCTCTCCAAGAAGATTCTTATAAAAGCGGCATGTTGACAAAACGAGGCGTTATGCAAGCCGATTACTTAACAACGGGAATAGACGTGTCGGCAAAAGTTGGTTACATAACGGGTCATACGATCTTATAAAATCTATTCCCCAAGTATATTCATACAAAATAGCTGCCAAGACATTGACGTTCACTCAGATATTGAGTTGTTACATCCAAAATCTAGGAGCGATTTGATTGCGACTCTCATAGCGAGGCCAGAAATTCATTGGAAGTAAAACGATGACAACTCCTCATAGCCATAATGGTCAATCACAAGGACCAGAACTTCCAGCAGCACTACCATTCCAAGTAAAGAAAGAAACCTTTCTGTCTTATAAAGTTTGATGGCTTCCTTTGGGGCGGCTCATTATGTTGGAACTCCCTATCCGTATTGGGCACCCACTGACTCCTCAAGTGGGTTACAGAGAATGGACGACCGCTACGTTCGAAGTCGACTGCGATGTTTACTGTACATTCCCAAGCCAGAAAGTATTCCACTTTTGAACGACATAGAAACATTCTCTTGCGGAAAGGACGGCTAAAGACTCAACTACGAAATCTCGAAACGTTACCAGACATAGCCCCTGCTGAACGCTCGATGACTGGACTAGAGACAAATTTTGGTTTCCTAGGGCTAAACAAGCGCAATGATGCAGCAGCTGGTTTAACAAGACATGTGTGTACAAGTCAAGATATAGTTAGAGAGCGGCTTTTCGCCCAAGAAACTATAAATTGGTTCGTTCTCTTGGCACTGAAGATCTACACAACAGAGTTATCGTCACCTTCTAATGAAAACGCAGGCCAACAATAGAAGTTTCTTGCACGCATCTCCCAGGGGCAATCCCGGAACTGAGTAGTTATTTTACCTCTCCGTTCCTACAGCTCATATCACCGCAGACAATCCTTGGTGCGGGAAGGGTTGATCCATTTCAAAGTTATCCTGTCGAGAGCGAACCTTATGTGCATTACTTGATAGACCACTGTAAGCCTTGCAATTTATTTGCTTGCTACTGTAGTATTTTAGAAAATTAAAACACTAAATGTGTAAATATGTTATAGATGCCACAGTGGCCAGAGAGATCGCAAGAGCTTGGCAGGTTGAGAAAGGAGAACCGATCACAGTGTTCTCTCCTTGTGCTAGTAACTGGGTTCCACTTTGTATGACCGATGCTACAGCTTTCCAAAGTCTCCTACTTATGTCGGAGGCCAATCGTAGGAATTCTTCAGGTGATCATCCATGGTAAGCTGAGATTACATGGGATAGATTAAGATCTTGAGAAATTCTAATAGAAACGCTAGGTCTTCATGTGCTATCAAGCTAGCAATGAAATGCGTCTCGTCCGTTAGAAAAGACATCGACAGCCTGGAGAAGTGTGTAAGTGATACGACCATGGCAGTTGTAGTTAACATGGCATGCACTGAAGTAAGTCAATGCGGTCTGTTATATCAACCACGAGCGAATTGACTGACGCACATAGTTGCTCTTTTGCAAGGATCTTGAAAATTTTGAGAACCACATGAGCGGTTTAAGGGAAATGGTTAGGTTACGTGGTGGATTGGATAAGGTCCATGGGATTCTGAAAGAAATGATTATCTGGTAAGGCTGCTCTCATCGCTGGCTCCGCTGGAAGTACTTCTTCTAACTCTGAAACTGCAGGCTCAGCCATGGTCTTTTAACGCAAGAATCTCAAAATGCTGGCGATCAAAGCAGAGCCACTATCGAAGAGCTCGCGGGCTTCCCCGCGACCGGTTCGAGGATCCATGGGGAAGGCATATCTGTACACTATGACAGAGTCATGAGAACGGTACGATCTAATTCACCCAGATCATGGTTTGTCATAGTGAATTGAATGAGAAAGATCGTGATACTTACTAGCCTATTCTGTGCTTTAAGGAGTTTTCAGCGCAGCGTAGAAGCCGGGGAGCCGTACTTTAGGCTAGTATTAATTCAATACATAAACTCGACCAATTCAAATCCCCCACCTTTGATAGGGACGGTCCACTTCCACCTAGAACACATAACCCGATTCTCCCAACCTGTGTGATCAAAGATTATTGAATATTTCAATGGAATTACAAGCCTCTCTATTCTCTCCATCACTCATCCCTCCACCAATTCATTTCTCCCTTCCCGAAGGATTCATTTGTCGTCCACTGCAGCGCTCGGATTTCAGATATAGACATCTTGACGTCCTTCGTGATCTCGCGCATGTTGGTGATATCACAGAGGAGCAGTGGATTGAGCGATTTGATGATATGAAGCAATGTAATGGAACATATTTCATCTTAGTCTTTGTGGATCAAAGAAAGGAGGCTGAACCAATGGTTATTGGAACCGGAACTTTGATGATAGAGAAGAAGTTGTGAGTTGCTTCAACGTTGAGAAGGTTATGGGAATTTTTTTCGACTGATTCATCACGCAGTCTATGTAGCTTAGGAAAGCAAGGTCACATTGAGGATGTAGCGATCGCAAAAGATTATCAGGGGAAGAAGTTGGGTATGTTGATGATCGAAGCGCTGGATAAAATCTCAGAACAGGTGGGCAGTTATAAAGTAAGTTCTCTCAATAATGCTGTAGATGAAAGGTATTCAGTCAATGTTTTAGACAATTCTCGATTGCCGACCGGAGAAAGAAGGGTTCTACCTGAAATGTGGTTATGAGAGGAGAGGCTTGGAAATGCACCATTACCATGGGTCCGTTGCACAAAACCATAGTGTCTGATTAAGTTGAATAATTGAAAAATTATATCAAAATTGTCCGAGTCTCAAACTATATCGAGCCAGTGTTCGCATGCATGCTGCCCTCAAAATAATACATGAGTGTTCATTCAGGTTCTACCCCACTATGGGAACCACATGGTGGCATTGGCATATGCTTGATATACACGTAAAATCTTGGCCTCGTGTGGTCTCACCTCTGTAGTGTAAGCGGAAGCAAATGGCCCATGGTCCTCATGTGCCCACACGTCACGCACCCTATAAATATACCAACCCTGTGTGATATCACGAGGCGGATAAAAATTCATCTCTGCTGAAAAGGACCCTCGATTCAACAAAGCAACTGCCCAGCTCCCATCGTTCAGCGGCCGACCATAGACCTGAAGATCACCAGTAGCTTGATTGCCGACTCCACAAGTTGTGGCAGGCACGCCAAGGGGATCCTGACTGATTGCTACCATCTCTGGATTCAAAAGAGTTTCGAGGTCATATGGACTCAGTTTTCGCGCGTCTGAGCCAATCAGCATTGGTGAAGCCACCATTGCCCACATGCTGACATGAGTACGATATTCGATGTTCGAGCAACCTATTCCAACAAGGTTCTCGCTCTCTCCATTCAAGCCGATAATCAGCATATCGTAGTCGTTCCAGTGCCCAGGTCCAGAGTACTGCGTCAAGTTATTCCCAATATCTATCATTTCAAGCACATCGTTGTAATATTTCTCCCGTTGGCCCGGATAATTGAAGTCATCTGAAATATCTTGCCCGATGCGCCATTGATTTCCCCCTTCTCCAGCAGCCCATTCTGCTATATTAGCCCAGCCGCAGTAACACATGTGAAAAACAATGGGTCTATGCGTTTCAATCAAGGCCTCAGACATCGTCAACATAGCTGTCTGAACTTCAATTTCTGGAGCGAACTGGTCTATCCAGCAACAGGCGTCGTATTTCAAATGATCGATTCCCCAGGAAGCAAAGGTATCGGCATCTTCTTTTTCATGGCCGAGACTTCCAATGAATCCGGCGCAAGTAGTGTCTCCCGGTCCAGTATATATTCCCATTTTCAGGCCCCTTTCGTGGGCATAATCTGCAAGTGCTTTGATGCCGCTTGGAAACTTGTCTGGATCTGGTGCTATGGGACCGGGATGGTCACTTCGATTACCTGGGTACTGCTGCCAGCCATCGTCTAAATTGATGTAGACATATCCTGCGTCCCGGAGACCGCTTGAGACAAAGAAGTCCATTGTCGACTTCATCATAGTTTCGTTGATATCAATTCCGAATTCGTTCCAAGTGCTGAAGCCCATAGGTGGCGTCAATGCCAAACCATTACTGATAGATCCATTGACGAGGTTTGAGGAACCGGCAACCGAGGTGGAGGCACTAGAGGCAGACGAGGTAGTGGTAGGATACCCCGTGAGAGCTAATATTGTGCTCATATTTGAGGAAGTGTATGAACTTCCAGTTGGCCCGGAACTTGAAGAAGAGCTTGAAGAGTCTGCTTGTATCACCCCCAGGCTGCTAAGCGCAACACAGGCGGAAAGTAAACCAATTCCGAGTTTCATTATCGGATATTAATATAGTTGCTTTGTGTGCCTGGCTTCAGATATTTCTCTCAATATTCGAAGACCTATCTCATAATATCACAAAGCTGGATCATTTCTTAACATGACCTCTCTCGAGGAAGATTCTTCAACCATGTCGACGCACAAAAATATGTGTTAGCAGGGATGTGGAACTCTACGCGAGGAGATAGAGCAATCTTGGAAAGAATCCCTGATACAAGGATGCAACCTATGATCGCTTGCTGAACGACCTTCCCTCAAGGGTTTCACAAGCGGTGTGTGCATGGGGTTTCTCTCAAGAAGAATTTCCTGCGTCGTACTGTGGTATTAGCCTGATCTCACAACACGGAACTAGTCCTCAACCATTTCTTTACGAAACTTGTTCATTCATAAGCGCGAAGTTCCCCAGATCCAGGGACCTGAACCCAAGACCGCCCCAAGTGACTATTTCAAAGCCCCACCGCAAGCCCGTACGGCGCATAGCAGTGGGGCTAATCGGCTATCTTTCGCTGGGCCACTTGCGTCGCGGCAGCAGCAAGAGTAGCCTCTGTTGAGCAGACTTCGAATAATGAAAGTGGGGTGCGTACTTTTGCTTATCTCTTTGTCCCAATGAACGACAATGCATTTTCTTGGGTTCATCGAGACCAGGCCACTCCTCATGTAACGTTGTCAAGAGCAACCTGGAAACAGCACGCATCCCAATTGATGTACTTGATCGTCCACTGAAAGGCCTTCTTCATATCTGATTAACCTTCTAAGAGATTCATAACCTTGAAGACGAGCGTAAGCTCCTCGGTAAAGCTCACATTGGGAAGTTCGTGACGGATTCTAGAGGTGGCATCTCTGAAACAGCGAGGTCATGATAATGATTGGTGCCCGCAGAACCAAGCACATCCGACGATTGGCTCGTATGCGAGCCCTGTAACCCCTTCTTGGGGCGTCAGTGGACGTTACTGCGCGGTATTCCGGGTATAAAGGAACGACAGGGACTGAGAGGTGAGTGCTTCAGCACCTTCCATAATGGGAGCATCATAACATACCGGCATTTGTTAGCCAACGGCAATCCAACGGCAAACCACCAAGGCACTTCAGGTTAATGTTACCTTTGGATGGCAAACATGGGGGAGTTTCTTCCATGCCAGGGTTGCAGTGGCACATCTTTGTATCCACCCTTATCCACCCTTATCAGTTTGATAGTAGAGATACGCAATCTAACTTTGATAAAACAAGATACTGCCCACAAGCTACAGGTAATGCCATGTAGGGTTCAGCTCGCAAGAAACCCCTCTGGTCATTGCTCAGAAACAGCTTCAATATGGAGAAATCAGAGGAAACCGGCAGGGTTGAAATTCCTATAAACGAAGATTCCATTCACGATGTTCCTACAAAGCAGATTGGCGACGAAGCTCGTCTTGCTACTGAGATCGAGCATCAGATGACTTTCATGCAAGCCGTCAAAATCTACCCGAAGGCAATGGGATGGTCTGTGTTTTTCTCGCTGGGAGTTATCATGACTGGGTTTGATCCTCAGCTTCTTGGAAGCTTGTATGCAGAGCCTGCCTTTCAGAGAGACTTCGGATATGAGTATCAAGGTAGCTACATTATTAGTGCACCATGGCAAACAGCTTTGGGGATGGGGAATCCAATCGGACAAGTCCTGGGTGCCCTGGGTGCTGGATATCCCATGGAATGGTATGGTCGCAAATGGGTATGTGCTATTCCAAAGATTGGAAGCACTTGCTGATGGCTGTAGACATTCGCAGTGTGTGTTGTGGGCACTGCAGGCTTTATCTTCAACCAATTCTTCGCGAAGTCCTTGTCAACTCTGCTCGTTGGTGAATTGATTGGCGGTCTCATCCTGGGGACTTATACGACCATTGCTCCGACCTATGCCTCTGAAGTGGTTCCTCTTGGTCTTCGTGGTTACCTCACATCGTATATCAACCTTTGTTTTGTCATTGGTCAACTACTGGCGAATGGAGTTATTGCAGGAACTCAAACGATTGAAACTCATTGGGCCTACAGTGCACCTTTTGCCATCCAATGGCTTTGGCCAGTCATAATTTTGATTGGTATTCCGTTTGCTCCAGAATCTCCTTGGTGGCTTATTCGAAAAGGAAGAATGGAGGAGGCGGAGAAGGCATTGAATAGACTCTCCTCAGGGGAGGTTGACAACAAACTTGTTCTGGCCATGATGGTGGAGACGGATAGACTGGAATATGAGATGGAAACCGGGTCCACTTACTGGGATGTCTTCTCCAAGGTCAACATACGTCGGACTGAAATTGCTGTCGCTGTCTATACAACCCAGGTGTTTAGCGGTATTTATATGGTTGGCTATGCTGCCTATTTTTTCAGTCGTAAGTGCCGTTTTCATGGCTTGTTAAGCAGGCAATAACATATTTAGTTGCTGGTCTTAGCACCAATCATGCTTTCGACATGAGCGTTGGATTTCTGGCAATCGGGTTCATCACAACGTGTTGTTCTTGGGTGCTAATCAACAAATATGGTCGTCGTCCTATTTATAATTGGGGTCTTGCAGTCCTCACACTCATTATGTTCCTAATCGGCATTCTGGATTGCTCTCCGAATTATCTCAATCGTCCAGGGATTATTTGGGCTGAGTGCATTCTTTTAGTAAGTCTTTCAATACTTGCTACTAGCATGCCCACAAATTCTATCATTATGACTGACGCAAATCTTAGATCATCTGGAACGGTGTTTTTGATCTTACGATCGGCCCTGTTGCCTATGTAATCTTCTGCGAGTCTTCCGCAACCAAAGTCCGCACCAAAACCATTGCGGTTGCAACTGCCGCGCAAGCACTTGTTGGAATTGTCATGACTGTTGCCATCCCGTATATGATCAATCCAGATGAAGCCAACTGGAGAGGGAAAATGGGATTCTTCTTTGGTGAGAGCAGTCCCGAGGTCACAATCTTCTACAGATTAATATGCTAATCAAGATGCGTGGACAGGTGGGCTGTCTGTCTTTTGCATGATTTGGTGCTACTTCAGGGTTCCCGAGATGAAGGGAAGGACATACGAAGAGCTGGACTTGATGTTTGCAAGAGGGGTTCGGACGAGAGAATTCGGAGATTATAAGATTGAGTAGTCGATTTTGGGACTTGCATATGCAGAGCTGACAAATTTTTACTAAATTGAATATACATCTGTTCATTCTATCATTACCTCAACACATTTGCATGTTAGCCTTCAAAGCTTAGCTTGCAAGCATCAAGCAATTTCGTCACTCACTGGATAAGATACGAAGCTTTGAATAGTAGGTCATATATTAACTTGCCTCATCTCACCTATAATATTTCCAAGAGTGCCTTGATTCCAGTACTGAAATTTTTCTACACATATGAATTCATGCCTGAAAAAGTACCCCTAATTTTCTTTTCTTTTAATAGTTTAATTTATTGCCGAATGAAAGCCGTCAAAGGGAAGTCCAGAAATAAGGGTTATCAACTAAGCCTAATCAAGACGCACTAGTAGCGTAAGCTCTCAAATTTCGACCATCGACCACTCGTTTGTTCTTGACCATAAGTTCACTCTCAGAGCGACAATGGTTGTCTGCTCAGCATGTGCTATTCTTTCAGTTGACCAACTTCGCAAAATAGATTATAAAGACCCGTACCGACATCACGCCAACGTAGGAGAGCTCAGAGCGTGTGCTGAAACTTCAAGCTGCAGAATTTGTGTCTTACTATGGCGTACCATGGACGATCTCACCCAGCTCGATGCCTCAAAATCTGCTATACGAGACCATCTTGATGAGACCTACGGACTGTATGGCCAGTTCTACGATGATTTTGATTATAAATTTGGGGGTCCACCAGAAACCGGCGGTCTACCAACTTGGGAGAGTGCAATCAAGATTGAAGCTGGGTTCCTTACGTATAATCTTGGTCTGAGTAGAACAGGAATACGCCTCTTCGCTATTGAAGGTGAGTTGAATGTCTAAGAGAATCTTTTAGATGCCAAGGAAGCTCACAGTATGTGAAACCCACCATCAGGCACGCCAGCTGCACAACACTTTTCAGAACGATGCACCTATTTCGATCCTTCTCCAGATCTAAGCATTCGGCTGGGTAAGAAATGGCTCGGCATCTGTCGTGAACACCATGAAAAGTGCCGCACAGTTTCTTCTGTCATGCCTACTCGTGTTATCGCACTGGGGACTCCTGGTACCACGCCGCCGCGACTTCTCATCACAGCCGGGTTGTGTGAGGCTTATGTTGCCTTGAGCTATTGCTGGGGACGCGGAGCCAGTCAATCTCCCATGCTACGTGATGAGAGCCTCGAGTCCATGCAGCAGGAAATCGATGAGAAACGACTTGCTAAGACATATTGTGAGGCTTTTCAACTAGCCCGTGATTTGGGTATCAAGTACATCTGGGTTGATGCACTCTGTATCATTCAAGGAAACAGGGAGGATTGGGAGTACGAATCTGCGAAAATGGGCGAAGTATACGGAAATGCCGCGTTATGTATCGTTGCAGCGAGAAGCGGTGATGCGGCAAGCGGATTCCTGCAAAATGACTTCAAGCCCGCTGCTGAACCTTGTCCATTCCCGTACGGAAGATTCGATGGGAACGAGCATGAAATCGATGGCTTGTTCGTCCATCTGGACAGAGCATGGTTCAAAGACACCCTTGATCCTGACCCTGTGCAAACTCGGGGATGGTGCTTGCAAGAGGCTGAGTTAAGCAGAAGGAGACTTGTATATGGACGGAGCGGAGTCTCATTTCAGTGCAACACAACCAAATTTTTTGAGGACGAAACGTACAAGTTTTATCACCAACGAGCCTTTGATCCAAAGCCACTGGCAGCAGTTGGTCCAGTGCCCGGACGACGACCTCCTGACGGGCTCGAGCTCCTCAACCACTGGTATGGAGGTATTCTACCAGATTACACAGCCAGAGCGCTCACGAACCGAGGTGATGTATTCGCTGCAATTTCTAGTCTGGCCAAATTAGCGAAGCAGACGATTGGCGGTCGTTATCTCGCTGGCGTATGGGAAAGTGATCTTCCTCGTGGTCTGCTTTGGAAGCCTCGATATCAAACTCGTTGGATGGTAGACCCCTCGAAATCCGAGAGTAACCTGGTGCCTCTTCGGAGGCCAACCAGCCAAAAAGCCCCTTCGTGGTCCTGGGCAGCTGTCGAGGGACCAATTTCCCACGGTTGGGACAACAGAAAGAGATGGCCTCGGTATCCAACGGAATGTCGCCCTGACGCTTTCTTTGTGCGGCCTGCGCACATTGATCATACCCGGTGGACAACCCAAGACGATTGCGATGCAGATGTGTTATACATGCCGCGATGTGAGCTTCAGATGTACGGTCGACTACAAAGACTCCGTTGCACGACAATTCCCCAAGCACGACTGTTAGATTGGTATCGTGAGCAAGGCGTAAAGGCACGTCAGCGACCTGACGACTTGCCTCCACAAGTGAGACACGCGGTCTTGCTTGAGCCCCTGGCGGTGTTTGAAAAAGAGATTTCCTTGCTTCAAGAAGGTTGCCCATTTAATCAGGTTGTGGCTTTTGGCGTTTTTGATATTGCCGAAGAGAGGATTGAGGATGTATGGGCGTTGCCGGCAACTCAAGATCTAGGTCTGATACTAAATCGGAGTGATGATGGGACTTTCCACCGCCTAGGCATCTTCCATCTTTTGAATCGTCAGTGGTTTGAAGCCGGCGAAGAGGGACTGGTGACATTGGTGTGAAATTTCGAGGAATGAGGGAAACATGCCACCGCGATCGGGACAGACCCAACAAAGCAAGCATGATATCCATCCATTTCTCCACGGCTGCAAGATAAATATCTTCCTTACGTAACTCGACCGTTGCGTAATCGAGCCAACAGCCCAAGATCCTGAAAGCGAGATGATGGAAGTCATGCTGAGCCTGCTCGAGATGTCCAGGCTTCCCGACAATAGCAGCCTAGATGTGCCCCTACTTTGTGCTCAGGAAGCAGAAAGATCTAACTATGGGTAAACCAAAAACAAGAATCCCAACTCGATTATCTTGTCGAACTCCCTATTCCTCGTCAACCAGGGGCATTTTTACTAGGCTCCCAAGTCCGTCCAATTCAAAACGCCCTGAAATATATCACCCTTGCCAATGAAAATAAAAATGAGGACTCCGTGAACCAAAATTTTAGAAGGCCTGTTGAGCAGAGGAGGACATCATCGTTTGAGGCTATATGAAACATTCGGGAATCTTCAACTTGCATTCTAAAAACAAACAGGGGGGCATTGGGGGTTGGAGTGGCGTGGAAATACTTGAGGTGATTGTTCCAGGGCAGCTAGGACATTTGGGAGCCAGCCCTCCGAGGCATTGTACCACGATATACGGGGGAATTGGGGCTGGATAGGGATGGAAAGCTGTGAATTTCTGTGACTCTCTGTGATTCCTGTGCCCGCAGTAGAAAACCAACGAATGAAAACCAACGCACTAAAAGCAATGATCAACTTCAATGACAACTATTCATCCCCATCAAGCCCGGCTAAAACAATCTGTAGTCGCCGTTTGCATCTTCTTTGGGATATCCTTGAGCATACCTTCAGAATCGAGGTCACCTTCTCCTGTCCTCCAAGCTCAACTGATCATAATGGTGAACATTATGCCCCCGACCTAGCGTTCTTATATGCACTCGAGAACATCTCTTTGTGATAAGCTATCTCAATGTCTTCAAACGTATTCTTGAAATCTTCGACCGTGGAGACCTTAATTACGTCTACATCAGCATTTTCCAGTGAGATTTGTAGGTCAGCCAGTTTGAATATGGCGCGAGGTGACTCGTGGATTGTTCCGCAGGCTTGGTAGATCAAGTGATCGTTGAAGATAGACTTTCAAGGAAGGATATCAGTATAAAGCAACCTCAGAAGTGACAAAGACATAAAGGGGACGCATAGAAAGAATAGGGAGACAAGATAGGGGGCGGCGAATGCGGCCGCAGGGGTAGCGAGTGAAAGACAACCGTGAGAACGAGGATAGAGGTTATGAGGAGCCGAAACAAAGAAAAACCAAAGGGATTAATGTCTAGCAGACTCACCATTGCCTCATCAATAAGACCCCACCATTCTTTCTCGAGGTCTGCTCGTCCTTCCTGCAATAACTCACCCTCGGAGTAAATACTTGGAGCGGGCACAGCGCTGGTGGTATTCGAAGTTTTCGTAGCTAAGGATCGGACAGGTAACTCTGTCTTTAAGTTCAGGGCGAACGACCAGAGATGTCTGCTATGATTTTCCTTTTCCTTCGGCTCTGGCTTTGCGGATGTGACAGGTGCTTTGTCTAGCCATGTCTTGAAGAGTTGTTTCGGCTGAGGTTGTGTGAATGGGGAGACTGATAGAGATATGCAGGCGCAGGGATTACTGAAGAATAAATCTCAGAAGGTAATATGCTTTGCTCCGAGAGATATTGTTTCGGTCAAGGTCGTATTTATACGGAGACGGATGAAGATATCAAGGAGAGGACTGGGCGGAGAAAAGATGTTGGATGGTGGTGTGCTTTGCTCCAAAGGCTGTCCTGTCGGCTGAGGCTATATCTATGTGGAGAGAGAGATAGAGACGGAGACAGAGACGGAGACAGAGACGGAGATGAGGCTATTGGCAAAATTGTAGCTGGAGACTGCTTGCTTCGACTGATGTAGTAATAAGATACATTCGAGACGAATAGAGCTTTGCATGTCCTCAATCACAGAGTACATTCGAGATCAAGTGGGGATATGAGGGGATGAATGTCCTAGTGCATGGGGACATTCAAGATCAAAGTCTAGACTCGATGTATATCCAACCGGGAAGATTAAAAGCAGGGGACCAGTTCAATATAGGTTTGCTAGTTCTCAAGGTAACATGAATTAACAGGCCACTGAGTTAAGGTCACATGAGTAAGCGTCACAGCATTAAACAGAGCGAAAAGTGAAAAGGATCTCAAGAGATGAGGATGAAAGAAGCCTTAGATAGTGTAGAGCAAACGAGGGATGAGTGGCAAGGACAAACTCATTAGATGCGCAATTCAAAGAGTTGGGTGTCATACACTGGGAAACAGGAGATTCTGCTCTTAATGAACGCATTTCCGAACGTGTGGAGTCCTAGTCACTTCGAAAGAGCGAGGGGAGGAATCAGTCATTCATCAATAAAGTGTAATCTCCGAACAAATCATGTGGCAAGCCAGCGGAGTCCCGAGAGATGACGCACGACCATGTAGATGTTTTTCAAGGGAAGAGATGCAAATGCGATTTCATATTCCACTTCGAAGCCGACGTTAGATGCAATAGATCTTGGGGACCACACGAAAAGCATCCGGACAAATGACTTTTATTGAAATAGCTCGGGAAATAGGGATATTCTTTAAATCCGAAGGGTTCCGAAGATCCCCATTTGCCGTCCGCGCGGCGGGTCCTGGCTGAAGCTCGATGATAAAAGATGGTGAAAAGTTCATAAACAATATGGCGCAAAAGCCCAATGAGGTCGAATAACTTCTATAAATTCGAGTCCTTTCTGGCATCTCCTTGATGCGTACAGTAAATCGTGAAAGGAAAGCAGGAAGCAGCGATATCGTTCTTTCAAGGAGCGTTGGTGGCGCACCTGCGCCGCGCTAACTATATTCGGCAAGGTGTCGTGCCACGCCTTCTTCAAGTCTCTGAACAATCAACGGGCCCCTCCTCCGATCTCCATCTCGGGACTTCACCTCCCATTTCCCTTCTACCACAAACCTACCAGACAATTCAAAAGCCCATAGCCAAGCTATGAGTCGAGGCGGTAAACTCGCCCCCGAGGTCAATCGGTACGTGCTGCTCTGTCGTGAGTTATTGCGTAACTGGGGCAATTGCTAATAAGATCACTACAGAGCCCTGTTCGTCAAGAATCTAAGGTTCGTCGAGATACTCGCGACTGCGATGGCAGATTGAACGAAGATGAGATATAGAAGTGGTTTACTAATGGATAATAGCTACAACGTTACTCCTGAGGAACTCTTCGACCTCTTTGGCAAGTTTGGTCCAATCCGGTATGTTCATTATGGCTTCACTCCTCGCAGCGTACTAACTATCTAGCCAAATCCGCCAGGGAATTGCGAACAATACCAAGGGTACGGCGTTCGTTGTCTATGAGGATGTGATGGATGCAAAGCAAGCCTGCGACAAGCTGAATGGCTTTAACTTCCAAAATCGTTACCTCGTTGGTAGGTTGACCTTCCATCCCTCGACAAACACTACTAACCTCCCCAGTCCTCTACCACCAGCCAGATAAGATGGTCAAGTCGAAACAGGACCTCGAGGAGCGCAAGGAGAATTTAGAGCAGCTCAAGAAGCAGCACGGCATCGAATAACGATTAGACGGGCTTCCAGATCAAGCACAAACGCCTATACCTGCATATACTTCTCGAAACGCGTTGGCGAGCACAACTACCAACCACAGAAAGGCTAAAACTTCTACAAAACCGAGATCTGTAGGCCCGTCTACGAGGAAAAGGAGCGTCATTCCTTCTTCTGGCACCACTGGGAACGGGGCGAAAATGGGCGGCGTAAATACCAACTCTTCTTTCTTTGCTACATTCTTTGGGGGACTGTTTGCGAAACGGCGTTGATATGGATTCGGAACGAGACCTGCGAATAGCAGTGTGAACTTCGATTCAGTGGCACTCTTGCAATGGGTTTTTACTTTCATGAGCTTTACTGTAGTGGCTTGCTAAATTGACACTCCTGCTGCCTCTGGCGCTGCCACACAATATTCTCTCTTCCTTGAAATAAATCTCCTGCCTGTATGATTGGAATTTGATGCCAAAGCCAGTAGTCGTCGTAGCCCTCCATCTATATTTCCCCCTCGGTGCTGCGACAAAAACCACAATTTAGTGTCCTTCTGCTTTGACATGCCTCCTTTTAACTCATCGAAGTTATTCCGCAGGATCAACGCTTCTCCGAAGCACGCGGACAAACCAAAAAGCAAAGCCGACGATGCGCCTATCCGAATGCAGCCTTGTACTGTCCACGTGCGTACGAGATCTGGCGCCGCCTTATCGCGGCGAGGATATAAGCCCCGCTTCCCCACCCTCCCTTATCAATCTCCCTCCTCCCGACACCTCCATCTCTTTGACATCATATTCGCATACGCAGAACAGACAAACACAGGCACGCAAACAAATAATCAAGAACTAGAAGAAAGACAAAATGCACGGCGCCGACTGCCCCAAATGTGGTGCGAGCAGCGATGGCTCAAAGAGCTGCTCTAGCTGTGGTGCTGTATGACGTCCTCTCCCTCTGCCTACGTCTTGCATTTCTTTACCTTCTCTATCCTTTTCCTCTTTCATCATTACCATCTGTACGCAAATAAGAAGCTAACAAGCAACAGTCCTGCCCCAACTAAACCTCCTCTCTCAGCCAGCCTCGTCCTCTACTCTCCTCCATCCGCAAACCAAGGAAGACACCGGGCTGCTGATATGACGGATCTCTTTGGGTGGAACACTTGACTTCATGGCCTGGGAAAGGGGTGGCTTTTGCATTGCTTTCTTGCTTTCTTGTCTTTTACTAGGGAGGGTTGGCTTAGGACATAAGGGATCAGGGTGGAATGGGATGGTGCATGGATGGCGGATAGGGAGAACGTTCTTTGGTCAATGAAGAATGCATGCAATGATTTACACTGCTTCTGCTATTCTGCGTGAATCTTGTGCTGGACATAACTCCTATAATCCCGGGGTTTCTTCAAAGACCTCTCCTCGTTTTCTGCGTATAACAGGCCCTGAATTGAAGACTTCTTTCCTTACAACCCTTGCAGCACATCTGCATTAATCCCAATGATTGAGTATGGATGCTTAATCTGGACATCAAGCATACTCTATGCACCCGTGATGGAGTTTCCTGATCCTGTTGCACAATTTCCAAACCCACATCAACAGGATATGCATGTTTGATGAGATGCCACTTGAACGAACTGTTGGATCTCTCTCGATGAGACACAATTACTAGTTGAGGGAAAATCTGTGAATATTAAGACGACTAGGGAAGACGACTATAGTCCGAGAGCGGAGGAGACATGGGACAGGCCTGAAGACCAAGAGTGGAAGAGAGAATGACAGCGAAAATGAAGGGAAAATTATGTTCTTGTGCTTATTTTGCTGCAGCCTTTCACTGTCACCTTTCAAGACCAAAGATCTTTGAATTCATGGTACAGTCAAAGACTCCCTTGTTGTTCCCTACCCATGATTTCCCTTAATGATCTGATAGTCACCGTGGAGCTCGTCGAATCTGGTGAAGCGGCCATGGATATAAAACATTCACGGTTGAACCCCCGGTCAACTCTTGTTTTAGTTGTCCCAAAACACCCTGACACAATATTCAGAGAATTTTTGATGTTGTATTGCTCGATATCTCACATGCGAGTCTTTAAGGTCCTGGTGGCCAAGTTTGAGTGATGACTAATCAACAAATTAAAGTAGGCACTAAATCCGGATTTCGCCCCCGACACCACGCTAGGCTCCTTTACCCCAGCACAAGGCAACTTCAGCACAGCCTGGCTGCACAGCTTTTATGTACCATGTCATCGTTTTCCACGGCTTCTATTCTCAACCACTCTTGATTCCCGTACGCCTTTTTCCTTACTTCACTTCGAGATCTCATCCTTGCGGGCGGGATTTACAGCAGTTTCGATCAACCGCAGGCATCACACGATTGAGCCTTTAGCCAAGCCCGTTGATTCAGAAACAAGATCACATCACTCAGACAGCCATCACATCAAAACACACGATACAGTCACGAATGACAGCCTTATAGCCTCCGACCACCACACTCCGCATTTCCTACCTCTTCAACCTTCGAATACACCAGCGAAGATACAAGGGCAGATCTTGATGCTTCCCCCACCGGGCTTGGAGCCCTCACTCGCCTCCTTCCTGCAAGATGGAACACCCACATCCCTCCTCTCCGCCGCGATAGCAACGGCCACCTCCATCCACTCTCTCGGCGTCGACCTCCCGACCATCACCTCCGCCGTCCTCTCCACCGCAACAGCCATCTCCTCTTCATCCCCCAAAGAACCAGACAACGGCGAATGCCGCCTCCTGGGCCCCTTCGCCATATTCGTCCAAGGAGCCTTGGGCTGCGCAGCGTTATTGGCATTAGTATATAAGCGATGGAGAGAGCGGCCCCAACGACCAATGAAGATCTGGTTCTTTGACGTCTCGAAACAAGTTGTGGGGAGCGTGCTGGTGCATATTGCGAATCTGTTGATGAGTATGCTGTCCAGTGGGCAGTTCTCGATAAAGTTGGATCCAAACACTGTTGTTACGAGGAGAATGACGGATGAACATGGGAATTATAAGCCGAACCCGTGTTCGTTCTACCTGTTAAACTTGGCTATTGATGTAAGTCCCACCCCCGTCATCATGGTTGGTGGAGGAGAGAGTAGTTGCTAATGAAGATATCTGCAGACCACAATCGGCATACCAATCCTCATCCTCCTCCTACGCATTCTCACCGCCCTCTTCGCACTAACACCCGTCGGCAACCCACGCGAATCCATCGAATCTGGCAACTACGGCAATCCCCCGCGTGCCTGGTGGTGGTTCAAGCAATCCATAATCTACTTCATCGGCCTGATGGGCATGAAGATATGCGTGCTCATAATCTTCCTCGTGCTGCCCTGGATATCACGCGTCGGAGACTGGGCCTTAAAATGGACAGAAGGCGACGAAGCCCTGCAGGTTATCTTCGTGATGCTTGTCTTCCCAGTGATCATGAATGCGACGCAGTATTATATCATCGATTCCTTCATCAAGAATCAGAAACCAGCGGACCATGAAAGGATACCTGACGAAGATGGGGAGAGCACGGAGGGAGAGACGCCATACGAGGATCCGAGGAGTGGATCGAGTGATGAGATTCGTAGTGGGGATGAAGAGGACGAGGAGGTACTTGCGAAGGAGGAGCTGAGTAGAGCGAAGGGAAAGGCGAAGCATAGTGCGCGAAGTGCGAAGAGCTCGAGGAAGCCGTTGAAGACAGGGAATAAGGATTATGATCCGCTGTTCGATGGGGAGAGTAGTCCGACGGTGGTTGGGAGTGCTAGCACGAGTGAGCGGGAAAGGTTGGTGGCTAAGGAGGTGGAGAGTGATGATGAGGATGAGAGGCCGAAGAGGTAACGCTCGAGTTCGCGAGAGATTTAGCCTGCAAGCGTCCGGGTGTGGAGGCATGTTCAGAGATGGATGTTTGGTATATACGTCGGTGTACTTGTATATTGGTGTTTTGGCTTCCATGGCTTGGGGTACGGTCCACTCGTTTTCGATATTGCGAGAAGAGTCATTGTTGGGCGTTGGGGTGTTGTTCTTCCTTCCACATATACGTCTTGGTGGATGAGAGCATTGCATTGTACGGCATTTTGTTTTGTGCATTGGTGGATAGTTAGAAAATCCAATTCATATTTCCCTTCCCCCATTCATTACTGTTCGTTGATGCTGTCGAGCCTCATTATTCGTGTTTGGTAGTTTGAGAGTGCTAGCGGATGATGATTCACGAGGCAACAAGAATGGCTTTTGTACTTTGGTCATCGCTGTCTATATGTAAGCCTGACGGCTGAGGAATCACTTCAAGGTACGCTTTCAGAATTTATGGAAGTTCTGCCGTAATATCAATGTGAACACGGAGGTAGGAGACACTTTCAAGCTCTATTTCACGATATTTCTTGAACGTAGCCAAGGCCAAAGCATTTAAGTCTGATATAGTTTCATCCTAAATCCATCTTTTAGCTTCCCTTGACTTGTCTTATGCCTTTTGTTATCAAGCACCACATTACTCTTAAGAAGCCTGGATCTCATGTCATCTCACCGCTTCCTTAATTTCTCTATGCCATCTGCCAACCGCCAGTCGGTATGGAGAAAACAACCCCCCAACTCTTCACAGTCTATGTATATAAGTTCAGATTTAGGGACAGCACAAAAAGGCTTAGAGATCATATATTGTGCATCAAGCGGAAACTATTGACTAATAATAAGGAGAACATATATCCATTCTGAGCAAGAGGCTAAGCCGTGGGAAACTAGTGAGGCTTAAAAATCGAGCCTACTTACTCATCAAGAACACTACTACCTTTTTAGAATATATTCTAAGAAACTAATATCAAAACCATCCCTCTGCTCTGGTCTATGGACATCATTTGAATGGTTGAAAACCCTTTCTAAGACCTGGTCAAGTGTCAATTCATAATCAATCGGAACAGCCCTTTGACAGCAGTCGAGTGCTAATGCAGAGAGCCCGAAAACGTTATCTATCTCCCTCTCACAATCCGCTCCACCATGAAAAGTGCAGAGGTCGTATAAATCAATGAATCTGATAACCGTATCGTTCGGGGGTCTGGATTGGAGGAACAGTCCCATGCGAGATTGGACCATCTTTTCTATGAATACCCCGCTCTTCCTCGTGTTTATATTGTCGAAGGGAAAGTGGCCCCCCCAAAAGTTCGAATAGACGGAATACAACCGTTCCCATGAAATGTTATACTCGCCGCACTGCACGCGCAATTGTGACGCGAGCAAGATTTCCTGGACAACCCAGAGTCTGGTCCAATACGACCTCAAGGACAGCGCTCGAAACGATTCCAAAATCAGCATTCGATTCTTCCTCAGAGCTCTCTCCTTCTTAGATAGCGTAGAGAACCAAGGACGTCGCACGAAATACTCATTTCCAGGATACTTTTCTGTTGACTGTAGGATGTCGAGTGCTTTCACACAGTCCTCATCCACCAATCCCAACCACACAACCACGCATCTCGCACCCTTATAGATACCACCCATTTGAGCGACCTGATGATTTCGTTCTTGAACATTATTTTGATTGATGCAAAGAGCGTCGATCCACATCACTCGTTCCTCTGTTTCGTGCCTAAGCTTGAGCAAAGCGTTGAACAGATTCTGTTGAACAGGGTGCATGCGTCCATTGAAAGAAATCGGTTGCGTGTCTTTAGCACCCCATTGATAGGACAAGGCTTCGTATTGGGGCTTCTCGGATAGCTTCACGTATTTCGTCGTGCAGGTGACTGTCTCGGAGGAGGTGCGAGGCTGTAGGAGAGGAGGCGGATCTCGTCTAAAATTGCGAGTGGAGAATACAGGTTTTCTTCTGGGGGTGGAGACGCTGTTTGTGTTGACATCTTGAGACTATAGTTGTATTTGGATGAAGAGAGGTTTGGAGAGTTGTTGATGGGAAGTTTCGTCTGAGGAAGAGGTGACGTCGCAACGGCTGTTGAGGCCGTGTGGCTTAGAGCTGAAAAGTCGACTGCAGGAAAAATTACATGACTGGATTATTTTCGCGAGGCAGACAGGCAGGCACCTTAGTTTTTGGAAAGCTCCCTGTTTCACAACTAACGGAGTTCAGACCACCAGGGGCTGTCAGAATTCGTGGCGCAATGCTGATTTTCAATGTATCGCAATTTAAGGAATATCTAGAAAGAGAAGAAAATTGTGGGCTAGAATGTTTCTTGAATCAAGGGACATTCGCTGAATCCAAATAGTTATTAGACTTTGAATCTCCCATAAATTATGGTAATTTAAAGACAGCCAGTGCGCCACGAATTCAGACAACCACTGGTGGGCTCTATCAATGCTTACTCAATCTCTATTACATTGGTGTAAAAGAAAGGTAAGTATACTTACTACCCTGAGAGTAATGATCTAGCAAAATATTAATCATTTTATCTTAAGTGAAAGATTTTCAGAGATGTGCTACGATGCAAAATTTATCAATAAGACCCGTAACCATATTTGCTTCTCTTCCCGAATTTATTGGGAAATCCCCATTTCATGAAAAAATGAGGGCAGACTTGCTTCGTGGCGCCAACTATGTTATTCAATTATTTCCAATCGTCTTTGAAAGTCCTTTTACCTTACCCTACAGATGGTGACCATGTGGTTATAATTTTCTGGCTTGGATGCCCATGCTCTTCAATACACATTCAAGTGGTCGCTTAGATCAATCGAAGCGAGCGATGAGTTTTCTATTTTAATAACATTTGCATAGAAACTTTCACAAGTTTAAAATTTACTACAAGTAAAGTGCTTGGCGGTAATCCCTAAAGATTAGCGAACTGCAATGCGATGCGATGCGATGCGCCATTATGAAGGGTGAATCTAAGATTCTGAGTCATTAGTTGTTACTGATACAGGATGTGCGCATAACTTGACTCACTAGGCAGACTCTTTGAGGCTTCCAATGAGCTCCAATCAAGCAAGATTAAGTGAACTTGTCTATCTGATATCCCGTTACAGTGGAAGTAACGGTCAATAAAGTCTGCTTCTAGTATTGGCAGTCTGGTTGAGTCATAATCCACAGCCATGATATTATCATGAGTTAATTTTTGATCGTACTCAGCCACAATCTGCAAGTGATCGGTTATGGCAACCTTCTCTTTCCCCGCATCCCCTGGTTAGGTAGAATTCGGCCTGTCAGCCTTGTCAAATGCCTACGCTAGGCATAGCGAACCAACCAATTAGGGGGTGCTGCTGCCTGTACCAGTTCTGCATCTTATGAATGCCATAAAACTATTTAAGTAAACCCATTGCTCGAGTACAAAATTTGACCAAACACTGATTTAACAAACGCACAAAGAACATATTTACATTTGATTACTTTACGAACATTGACGAAAATGCCAAAATCTTCCGAGATTGAATCCATTTCACAGAATTTTCCAGCTCGAAGTGAAAGGAAACTGGATGGGCTTGGGCGGCCCACGACACTCTCTTGGACGAGTCGGAAGTTCAACTTTCCAGACGTACTAGAGCCTAGATTGGAACCTGTACCACAGAGAAATGGGGGTTCATTTGACTGTTCCCTCAAATCTCAAGATTTTGCTCGCGGGGCGCAGGGTGAGCTCGACAATCAAGAGTCGTTGAAGCAAATTCCCATGCCTGTAGGGTGGAAATCTGTAACGACTCAGTCTCCATTAGTGGAACAACCTCTCCATCAAAGAACGGAAGCCGGAGCAGAGAAAGGCTTGAAGGAACCCCTCAAACGGCATGTCGAAAATGCTGCACTAATAGCCTTTCGAAACACTAAGGCCGTGATTGCAGTAGACGTGTCGGGAAGTACCAGAGGAAAAGTTATTGAGCATGAGATCAAGGCTGCGCATAGTATATGCACTAATCTTTCTGAAGCTGCAATGGCCCAGACAACAATAATCCCCTGGGACCATCGCTTACATGGCTTCACCACTGTCGGAGATGCCGAAAGACTGAGATCTGAAGGCGGTGGCACCAAGCCTTCAGCCCTTACTTCCAGCCTCACCTCAGTGCGTGCACTCAGAAACTGTTCGGCATGGATGCTATTCACCGATGGTAAAATCGTCGACAGAGAAATCCGCGACTTCTCCCGGGGGCTCTGCACAAATGGACTCCACGGTACTACGTGCATTATTGTACTTTTTGGTCGCAGATGCCAAAAGCCCGTTGACTGCAATATCTCAGTTGGTATCTCAATATTTGGCATGGTTCCGGACTGCCTTTTCCTTTTTCACGACGTTGACAGTGGAACAGTCTCAATGTTGCAGTCAAAAGGCGTTTTCAACAAACTTCTACCGGAAGGCTATGGGATGCTCTCCCTGGATGATCACAGTGAATGGTGTGAACTTCCGACTCTAAACTATAGCGATCTTTCACGAGTTGACATCCCGGCTCCTCGCAAGTTGGAACCCGGTGATATTTTACTGCAAAGTAACCGAGCTGTTCGACTCAATGATATTTACAACGATACGGTCGATACCGTGACTGCGAACGAGCTTCTTGAGGTCGAAGATAATTTGAAGACCTTACTGCTAACTAGTGAAATCAACGGGCAGAGAGATAGAGTCAAAACTTGGATAGCGAATCAGAAGATGAAGAGTCGAGACATGTTGCATATTCCACGACCCGACATTAGCAATGCAGCTTCATCTTATATCAGAGAACTTCTCTTTCTAGGAACCAGCGCCAAGGACCTGGACCAGAAAATAAGTTTGCAGACCAAACTTAGAATTGCCCATAAGCAAAACTGGGTTGCGTTCAATTCTGATATTGATGCAGAGCGGACCAGGGTCTCGGGAAGAGCGGCGGTCGTTCACAATGCCTTAGATCGGGTAACTTCCAATGCGGTTGAAAGCAGTCAGAGCTCGTGGAGTGCAAGAATGCTTGCTCCAATCTCGCCTGGCGGGACCAAGAAGTCGTTCGGAGGGCCCACGACAGGCTCTACGTCACCTCCAGCACCATCGCCTCTCGCCAAGAGTCAAGTACTGGCTAAAGAGCCCTACCAGCCGATGTCGTCCTCAAAACCTCCAAGGAACCCTCTATCACAGTCTTTTCAATCTTATGCTTCTCGTCCCAAAGACTCGTCACGGAATGGCGGAGACTCTCCAGCATCTCTTTCTCTTAAAGCAGATATTCTCTTTATTCAAGGATACAAACACAACCGTGGTTCGAAATCTATGTTCGCATTTGAAGGCGAATGTCCTCTTTGTGGCAATTTGCAGGCCATCCTGGCTTTGCTGGTAAAAGAGCCGGTCGCCGGGCTCGTGTCGCCAGGATTTCCGGAGCCAAACATTGGCGCTATACTTGAGTTCCCGCTAGCCATAGGATCTTATCCCCAGGCAAAAATCCTATCTTCATTCGTATGCTGTGATGCGTGCGCCTATCACCTAGTCAAAATGAAGAAGTCTCCATACGGTGAGGGCATTTTAGGGGCAATTCCATTGATTCATGAGGCGTTGACCGGAGAATTTCAAGAAACTACTCTGGATATACTGGGCAACGCGCTTTCCAAGAAATTTGAGACGCCTGCTCTTGAACAAATCTTCTTGTCGATTCTTTACAGCACACTTATGAATTTAAAGGAAGACTGCGAAGATGTTGCGAAGAAAGCGCTCCATTGGGCTGCGTCTCTGTTGGCAACTTCAATTTCTGTACCTTCAACACTCAGCACGACATTGGTGACCGGACAACTCTATGAAAGAGGTAACATTCCTCTGCGACAAGCTCTATCAAACAGTCTTGATACGCTATCCAGACCTAGTCCACCGTTGCTTCAATATCCACTTGGAGGAATCGCCGTCCTGACCCAATGCATGATCGATCTAAATCTCGACCCAAGCACCGTTCTCTTGAAGAAAGCAGTCTTCCAACGCATAATCTATCGAATAACAGAGAATTACCATAACTCTGTTCTTAAAAATGGGCGGGAGCCCACAATCAAATGCTTCCGCAGTCTCGTCTGGAGTCCTGATGCACAAAGCGAAGCCGAAGCTGCGCAAACTCCAAGGAGCCCTTTCTCGGACGAAACATTTGACATTATCTCCACCCCGCACTTATCCGTATCAATTTCCTCCCTCGTCGCCAACCATATTCTATCTGCTGAAGATGTGGAATCCCTCCAAAAACTCGGCGTATTGTTCACACAAGTGGATGATACGTGCTCCTCCGCACTCGCAGTGTTTCTTCACATTTTATGCAAGGAACAAGCTTGGGTGAATTCCACACCTATGCAAATGTTTGACAGTATCAGAGCTCAGGAAGATTTTCATCCACTGTTCGAAACTCCGCAAAGTATTGGTGAAGCTGAGGCAAAGAAGTTAATTGGTTTGATCTGCTTTGGGACACTTGGTGCTAGTAATTCTGAAATTTTCCATCGACCTTTGTCTGGAGGGGTGGCTTCCAATGGTTTAGATGATGCGGAATCTATGGATTTTGATATGCTTTCTGAGGAATCTTATGGCGGTATAAGGTAATTTGTGTGTAGTAGGTAGTTAGAAGCATGACTTAGGAATGAGTGGAAGTAATTCAAAGAGAATTTGACGTTAGAATATTTTATGCTTCAAGTTATATAAGATGGGCTTAAAGATAAAAGATACTCCCTTGCGCCTTGGAGGGCTATAGAAGCCCATAAGTAAGATATAATCGCGACTTTAGCTCTGGGTTGTGAATATTATGAAGTGAGAGGAGAGCCGAGTTTGTTTTTTTGGACCAGTTGAAAGTTGATGAGGAAGTCTCCGCCGACTTTTCTTCTCCTTCGCTTCTAACGCAGTAAGTCGGCGTCGCCACTCTACTCAGGCGCTACTCACCCTCGCCTTACCCGCTACTCAGGTTACTCAGTCACGTTCCTGCTCTTCATCCTAGGGATCAATCATAGTTTGCTTATAATTCGATTCTGCCGTATTAAAGTTATCAACTCTACACGACTATATTCAGGGGGCCCAAGTCGGTTCCTAGGGAACCGAAACAGGACCCACCGCCCCCGCCACCCCCAAAATTACATCGTGTAATCCCAAGGCAGATTCTTCTCACAACATAACGTGACCCTAGCTCTTTCTAAGAATAATATGCCCTCGCGTCTCCCTCCTAAACTTCCTTCATACCTTTTGCTAGACACTAGTTGAGTACCCTCCTACCAGCTATCCAGAATTTACTTGCACATTGCAATTTTTCATTTTCAGAGACTACTTCTTTATATAATTATTCTTATTACTTACTTATATTACATCTTCTATCTTAGCGATTATTCTTTTTAATAAAGATAAGGAGGCGGAAGGACCCTAAGGGGTTTATTTAAAAGAGGGTTTATTTAAAAGAGCTTAATAAACACGACTCCAGCGAGCATAGATCACTCCTGCACTAGCCCGCCCGGCACACCGATTGGTATTATAACCTTAAGTTCGCACACGGCAGAGAATATCTTCCGGGATCCGGACGCCTTCAAACCGGAGCGTTGGCTAGGCGAAGAGGGCCACGAGCTGCGCAAGTTTCAGATTTCGTGGGTTTAGGGTGGCCGCATCTGCCTTAGAATGAAACGCGCATAGGTGGAGTTGTATCTTGTGATCACAGCGCTGATGCGAAGGTTCAACATGTGCTTGTGGCAGACGGATATCAGTGAAGTGGAGATTGAGCATGATTATTCAGATCGCAATGCCGAGGATGGATGGAAAGGGAGTAAGAGTCAAGGGGACAGAACGTGGAGAGAGGAAAGGGTATTCTAAATATGATACGCCTGATAGAACCAAGATAGGAGGGGAAATCTAATAGATATGTGAATTTCGTCTTTTTTTTGTGTTTCTATGTTCAGAGCGAGTAACAGACAATTTGACGTTTTGGAAATTTCTTCACTTCCCTGCCCTTCTCGCCGTAGAATAAACGGTACCTGCCCGCCTCTGAGAACCCACACCTATCACTTTGCTGAACGAGTGAGGACCGAGTCCTAAGAAACCCCGCTCAGTGCGGTACAATCTCCTATCGTGACTCGTGACGGTTTAAGTTCTGTCAAATCCTAGTATCTAAGGGGAATCAAGAGTTACCATGAGCTGCCAAGACTAGCAACCAAAGCACTACTAGCTCGAGACTTGGATTGACCTCGCCAAGCGCTCCTCTCACCATCACACCTGAACCAGAACTATTCAAAGTCTGATACCGATGGAGAGATTGGAGAGTGAGACTGCTGCCGACCTGTCCTGGAACGCAGCCGCTTCCTTCAAGATGAAACCGGACTGGAAAGGACGTTCGAGCGGTCAGGATACATACTCCATGAAGGGGCAGAATGGAAGTATTTATAAGGAGAAAAATCGAGGGAGGACGAAAGATAGCAGCGTTTGAGTCTTGGGGGAAACTGAACAGCACACTGATAGTTCGTGTGATGGTATTGGATTACTTAAGAAAACTACCAATACTGCTGCATACCTTGTTTTCTACAAATTAACCCCACCAAAAAGCATATATCTAAGAAAATCATCGTTACCCACGCAGCAGTTGCACTAATCCTCTCATCCCATCTTCCAGTGGGTCCGCTGGGAATATCCACCCGTACGTAATACCATCGGATGGATATCTAGGAAGAGCTTCGTATCGGTGAATTTATTAAATAGGTTATACATATTTTATTTTTATTTTTACCTTAACTTAAATCATGCCTCTAATTCTTATTCTAACCTACCTTATACGCGTTTAAAATCTCTTTCAGTAATACACCAGGGATTGTCGATATTCGTGGCGCAATGCTGGTCTTCAATATACCACAACTTTAAAAGATATTCGTAAAGAGAAGAGCCTTGTTGGCTGGAATGTTCCTTAAATCAAGGGACATTTGAGAATACAAAGTCGTGGTTAGACCTTGAATTTTCTTCAAGTTGTGGTACATTAGAGACTAGCAATGCGCCACGAATTCCGATAATCCCGGGTGATATGTTCGCATTAGTATAGCCTGATTTCCGGTTGTATTTCTATGTTATTAAGGTTTAATTATGTTGACTAATTCCCTGCTTTTAATATCAATTCGTGATCCGAATCCTCCTCTAATTACAGTGTCCAGTGTTGCTTGACCGCAGTTGCTCTTGCAAACTTGCACATTGCTGCTGCACAAATTCCAACTGTTGGCTTTTTGTCGCACATTCTCTCACCGCCTGTCCAGCCCTTTGTTTCTCTTGGTTGAGTTCGTTTCTTGTTCTGTTCAACGAAAGGCGGGTTTGCTCGAGCGTATGGGTCTGCGTTTGAATTTGCGAGTCTAGTTCGTGAATTCTCTCCCCCTTCTGAGATAATTGCTCGCCCAGTTCTTCAACCACCTGCTGTGCTCGGGTTTTTTCGGAACGCTCTAAGTCCAATTGATCGTTGGCATTGGCTGCTTCTTGTGCTTTTTGCATAAGCTCGGTCTCCAGAGCGTCAATTTGTTGATTGAAGTGTCTGATTGTGTCGTCCATTTGGGCCCTGTGCTGGGAAACTATGTTTCTGATCTCCTCTCGCGCTTTCCCATCTTGCTCTTTAAAACGTTGATCCAGTAGCTTGAACTGATTCCTGAGTTGAGTGATTTCTTGAGTCTTGCGTTGGAGTTCGTCGTTCAGACTTGATTCGGTATAGGAAGCAAAGTTTGTCTGCATCAGGCAGTCGTCCAGAGCCAATCCATTGAGGTTAAGCTGGTGTTTCAGCTCATTGATTTCGGCGGTTTGCCTCTCGATGATATCGAGGCAGTCTTGGACTAGTATATTCTCGTCTTTTGTGCTTGGACTTCCAGAAGAAAATTTGGCGAGGCTGACATTGCCTTCCTGCAAGCCCAGCTCGCTTTTACCAGCATTCTGATTTTCTCTGCGCTTGAGTTTGCTTTTATTGAAAAGATTCATTCTAGAAATACCAGGAAGCTAAATATGCTCACTCCATCGGCGTCCTAGCAGCTGTCATGGGAAGAATAAGCAGTCGACATTACAGAAAGGAAATGAACCACGAATTTGAGAAAGAGGCTTTTGGCTCAGAGTATCCCCACAATTTCTGGAGAGGCCTCCACTAATGCAAAGCCAACGAGCACAATCAGGCAGATTTGCAGAGACCAAGATATCAGCTGCATTGACCATTGACGGTTGGTCACTGAGCTCAGCTGATGTCTCAAGTGCCAGGCTGTGATCGCGGCATGCAGGTGGCTGAAGCCACTGGCGGATTACAAACAAGGCAGATTCCGCTATTCTGAACCGAATGACTCGAGTGCCAATCTTCCAAGGGCTGTACTCCTTATCAAAAGTGCTACAGTTTGTAGTATTTATGTAATACAAAATAAATTCAAAACTTTCGCAGCTATTGAATTTTTGAAGTATAGAGAAAGTCGTGGCAGGCTTCATGGCAGCTCTGAAGCCTCGTGGCCTGCGTGGGGTATAAGCCACCGCCCTGCAAGAAAAGGAAGAAAAAAGAAATGTCAATTTTAGCCGTCCCGGTTCAACTACGCACAAACCTGTCCACTGGTGTGTTGCAGGAGCCTTTCCATGCAGTGTCACTGCATCCTCCGTTTGAAGCCTTGATCAATGACCCCACTTTCCTGATCCACCTCCAGGCTGCCTCACTACCATGTGAATTGTGCTCTCCTGCAACTGCGTCAGTTCCAGAAATAATGTATAGAAACATCTCGAACATACATTACCCAGGCCATAGCTCTCCAAAACTTTTTCTACGATCGTATTAGTTTCAAAAGTAGTGGCGTTATTCTGAATGTACAAAGGTAGAGTGGAGGAGAAATCACCAACCATCAATTAGTTGCTTTCCACCCCAAAGAAATCTGATTTCATCCAGGTTCATAGCATGCTTGTCCGAAAGCTTCTTCCGAAGCTGTTTGATCGTCCAGGAAATAGGGATATCATTCACCGTCAGAGTCCGTCCGTCGAGGTGTTTAAAAAAGAGATTCTTCAGGATTATCTCTTGGGAATAAGGTGGTGGATTGACAGCCGGTGTCACTGATCGTGTGAAATAGATTGTGTCACCCTGTTAATACATGATTAGATGGTAACGTGTTCTTGAAGAATGATACTTACCTCTTCTACTGCATATGAAGAGAGACTTGCGTCGACTGAACGATCATGTGAGTGTTAATTTGGCCTTGACGAAGTTCAGACTCACGATTATCAAGTTCTTTGTCAGTAAAAGCAACCGAGATAGTGCTCCACCCTCCAGGATTGTTCAACTCTGCAGCAATGGCTTTCTTGAGATCTTGGACGGACTGTGTGGTTTTGATACCGGCGAGCCGTCGACTCGTGCCGTCGTTAGCATTGAGCTCTTCGATGTATAAGTAGTCCCTGCCCTCTTTGTCCTCGGTATTTTTCCAGTCCGACATATTAGGGTTTTGAAGTAGTGGGCTAAGCTTCGCGGACGAGAATCTATGAAATGACAATGAAGTAAAATGAGGAAACAAGGCTCAGGAGCTTTCTCGTGAGATAGAACGAGAAGGCTCGGTACATTCAATGTGGCTTGGGGCCCCTCTGAAACCTTTTCTTGGCACGAGGAAGTGACGTGTCAGGCTCCCGCTGTGGTATCAAGTGCGTGCTCGAGGCTGAGAGGTAAGACAGGTAAGGGTAGACGATAGGAAAGCCACTCTGCCACAGGGCGACCTCAGAATCCTGTAGGCTCTTTCATCCCTCCATCTCAATTTCCTCGCGCCCCAACCTCTTCTCATACAAAATATTTCACGAAGAAGATCCGGAAATGGACGCCGAAGATTTCGCAGACTGGCAGTTATGCTGGCGTGTTAACTTGTTCTTCTACAAGCCTGTCACAAAGTCTATGAACTGCATTCCATGCTCCAAGTCATTCAATTATGCGGTTTGCGACACTCAACGCTCATCATTTTGGGTCGATGGTACGCGCTGCTCGGTGGGACATAGGCAGACGACTCAGGTCGAGTCTCAGGCCAACTCCAGTCTCGGCATATGCGCAACTTGCGATCAAATGTACATGTTAGATCTACTCAAGGGGAAATATACCTGCAGGAGAGAAGGATGTAGAAGGACTGTAAGGGTTCACGAGGCTGAAGTCAAGCAGATACTGGCATCAGACCCAGTGCTCTTGAGGTACGTATAGAAAGGAGAGCTAGTATATCTTACTAATGTTATCTCAGCAATTTCCTGGCCCTGGTGAAGAAGCACAGAGTTTACGAATGTACCATCCATGGTGATGAAGTAGTGTATGAAGCAAATACAAGGAATCCTGTTCAGGCATTCAAGCCTCCAACTCCGCAGTGCGATCACGATCGAAATGTCTGCGATCCTTGTCTAGGCTTGACATTTGAAAGCGCAATCCGAGGCGGACGTCTTCAAGACCTGGTTTGTCCTGACCTGGAATGCAGGAAGCCCATTTCACTCGATGTCATTAGATCAAACAGCTCCGCAGATGTTTTCAAAATGTATAGTAAATCTAATTGTACTTTCGTATTTCACTAACAACACGTCCAGTTACAATAAACAACTGGCTCTGAAAGCTATCTCCAAGGACGAGAAATTCCGTTGGTGTACCTGTGGACACGGCCAGATCCACGGGCCAGGAGGCGAGTAGTTACCTTAATCCTTGTAGCCATTAGGATATTAACCCCAACGTTATACAGAGGATAACCCTGAGTGGATTTGTCTTCAGTGCTCAAAGCGACACTGCTATATCTGTAAAGAGCAGTCCTCTGGTACTTGCGACCACCTTCGCGCCATTGACGAGCAGAAACGTGCAAAAGTAAACAATCAAAAGACGACCGCATCTCGAATCCTCTCCGAATCTGCCAAGAAGGCAGAAGAGGCACGTCATCGAGAGCGCCAGAATGAAGCAGGGACAGAAAGGGAAAAAGCACGCACAACGAAAAGGTGTCCTAAGGCAGGGTGCTGTAATAGGATAGAAAGGAACGGGGGATGCGGTCATTTTAAATGTGGAATGTGTTTGACCGAATTTTGCTGGTGCTGTAAGGTTATTTGGAAGAGCACCAATTCGCCACAGCACTTGGTCGGGTGTAGGATTGGGACAAAGACTCAGGTGCAGAAGTCAAGCTTGAATCAAACAGGGTATGCTGCAGGATGGGATAAAGATGAGGGGTATGATTTGAGATTAGATGAAGGACTTTGGCTGCTGGCTGGGCATATGTAAATCTCGAGGGGAAATGCTCTGCCTATATAGCGTTATAATAAGCTTGTTATGCTAAAATTATAGGGTTTCAAATTGAGGTTGGTTCAATTCTAGGATTTTAGACAAAGCCGACTGTATCCCATATAAGCCAACTTGAAGCGTTTTTAAGATACTCAAGCGTGACTTAGGTAGGCTCACCCTCAGCTCAGCTTGAAGCAGCACACACCTACTCATGTTCGAAAACTAAAAACAAAACCGCGAAAGAACAAAGTAATCCTGACTCAATAGGAATTTAGATGTTGAGGATGCATTGATTCTTGGATCTAGCTATCTAAGCCGTCAACTCAACTCATCCAACCGCCCACAGACAACCTAACACCCACTCAGCTAACCCATCCTCCCCCGATAGCATATAATCGATGAGAGATAAACCGTGATCCATCAAGCATTCTGAGTGCTTCTTTTAACAACCCTTTCCCACATATTTCCCGCTAATCCTACTTCTTTCCCTCTAGACATGCTTTGCTCTCTGTAATAGAACCAGGCGCTGCCAACGTGCTCGTCTCCCTTCTTGTTAGTTCGAAAGGATCTGTTTATAGATGTCACAGGTTCCCTTCCTTGTTCCCTCAGTAACTTGATCATGTCCAGCTTGAATTAATGACCCTGGGTTATTTTTGCCCTTTTCTCGGGAGCAAAGATAAACCAGGGATGGTAGAACTCCCATGACAGACCCGGGATCTTGTATTCCACCGCTTCAGGCTTGTATTTCTTCGATGTTTTGGATCTCGTAGCCTCTTCCTCGAGTTGCCTTTTCTCTTGCTTTTCTCGTACCTTCCGGGTCTTTGAGCGTTCTCCCTTGAATCTTACATTTCTTTCGAGAAGTCTTTCTACTACTTCGATGAATTCTTGAGGGGCGCAAGTCAACCTCAACCGGTTTGGGTTGTGGAAGGCGATTGTCATAGACTCCGTCGTACCTTCGGCAGGGGTTGAAGACTTTTCGAAGTAGAAAGTGCCTGGGGTCTTGATACTTTGCGTGGTTTGATGCAAAGAGTAACCATTCAGGCGCATCCTATTAAACAGGTGGCGCAAGAATATCTCTTCGCGGGTCGCACCAGAATCGCCAAGAAGGCTGGCACGACCATCAACAGCAAAGTCAGCGAGTGCGCCCAGAGCGTAACTCTTATAGGCACCCCAAGGATCGCCCGCGAGACTGAATTCGTAGCCTAGGCCCCAGGGCCTCTCTTTCCTAACACGGGCTCGTCCGCCGTATTTGGCAATTTCATTTCCGAGGTAGCTCGCGAGTGTGTTAGAGAAGCCGCCGAGATGGAGTCGGTTGATACCAAAAAGAGTGACCGATCCACCTTCGGCTCCTGTTTGTGTTCGGTTGTTTCTAGGTGTGGCATACCGAGTCATTACACGGTAAGACGTACCGTTATTATTTCTCGCCGGGCACAGCAAGCATTCGTCCTGGAGGGAACATTGCCTTCGTGTGCTTGAGAATGGTTTTCATCATTCGGCTCGGCCTGCGAGAGGATCTTGTTGCTGCCTGTTTTACGGGCAAACCTTTTGAGTTTCGGCTGTTGGTCATCGGAAGAGACTTCTGAGTTTCTGTCATCAGAGGTTCGACTTACCCTCCGCTGAGGGTTGCGCTTGGTTTTCGACTGTGTATCTGGAAACAATTTGTTGGCTGTTGGTTTTCGTGTGAAATTGTTCGCGGCAGGTACGGGGTTGGGTTTCTGTTCGGGGTTCTTCAATGCATTCTTCTGCTGGCTTCCATGCCTTTTGATCATTGAGTTGACGGTGATGGCAGGTATATCGCTAGCACCGTCGTATGCTCTGTCCAGCTTGGATCTTCTATGGGAGAAGCTTTCCTCTTCGCTAAAGTCAGCAAAGGTACGGTTGGTGATTGTAACAGTAGCCATTGTGTTGGAGCAAGAGTAGTACTCACCATTGTCACCATCAGATGACTCTGCATTATCAGTTGCGATTATGCCAGTAGCTTCTCGCGCAGCTGCAGCTTGCCTGCCAGCAGCCATACCTGCTTTCGTATCAGGATCTAGTTTGAGAACTGCTTTCCCCCCTTTCGTATGGCTTTCCTGGCCTTGTTGTAAGGATGCGCTGCGCCGTCCCGGTGGATGACTCTGAAGATGCCTCGGTGTCGACCGCTTCGTAGACCCATCTCAGGCTCAACGTGCAACGGAGGGAGCCCTGGGACGGTTGGCTTGTTCATGTCCTTCTGAGCTGGTTTCAATGAGTTCTTTGAGGCGGAGGTGGTGACCTCGAGTGGAGTAGCCTCATGCTGAACTTCAGCAGCGTCGTCGCGTATTTTGCCAACTGCTTGTTTGGATTGGTCAATTTCGGGAGGTGATGTGGAGGACGGCAGAGAGATTCCGGAAATTCGGGTAGATTGTTCGTTGACGAAAGCCATAGCTTTGATATAGACACTCGTAAGGAAGAAGGAAAATGGGTTGGTCGGTGCCGCTTTCGAAGGATCGACACTACAGTGTGTCAAAGGTGGAGCACCGGGAGCTGTGTTCTGAATAAATGGAGCTTGTAAAGGCGTGGGTGAAGAGGCGATGTCGTTCAGAGCATCAGCCGTGGTGTTGAGATGATCACAGCATGGGGACGGATGATTTGCGATCGTGATGACGAGGTGAAGTGCTGGCAGTGAAATGTCAATCGCGATACCGATATTCTGTAGGAGAAAAGAAGAATTCAATAGGCGTGTGCGAGCGCGAGGTAGCGGAGCAGAAATGTTGATGGTGATTGGTGAATAATTGATGGAATGTTGATGCAGGAGAAGAAGCTTTCTGTTGAGAATGAAGAGCTTCAAGGCATCGCAGGTGGGGTGGCACTTGCCAAATCTGTCGCCCGTTCCACCATCAACAATAGAGCAGCAGCAACACGACTTTTCTCCATCTTGGTCGACTTATTGCGATTCGCATTAAAAGAAAGAGGAGAAATTGTCGGACAACTCTGAGCTTCATCAGTGATGCGTCCGCATCGATTCATTGAAGCATTTTAAGGCCTTAGCCAGATTTTGTGTCCCTCAGAAGAGCCATCAAAGCTGTACTTTGAGGTAGCCGGCAGTTTGAATTAAAACAGAACCGAGTGACAACCTTCAGACGCGTGTAGCATGCAATGAATTTGAACAGCAAGTCCGCGTCTCCTTTTGCATCGGTGCAAGACACTTCCAACTACTCGCAGCAGCCCGAGATGTCACGATGAAGCTTGCCTCTGCCCAAGATGCTATATACCATCCACATCTATCTCGCCAGCTTGTATAGTTCTAAAGTCTGATGCTTTGGGAACCAGATACCCTGCCATATCAAATTCTACTCTCGCGGCGCCGGATCTGAGAAGCAAGACCCAGAATCGCTAATCCCTTTAGGCTTCAACTTGTGGAACAGCATTGGAAGCAAAGGTACTGTTGTTTGTAGTTGTGATGAGGACGGAGATACAAGACATGGCAAGTGTGCGGGAAGAGTCAATTTGACGAAGAGAAGAAAAGGAAGATCCATTCAAAGGGAGGTTGGTAGGAGTGTGCTGAGATCTACGCATTCAGCGAGGTCCTGGTCCCTGATCTACGTCTCACGGATTGACACCTTCCAAAGATATCGAGAATCTCCCTGTTTACAGTTTTCTTTAGTACCTTACTTCAAAAAGGATGTGTCATAAACTCCATAGGTATCGGCTGTTTGCTCGGACCCGGCTCATCGTCCACCTGGAAGAGAGCAAACGATGCGCCGAGGAGCCAGGGTCTTTTAAACAACGAGAGCGATGATGGCTCTTCCAACGAATTAAAAATTCATTTCGGGGAGACTTTCACGGTGGGTTTGCATTAAAACTCCGACTCGAAAGGTCGCGCTCGACAAAGATATTAATCTCAATGTACGAGAACTCTTGTGACATTAGGTCGATCTGGAATAGATCTCTTGAACAGGGATTCGCTCGAACACAAGATCAGACTGAAAACAGGGCACCCTCCCAACTCACGCACCACCCTCTCCCTTACTCATCCCTTCAAACTGCACCACTCCCTCAACACTATCAAACCCCCTCACCCAACTCACACGACCCTTCGTAAACTGCTCCACTCTCGGAAACAACTTCGTCTCATGCAGCGTAAAATCATCCACCGTCCCAATCCTCATAAAAACCTCCCCTTCGAACCTCGCACCAATTCTATACATCAACCCACCACACGTCCCACAAAAATAATTCGTCATATCTTGATGCGAGCCAATGGTGTGGGCTTGCGTGAAGGTGCGCAGGTTTTCTTGGCCCCGGAGATGTCGCAGTGAGGAGGAAGTCACGGTGAAGTTGGAGGCGAACATGGAGGCCGTTATTTTGCGGCAGTCGGTGCAGTTGCAGATGAAGGTTGTTATGAAACCTGGGTTGCCGGGGAGGGGCTTAGGAGTGTTAGAGTGACGGGTATAAGAGGATGAGGAGGGGAGACAAACGAAGGCGAGTTGCACGGCGCCGCAGAGGCAGGTTGCTGTTGCTTCATGGTCGTTGGACCAGCTGATTGTTTCAATTCAGAATGCTCATTGAGTGGAAGTTTTAAAATGCGACGATGAAATTATAGAAAGGGATGTCCATTTTTGAGGCAGTAGACATACCCATCATGAGCCAGCCCAGCAAGGGGGAAATATGGTTTTGATCTATCAGCCGTGGCAGCCATAGCTCTCTCTCTCTCTCTCTTCAAAATTGGGTAATGCGAGGTGAATTTTTCTTCTTCTTTGCTTTTCAAACAGTTGGGAAAGTGTGGAGAGTAGTCCGGTGTTAAAGGTGCTGATACCCGAAATTCGATTGTTCTTTGCAGTTGGAAACACCTCTTATATATAGCCGCTTATAAGACTAAAGTTTTCATCAAAAATAGCAGAAAAAGGATAAGATATATTACTAATATGGGTATGACGTGCAGAGAATACCCCTCACTGACGATCTTCGTAAGCAGGCGTTGAGGCAACATGTGATGTTAATTAAGAACAAGCGCGATTTCATTGGCTAGCTGAGTTGCTTACCACTAATTAGTCTCGCTTCGCTCGTTACGATGCAGACTTTAGGACTTAAGCACGATTGACTTTCTTAGTATTCATTTGTCTTGGTTCGAATCCGCCTCCCTCGCGGGTGCTTTCTTGTAGGGTCTACCTGCAATGTTGATGTCCCTGCAAGATTCCACCTTGACCTGGTAGCAGAGGCTGAGTATCTGCTTGCAGGAAACTAACGGACTCAAAGTTGGTATACGTATTATCTCTGAGGTTCTTCAAATAGAAAAGAAATATTTGGTTACGAAATCAACCACCCTTCAGGCCTGAATCAGTTCTGCGATAAATGTGTTCATTTCAAGCTCTCATTAGACCGCTCTGTGACAATCACCCACAAATCGGTTATAACAAAGATGCCATAACATGAAATGTTCATCGGTTTGGTAGGATCCACAAGCTTCCAGTCGAAATTTCGAAGTAGCTGCGCAAATTCGTCAGCCCACCAATGCCTACAATAAACATACTCACTGCTATGAAATCGATCAATGAAAGTTCCGTAGTGAGGACCTACCTCAACAAATATCTTGTTCAATTCAATAAGTGCCACGTTCTTTCCGAGGCACACATATTTCCCATAACCCCAAACCAACTCGTTGACTGACTCCATCTTCTGCAGGCCTTCGAAGCTCGCCTCCAGCCACCTCTCTGGTCTGAATACATCGGAGTCATCTCCAAAAACATCCTTCCTGCGAAGCAACGCCCACATATTTACCCCGACCTTCGTCCCAGCAGGGAGGAACACACCATTTATCTCGTCGCCTTCGGGAGGTACTTTCTTGGCCACCAATCCTGTACCTGGAGGAAAAATACGGAGGCCTTCTTTGATGACCGCTTGTAAATAAGTGAGTTCGCGTGCTTCTTTATCCGTAATCACTGGACTGGAGATTTTGCCCTCCAAGACAGCGCGATTGATTTCGGCTTGTAAGGCAGAATAGACGTGTGGCGAAGTGATTATGTATAGCATGAATGTACGGATAGCACCCGCGGTTGTATCGGAACCGCCGAGACTGTGAAATGGTCAGAACAAGAACATCTTCAGTGCTAGTTGTAGCCTCACATCTGAATCAAACTTTCAGAAACCGCTTCGTCCTGGCTAAGTCCATGATTTATGAAAGATTGCAGCATGTCCATCTTTGCACTACCAGGGCCTGCACTAGAAGAAAAGCGCTCTGCTACTTGCTTCTGAGCGATTCTTTAGAACAGTTAGTTATGGTAGTGAGATAATAACCAAGGTCGGAGTTTACCCTATGAGCTTGCCCATTCCGATTTCGTCCTCAGCAGTAGGGAACAGTCTCTTCGCGATGAACGGAATATTTAGGAAGCTCTAATGTAGTTGGTATCTCAAAGTAAGCATTGTGCATTTAAATTTTCCGTACTGCTGGAGCCGGGAGCGGTACTGTGGGAGGAGAATAATATTTCAAGCTCTAAAATGATCCAGAATAGGAGAGGAGGAATCAAGAACACGAACCTGGACAGATGGTACGCTACCAACCATGATAAGTGGTGGCAGCGCGGCTGCAGTAGTCTTCAAGTAGCAATTTACATCCTTATCATACTTGAGATCTCCCATGGGAGCGCCGGTCGCAATGTCGAGAATCGCGTCAAGGGCCACAAACTGGGACTTCTCAGCCAAGTCCATCGGCCGGATTTCTGATCCTTTAGAGATGTATCGCCTGCGGATGAGATCTAGAAGGTTGACAATGTTTCGATCAATTGTGGGTTCCAGAGTAATGTTTTCCTTCCCCAAGTACTGTGCAAAATATGAGCCAGAAATCGAACATCAAAGATTAATTACTGACACCATTATGCATTTGAGCTCTCCGTTTCGTATGTTGTTTATCGTCTAGCATCGTGAAGACATTATCTATACCCGGCATAAGCCTAAAGGCCAAGTACCAATCCGACCTTGTGTAAGACGATCGAGCAGCGCTCATGCGTTTAAGAAGCTCTGGATCGCTCGTGATCAACAAATTAGGTCCAATCCGCGCAAGAGGCCCTTTTGAGATCAGCTACTTTCCGCAATACAAATTTGACGAGTAAATGAACTTAATACCCACCATATTTCTTTGCAATTTCATAGAATTCTAGATGGGACTGGCGTCTCCAGATGGTTCCAACAAGCCATAGGCTAGACCATCTTGCAAACCATGGCCCCGGAATATGGGACAAGCGGCTGTAGGAGATATAGGATACAACTAATTGGACCCCAAGCCATGCAGCGAATACGAGAACGAGAACTTGTATGTTTATAATATATTCTAGCACAGCCATGGTTGTGGAATTCGATTTGATACTCGATCCGTACTGAGTGTTTTGAAAGGTGGGGTGGGCTTCAGCGGTGGGCAATATCTTCTTATCAAGCGAGAGGGTGGTGCAGAAAAGCTCGAGGTGGTATAAGGAATGCGTAGCCGTGATGAGATATACGTAAGCTTCAGAGATGAGTGGATTTTTGAGAATCGCTGAAAGTAATTGGGCACCATGTTACCTTTTGTTCTGGGTCTTTATCCTAACCTGGGCCAATTTCTCTTAGTACCAGGCCAGGAATGAGATACATGAGCTATTTCAATCGACGTTGATAAATCTATCTAAAGTCCATAACCATGTTTAGCATTTAGACAACAACAATCGAAGAGTTCTTTAAATTTCGAGCAAGTTTCGTGGAAAAGATTGACTTTGCCACCTCTCCCTGCCTGGATAACCACACTTCAGTATATCCTGATCAAGGTCGAATTAACAGACCATTCTCAGATTCTGACGTCTGTCTCTGAAGGGCTTCACGGTCTCATCTCGTAACACCCATTTTTCAGCTATTCCATGTGTAGAGCACCCAAAGTAAAAAATTCATAGATTGTGAATGATACAACTTGAAGAGCCAGAACAGGATACCAGCAAAGACTCACCCTTCGATTTTCCTTGAAGAAAAGCAAGGACTTTCTCCATAACACGCTCAAACGTCAATTCACGCCTGCTAAAGACATATACGCATCCCATATGTTAAATTAGCTCATTAGCGATACATTAAAAGGAGAGACGTATAAGGAGGTTGCCAACCTTTGGGTATAATCTGAAAGGTGGTTGATATCGTGTCTAGGAGCTGGGCAATTTGACGCTGGTGGTTAGAGAAGATGGAGAGAGCAGCGTGGGATTGATTTGGTAGCTTAGTCTATACGCGTTGTGGTATCGTTGAAGTTGGGAAGTCCAAGGAATGATACACACAAAGGTTAATACAGTCCAGGCGGTCAGATACAGCTAGCAGGACAGTCCGAAGAAGGATTAGCGACTTGCCACCTGACCCCACACTCCGTGCACGTCCTCCCAACAACATCACCCGTCCACATCAAGGCAGAGCCCGGAAACACTGAGCCCTCGTACGGCATATTATCTGCCAATACAGATGACTTAATGCAAAGAAACGGTCTTCTACATGGGAGCCTACTCCCAGCGGAGCGTACAAGTCAGCTCGTGTTCCCCCGTTGTTCAGCGGCTGCTAAACGCGCGTTTGGCTCGACGCCCAAACTGCACCATCCTTCCCTGATAACCTAATGCCGGCTCCAAAACCTGCTATCAAAACTAAATCTCCTCTCAGCTGTAATTCCTTCCACTCCAGTTGCTTGACCACAGTCCTCAATATATCGCCATATCTTTGCGATACTACACACCTTCGGTATCAAACATAATGGCAAATCCAGCCTTTGATCTTGGGCTCCTGAACGGAAACTCTTGGCGCCAGTATGCCGACACCAGCGGACTCATATCCTACCATAATAGTGTGACTCAAGTGTCGACTTATGGACTTCCTGCTGGTTGGGAAGACGCCATTGGTGTAAGAATCCATTCCATTCCTGTTGGAACTCAAAATACAAGTTTTCAGGTGGTTATGCGCTCGTACACTTTCCAGCATCAACAAACTTTCTAGATGACTACGACTAACCATTATTTCGTTGCAGGACATATGGGTGCGAAATACGACTAAGACCTGGCCACAATGGTAACTCGCTTCTCTAATTTATTATATGCAGCATACTAACGCCTCTTCTAGGAACAATCAGCGGACTGGCCGCGCCCGCCTTGACGATCCCAATCCCCCACCGCCCGCTACATACCTCAATAACCATCATGTTGCAGCCCGGATTTCCGCTCTTGAAAGCAACCCGCGATCTCCGGAGCACTTGTACCGACGGATGATAAATGGCATTCTGCAATCTATATTCACCCCAGAGGAAGGGTTTTCTGTAATGCAAGAAGACTCGACGGCGAACCTGCAACCCGACTTCACGGTATTGAAGCTGATTGCGCGGCCTGGAGGGAGTGCCTACGAATACGACTACCTTATAGGTGAGACGAAGGCCCCAGGCGAGTCATGGACGACCTTTGAGCAACATTTACAGAGCGCATGCGCTCCTAACGTCAACGACACTAAGAACATTTATGGTATGCTTCATATCGGCTTCGCGATCCAGTTCTACAAGCACGAAAATTTTCAATTCCAGAGGATTGGAGATAGAATGCATTTAGTCGACGACGTGCACAATGTTATTGCTTGGGGAGAGCATATAAAGGCAAATCCGATGCCATTTGTCAACAACTAGAGTGACAAATATCAAGTTTGGAGATCCGTGATAGCGTCTGGCATACGCCTCTACTGGAAAAATTAAACTTGTCTCGAATTATTTGGTGGGGAAGTAGCAAGGCTTGAATTTCACTATATCAAATTAAACCAATTAAGCAATCTTCTTGGGTGGAGAGACATCTCAATATCAGGAGTTTCAATCAGCGATATCAGTGAAAAAAAGCTACGATTGAAGCTTATAATGATCAGAGGCACAAAACCGTGGGTTGCAGCCCACGCTCACGCATAAAATCCCGCTTCCTAAGGCCCCGTCCGATTTACGAAATTGAATAATGAGCTCAAATCACGCTAGAGGGCCAGTTATTTAATGAGCTCATCAGATTGAAATTGATTAATGAGGGCTACGATTAGTTATCCAATTCGAATGGAAACGCGTCCAATTCTAGGAATACCAAAATATTAAAATTCTTAGAAAGGTTTAATAATATTATAGATTATATTATAGAAGACGATAATTCTAATTATCGTACTCTTATTCTAGTGAGAAGCATAGGCGTTTATATACTTTAAAGGTGCGTTACAAGTCCACGTTTACTAGTGTAATGAGCTTATTAAATTGAATAATTAACCTCCGGAGGTTAATTATTCAATTAGGGTACTCGGGCGTTATTTATACGTGTTTAATGAGGCCTCATTGATTAATGAGCCCCACTTATCTCATTGATTTATTGCGCGTCCGATTTGAGAATGATTCGAATGGTGAAGGGCCCTAAATCATTCAATTTCGCCAAATCGGACGGGGCCTAAACTTGCCCACCGGCTCACATATTCCGATATATAACCTGGATATCAACACCCATCCTCTTCGCATTAGCAATGAATTTATCTTCTATCTTTTTCATCTCTGGTATATTCTCAAGCCACGTATCCGAAATCGACTTCCCGCGAAATGCAACGTCGATTTTCTTCAGGGCAAGGAAAGAAGAGCCCATTTTTCTTTAGTCCATCACGCCCCAGAGCTGGACCCAGATACCCGGCTGGCATTGCTCGATGGTGAGTTGCTCTACCGAAGGAGGAAGGACATGCACAAGTTTTGGTTTCCTATCTTCTCCATGCTCGTCCTCGTCGTCATCAGGATCTCCCTTGAGAAAGCATTCATAATACATGTCGATCTTCCTTAGATTTTTGAACTCAGCTAGCGATCCAATAGACCCCTGCTCTTCTTCTCCATTGGCATAGCCCTGTTGATCAATTACAGTCAATTCCTCAAGACAACCATGCAGATGAGCGATACCGCGCCCCAGGTATTGCGGCAAGAAATCCTCGATCATCGGGCCGCCATTCTCATAGTATAATTTTTTGAGCCGCGGGAAGCAGCGCAGGATTTTGATCAAAGCGTCAGGTGCGATGTTGCTATTGTCGAGCTCCAGTTCCTCGACGTTGTATTGCGGTGCAGGAGAAGGGACAATCCAATCTTCATCGCAAGCCATTTGGATCTTCGCTGAGGTGAGAGAAGGCAGTTCACAGAACGATAGGAGGACATCGATGGACATGCCCATTTCTGTGTCACCCATTTTTGTGTTGCCCATTTCTTCGTCGCAGTACGCCATTGATACTGTTTTTAACTTTCTCAAACAGCGTCCGGAGTTTGGGATACGCTGCTGACTGACAGCGTACGCCAGTGCAGCATCGATATACGGCATCCGGTAGGCTTCGAAATCCTCGCCGCTGTAAGATTCGATGTCGATTTCCTCGAGCGATGGCAGGAGCAGGAGTAGGAGAGCGATAACAGCTTGCCACTGTCCTTCTTCCAGGTGTGTCATCCAGCCTGGTGTCTCGTGCTCAAAATACCCCACAGCCTGCTCATCCAATCCAAGTCTTTCCACATCCTGGCTCGAGAACCCGAGCATATCCATGCCATCAATGTCCTCAATCTCAGATATTACGATTTTCTTGACTAGGGAGCCCACCTCTGGCTTTTCCACAAGGAGACGCAGCGAAATGGGAAGTGCTGTATACTGAGTTTGTACGAATGTGCGGTAGAGAATGGGAGTGGTAATTTGGTTTAGGCGCCGAGAGACAAGGGCGAGAGAGGCGAGAGATTTTGTGCAGCTGTGAGTGGAGAAGTTGTATCGTTCAGGGTAGAGGGGCATGGAGACCCATTCTGTAATTAAGAAGAGGAGGTCTATAGAGATGGTGAGGAGCGACATCGTAATTTAAGCTGAAGTACTGGCTTTGGGTTGAGATATGGTGGGGGGAGAAGTATGTTCTTATGGGAGAGCAAAGGATATGCACTAGATATTAGTAGATATATATGGCTTTCATTGGACTGCACGCGGCCAGTGAGGATTCGAGAACGACGCAGCGTGTCTTGGTTGTTGCAGACGCGGAGTCACGTTTCCTCGCGACCATGAGGTAATCTAGGCAGCATCTCATCTTGTTGCCTTGCTGCAGTATATTGGGATTTATCGCCTGAGCTGATTGGTGGGACAGGAAGCAAGGTGGTGTTGCCTTGGAGATGCTCAGGCGAGGTTGGCACCTGGGGCTGTTCTCAGAAGTACATTTGGCCCCGAGGCTACGTAGCTCTCATACCAATTCTGCCCATAGCGGTGAGCTATGCATTTCCGACTCCAGATGTATTTTCCTAACTCATATTCGAGATAAGACAACTGCTCTGTCCCAACACGACCACCAAGCATGACTCCAGCCAACCCAAGGCAATTGAAGATGGCCCCAATGAATCCCGACTTTACGTACGATAACCTCGACCAGGCGAATGAACAGATTCGCCTGCTCAAGCTGTTGCCTCGTTCACAGAACAACCCGCAGTCCCCGCATATCACGTCCGAATTTCTTCCCTCGGTAGCACTCTCGAACACAGTCTCTTACGAAGCATTGTCATATGCCTGGGGAGACGATACCTCCCTTTGCGCAATACAGCTAAAGGAACAAAAGTTCAATGTCACGCCTAATCTACTTGCCGCCCTGATTGCTTTACAGTATGAAGATAAACCTCGAACACTATGGGTGGATGCGATCTGCATCGATCAAGATTCTGATGCCGACAAGGACTGCCAGGTCCCTTTGATGGAGAAGATCTACACCAAGGCAGCGACCGTCAACGTCTGGCTCGGTCTGGAGGCGGCTGGCTCTCCCTTTGTTTTCGAAATTTTGGGACAGTCAAGATTTTCTGAAGAATTTGACCTGGAAGATCCGGATGGTGGTCCGGTTGCCCGCGATACCTGGCGGTCTAGCCGCAACGATAACTCCAGGCTCGAGGCCCTCCACGCCCTCTGTCATCGACCTTATTGGACGAGGATCTGGATCATCCAAGAAGTGACACTGGCAAGGAATATTCAAATTTATTCTGGTGACAAGCAGGCAGAATGGGATATGCTCAAAGAACATATATCGGCGCTAAATAAAGAGGCGCATATCCGGAGGCATTCCGTCGACGAATTATCAGACGATGAATCAGATGCACCAAAGACCGTGGACGATATTTGCCGTAGTCAATGCTATACCATCCTCAAGTATGGAGCAGCGGGAGTCGGAAACAAACGGCCATTGATATCCCTTTTACAGAACTATTGGCGGAATTTCTGCAAGAATCCTAGAGATAAAGTGTACGGGCTACTTAGCCTCGCCAACGACGTTGCCGATGGGGACATACCGATTCGATATGGCAAGCCCTTGGCCTTTGTGTATCTGGACGTTCTACAATTTTCTCAAACGAGGAAAGGTTATAATTGGACCGAGATGGCACATTTGAGCCAAACTCTTCAGAGAGCCTTTGACCCTTACTCGTGCGAAATACCCCAGAGCATCGGTGAACATCCACGAGCAAGTGAACTTGATTTCATTACCAATCAGCTAGCAGATGTCTTCGCCTTCGAGGCATTGCCAATTTACAAGCTAGGGCCTTCACTGGAGGATTATGGCCACAATCAAGTTTATCTCGGCGGGCTCACAGAGAAAATATCGCCTCGATACCAGGCTCTTTATCGCAAGTGTGCTCTGGAATTTTTCCAACAAGGCATATGGAGAACTCTCCACACTCTCGGTTGTGTTAAAGATGGAGAGCATATTGTGTTCCACCGCTTGCCGGCCACGCTTGATCAACCAGCGGTCCCTGACACTGAAGACGAGATACGGCCACCTCCCGAGCTGGACTATGAGCGACTGCAGCTGCCACACGTGGAACCTTTACCTGTCCAGCTGCTTCCTATGCCCTGGAACAACTATCGATTTTTCTCTGTCCAGGGAACTCTGGGTATCATTACTGATAAAGCGATGAAGGGGGACTGTATATCATGGTTGAGAGGATGCCATTCTGCTATCGTGTTGAGGCCTGAAGGGGACAGCTTTTTGCTCGTAGGGCGGGCAGTGTTCCTCCGAGACGTGGATCGTCCCCCTAGCTATGACGCGAGGAAAAGATTCCCAACGAAGACGCCGTCCCTGCAATGCAGCAAAATACCTCTGTCTGTATTTCAGCTAATATCGAACTAGCTTTAGTTTCACATAATGAAATTTGAGGTCTTTTCCTTGTATAAATTAACATGGTATTTATTGGTTCGGCTTGGCAGTTCTTGAAATCTTTTGCCGTCTTACCTTCAACTATGCAATAAAATGCCCCTAGACACAGGACTAACCTTCTCTTTCGCTGGTTCCGTTTTAGTCTCTGGACGTGCGCAGTCGCCGCTTTTGCCTGAGCTGAGGGCGAGTGGCCTGAGCAGGGCCTGAGCAGAGCCTGAGCAGAGCCTGGGTGTCCACCAGGCCTTGAGTATGCCCTGAGTTATCATGCTTCGGGTCCCATTTTGGCGCCCCGCTTGCCCGTCCTCAGTTCCTTAGCTGGGTTTGCCAAGGCACCAGGGCTGCTACTCCTACAAGTGTTTCTGCTAGAGCCCATTTGGCATTTGGGATCGCAACGGGATTTCCTCACATGATTCGCACCAGCTATTTCAAGAATGTATGATATTGTCCCTACATTTTTACTTGTTACCACCTAGTGAAACGCTTTTTTCCATCGTGATTACATATAATATGTTAGCACTATGGCTTAGAAGTACTTCGACAGGTGCGGAGTCGCCATGTCGATAGGCAAGGTGCAACGGACAATGTTCCTCGAGTTCTAAGCAGAAGCTTCGGCACCTTCTCCGATCAACTTGCTGACGATAAGAGCATCTTCCGGTCCTATAGGAAACGTGATGCAGTGCTAATGCCGGAGTAGTCACACGTTAACGGTAACATCTGCCTAAGGATTCTTAATGTCGTCGGTCATCGCTGCTTGGCATATTATGGAAAACGTCTTGTCAGTCGATCTTTCCCCTTGTGCAACAGCTTGGATCTTCCTAGGTTATCACGTTGTTGGCTAAAACATCTGCAGTAATAAGAAACCCTGCGATGTTTGGATACTCTCAGCCGCAATACCTCCAATATTCTCTGCTCCCTCAGTAGGATCAAAAGATACTATGGGAAGTGATACAGGACGCGTCCGTTACACAATTATATTGAAGCAGTTATATATATCCTTCTCAAATAGGTTGCTAGAAGCAGAAAAACTTGTTTGCCTGACCAAGCGAAATGTTCAAGCTATTAAGATTGAAGTGCACCATTATTGGACCTAGATCCTTCTTATTCAGGAAGCCATGTAAACGTCCCGCAAATTCCCTCCTGCTATATTTATCTCCCCAAATAACGTCGAAACCAGCTTTGATCTCTCACTTCAGCTTATTCAGTAATGAATAGCTATCTTTTTTCTCTCGCACCTTTTGTTCCACAATATCGAATCCAGAGGACTTCTTCATCGTCGTATCTAGCATTCCATATGGTAAGAACGACCCTATCCAAGCTAGAAACGCTGAAGCCCCTCTCCAAATATTCGCCGGTGGTTTATTTTTCAACAGATCTTGCACCACTTGCTTCGCCCACTCATGCGCCGGTATACCCATTTCCTCAAGCCCATCGCCACGCATTGATCTTTCCACCGTCTCTTTCGCAGGCTCGTAAATTGAACCTTTTGGCAAACCTTGGAATCCCTCATTATGAAAGTTAAGATTGGATTTTACGTATCCACTCTTTAAATCGACCACCCTAACACCGAAAGGTTCCAACTCCAGCCGCTCCGTATCAGAGAACATTGCCATTGCCGCTTTCGAAGCGTTATATACGGACTGAAAAGGTATCGCAATACCAGACGCCGCTGAAGTGTGATTGACGATAATTCCCTCGGATTTAAGAAGCAATGGCAAAAAAGCTTGCGTGACAGCAATATGAGCCCACAAATTTAGATCGAATAGCTTTTTGGCTTCGGGAATAGAGAGATCAGATACAGGAGCGCCGTAAGTCCCACCAGCATTGTTGACAAGGATGTTCAGACGGGACACTTTGCTAAGACAAGCAGCGATTGAAGAGTCTGATAGCACGTCTAGTGCCAAGGTCTCGATACCAACAGAAGCTATTTGCTCCATCTTAGAGGGATTTCGAGCTGTAGCATAAACATCCAGGCCAGCTTCGTGGAAAGCGATAGCCAGGGCTGCGCCCAGGCCTCCGTCTGAGCAACCGGTAATGAGGACTGTTCGTTTGACGTTTGACATTTTTTGTCTTTGATGGATTGACAATTGAGAGAAATCAAGAAAGTGTACTGAGAGAAAAGGTAAGTAACAAAGAGATAAATGCAATCTCACTCTTACCTGCTTACTAAGATCTCTCTTTTAGCCGCATTTTGTATTATTCGCGGATATGCAATTAAGACTACCTTCTACTTTAGGTTAGGATCGCGGGGGTCAACCGCCCAACACCCGCGATACGGGTTTGCCTCCGGAGCGTCCAGGGGCATCGTAACTACAAGTAAGCTAATCGATTCCTCTTTAAACTGCTTCTTTTCCAGATTATATACCGTTCTGGGATTATACCATTAGCTTTATTTAGACAACATAAATTTCAACCCCCCTTTTATCTATATACTTAAATATATTTATTATTAGTAAGTCGAACAAACTAGGTCCTTGGTGTTAGATATATAACTATAAAAGCATGGAATACACAAAAAGCCAAATCGACAAATATTTAGCTGGCTACCACGCGCTTGTAATACTCATGAGCTGCGCTTTTAACCTCGTGTAAAACATGTGCTAACTCTCTCATGGCCCTTCACGCACATTCTTACTGCACTATTAAATTTAAACAAATATCCTTAAAGTTTCTGTAGTTTAAACCGGATAGATAAATCATATCATGCCAATATAATCGCTAGCCTATTCCCAGGAACAACAAAATTAGTCTCGAAAACCACTCTAAAAACATATCCAAGCTTACCATTTCTGGATATCCTCAAGTTCTTCCTCATTTGTCTCGTGCTTTAATCCCTCATAAGAACTCCATGTTATGGTTCCAGCAGTTGGCGCTTCATTCTTTGATATCTTCTTGAATCCTACAGGGTTTACGAGATAGTCGATAGATTGAGTAGCCCCTACGCTCGAAAAGATAAGTAATAAGCAATAAATATAAAGCAGAGAGAACTCGGGTAACTTACAATTGATGGGAAGGTAGTCAGCTGTACCATGAGCCCAAAATATCGCTTTTTTAAGTGTAGAAGGATCTGTCGTTCCAACAGACTTAAAAGAATCCGAGACAGAAAGAGAGGATGAGAGGGCTATCAAAGAAGAGATAGAATGTCAGCATATCGATATCTTCAAATGACAAACAATAGAAAACTTACCGATAATTCCACCAACTTTGGCATTTTCTAACCCAACTGCTAAGCTCAAGACAGTGCCTTGCGAGAAACCTCCTAAGATGACCCTTCCTGGTGGCACAAGTTTGGCCTCTTCTTCGATAATCTTCTCAAGATTCGCGGTGGCCTTCTTAAAGCCTTCGACATCATTGATCGGCGTATCTTTTCCTGCCCAACCCGACGGGATACGATCGGTGAGAAGGGGATCCCACCATGCTGGAAGTTGAGTTTCACCTGGAGCTCCTGCAATAGGAACGTGAACGTTGATTATGGACGCATTAGGCAAGATGAATTTGACATGTGGCAAGGAGGTTCTTCGGATGCGCAAAACGCAAAGTCAGTGGGGGATTAAAGACTAGGAAGAAAGACCTACTGCAAATACGTTGCAATCGGCTCCCAAGCAGCCCCGCTGTTGGCAAATCCATGAAGGAGGATAACCGTTGCCGTGTGTTTTCCGGGAGCTGGAAGAGAAGTCTCCTTCAGAGGGATAGCTTGCACCCAAGGCGCCTGGCCCTGGAATGACTTAGAGTGATCGATTGTAACGTAGATTGCCATGGCCAAAACTAACTTGTACTAACGGATAAATCGAGTAAAAGAATGTTGCCTTCTTTTAAAGAGAGGGTCAATGGGTTGTGTGATGGGCGATTGGAATGGCGTTATCGGGAGTGGCGTGTGACTAAGCACCTCGATCACCTGGCCAGAGTCAACGCGAAGCTTTAGCATATATATCTCGTTCCTTTTTTTCACTTATTCCCTCATCGCCAGCGAAAGTAACTTGATTTAGAGACAACAATAACGGCCAACATGTGGGTGCTGTAGCGGCACAAGCGATCACAGGCTACACAAGAGGCACATGGGAATGCGTATCGTAGACTTAGGGCAAAATCTTGCTTAGGATGATCAAGCCTGCTCAGGTGAGCTGCTCAGGGTGCTCAGGGTGGTTATTGTACTCCGGTGAGTTGCTCAGGGTGCTCAGGTTACTCAGCCGAGTTAACTCAGCCGGGGGTGATTAGTACCTGAACAAGAGCAGCGAGCTTACTAACCCGATACGGGACTGGAGAGAAAATTGATTCATGATACCTCTATACTCGGCCCATATATTCCTGAAATCCGTACAATAATGCTTCATAATTTGGTCTTGAATTGTTTGTAGGCACAATCATGGGATATGAGAAAATCTTTTGGAGAGTCGGGTTAGGAAGTGGGCGCCTAGAGCTAGTTAGATGATTGGAATTATATACTTCCTAAGATAATGTCTTTTGCGTTATTACACTAATGCTCTGTACTTGTCACTAATTATAAAATTTTATAAAATCATATATTCATTCATATATTCATTTGTAATATAGTCTTTTGCAGGAACCATAACCAATTTCTATGCATTTATATATAATGGCAACCAAATCCCGAACGGCCTTTAAAGCACCGTTAGCGCCGGAAGCTCCAACTTCTGCCATACCAAGCTCTGGGTTGACTTTGTCCCATTCTGTATCATATTAATCAAACGACTCTCAATCCGACATCAAGGAGAAAACTCACTGCAATTGGTACAAGCGTCAAAATACTCTTTCCCCCACTCTCATCCAAACTCGCAAGCCGGACCTGATCCGTCCCCACCCACTCGGGGTTCAATGCATTGTCAACCGTAACATGCGTATAGGTATAGTTTCCCACAACGTTCATACTGAACATGCCTTCGTATGTAACCGTGGTTTTTACCACTGCGCCACGTTGTGCAGCCGTTGCGTTGTTCCAGGTAGTGTTGTTTGGAAGGGAGGCTTGGTCGAAGTCGGTGATCATAGCATTGAAATAGAGCTCCGGGGTGATTATTATACGGCCGATGGTACTAGGGCCGTAGTGGTTTAAGTTGGCGGAGGGGTCGGAATTGTTTACGTATAGGAGCTTCCAGATTCCAATAAGTTGTGTTAGTTGCATCTTGGCAGATCATTAGAAGGCGAGAAAATCGGTGGAGAAAGGATGGGTTGGTTGCAAACAGAGTCTAAAACATGGTATATTCTTGAATTTGTTTTAACTTTCAAAATTGGTAGATGCGTGCAACTATTTGATGGCAGGATATAGTCATGGCCGCGTAATGGTCGCTGTCGGTATCATCTTCATTTTCGGCTCCAACTACGACAGGGGTATTCATTTGTTACAGGAGCGGGAGAGATACGGAGTTAATATATTTCAGATAAGAATAGAGTTTCGAGAACAAGAGATAAAGCCATAGAAGGAGATTATACAGCTATCACGCGTAATGGATAATAGGACTCAGGCGGAACTGGGAGAATTAGAACGCCACCAGCGCGATATCATCTGGCCAAATCCTACCCATATTAGGGGGGAATATAAATGCCAAGCGAGGTGTTTGGCGAGAGCTTCTCCCAAACCATCGCCTTTTCCGCCGCGTGGGGGGTTGCTCCAAGTGAGTGCGCTGAAGTGTGACGTTTTCCTTACTTCTAATTTTCCTATCTATTACTCTCCCATCTAAACAAACCCTATCGTGACAAGTTCATAAATCATAGCTTATTACAGCCCAGTCTAGGAAAGTCAGTAATCCATGACGGCTGTACTCAAGTGTACACTACTCCCTGTAGGCTACGTATATCTGATCCCTATTCTGCCCAAAGCGGTGAGCAGTCACAGTGAGCAACGCATTTCCACACTGTAAATTTGTCCCCTCGGAATGCGACATGCAACAAACGTCTCGTCATCCGAAGAATACCCGACGGCCGCCTGCTTCAGCCTTGTATCACTCCAACCTCCCTCGTCCAACTCATCAATTTTCATCTTCACAGCATCTAAATCATCTCAAATTGCCACATCTTCACCATCAAATCAGCAAAAATGACGACACAAAAGGAACCCCTCAGAATCCTCTGTTTCGGCGACAGTCTCACAGAAGGTTACACCCAGCACGGCTCACTCTTCAGCCCCTACTCCGCAACGCTCCTGCACGTCCTAAAATCCAACATCGCCCGCTCCACAAAATACAATATTGCAGTCGACACAGACGGTATGAGCGGCGATCTAGTGACTGGTTCATTTCTAGGGCGGATGAAGGATCGCTGTTTGTTCCCTTCCCTTCCCCTTCTCGACTCAAAATTTCTAAGCGGAATGATGTACAGATGACCACCCACTTATAAAACACCTCCCCTATACCTTCGTCATCTTCCTAGGCGGAACGAATGATTTAGGCTGGGGCAAGCACCCCTCTGAAATTTATTCCGCTGTCCAAGCTACCACACAGATACCGCTGGACAACGGTGCTCGGATCTTAACTTTAACTATCCCGGAGTGTGCGGCTAAGAATAAGGGGCTAGATAAGAGGAGAGCGGAACTGAATCAAGCCATCTGGGAGGATGAGCGGGATGGGGTGTGAGTTTTGTTTTATTTCAATCCATTCTATTGTGTTTTGGGAGAAGGCAAAGATGTGGATGTGGATGTAGAGCTAATAAAATCCAGGTTTACACTTGATCTTTTCGAGAAGATGCCCTACCACAGCTTGTCAGAAGAAGACAGAAACGAGCTCTGGGACGACGGACTACATTTCACGGCAGCCGGGTACGCGAAGATCGGGACGCTTGTTGCGGAGCGCCTCATTGAGATTATTGATTCCGAGGAAGCTGAGGGGAAGGAATGAAAAGAGATGAGGCGACGAGGTGCCCAATGAAATTTACGATGCGATGAAGAAGAAAATGAAAGAGGCTTTTCAGATGAGACACAATTAGCTCGATAGAACTAGATTCAGTACTTTTTATACATGTTGACAGACGAGCCAGTTTTCCGCCTTTTTGCAGAGCCAAGGCTTAACGCCATGCAGCACCATTTGATATCGATACGCAGTGCAATTGTGCACTTGCACCCCTGCCCGTTTCCCTCCGTCCGCTGTTACCTTAGTATAAACACCACTCATCACAACTTATGTTCAACTTCACCACCAAACCAGCCACTGTGGCACATTCCCAAGGAACCCCCTCCTACCCGCCTCGTACCAGAAGTTCACTATCAACGCAAGCACCAGAATAGCCATCAAGAACGTCGGTCCATACTTATCATGATACCTCGCTGCTTTGCGATTTCGGATACTCGAGCTTCTATAGATATAAATTGATAATGAGTAGACGAGGGCTAGGACGGCGACAATAGTGAAGGCGCCTGCTGCCAGGAAGGAAGCACGGGTTGGTTTGGCGCCGAAATTGATCACGAGAGCCGCCATGGAGCCGATGTAGATTGAGTTTTCGAGCTGTAGAGTGTTAGCAAGAAAACGGAAATGGGAGGGGGAAAGGGATATACCCATGAGAGAAAGGTTCGTTCGGCGGCGAAGTAGACTTTTGGCTCTACTCTGACTGGGACGTGGATCTTCTTTCCTTTCGGGGCTTTGAAGCGCTTGCTTGTGATTCTAGTTGCGTTGAGAGGATCTAACGCACTGCTGGGAATAGGACTTGGACGCATGAGTGAGTGGACGCTGTTGACGAGATGGCTGCCGGCAATTTTTGTGGTCCTCTTGATCAACTTGGAGTAATAAGTCCAGCCTCCAACCTGCCGTGCTTCTTCGAGAGCATCGGAGTCAATATCGTCGTCGTCTGAGTCGTAGTACTGCTCATCTTCGTCTGCAAGTGGCATGGCGGCAATCTGCTCCTCGATATCGAGGGTATTTCTAGGCGCTCGAATCTCATGCTCTCGAGATTGGCTTCCGTTAGATCCGATAGCAGTCGTGGAGGGCGAAATAGTCTCCTCGCGCTCTTCATCATCGGAATCTTCATCGTCGTCTTCATCGTCACTCGAAGACGTTTGAGTTGATGGCCCACCAGGTCTCTGAATACCGAAGTTCAGTGTGCGAGGCTTCCTGATATCAATATCCATTTGTGGCATCCAGAAAGGAAGTAAATTGATTCGATCGGGGAACAAAGTTGCTGTGCCATGAATAAACTTGGAGAATTTGGGAACAGCTTCGACCAGATGACTAGCAATGAGTTCTCGAACCCATTCCGGAGGTTCTTGGCCTGCTTGTGTCTGCAGCTTGACCTCAAGAATAGCATATGGGAAGCGCTCGATATCTTCCGATGGAAGCTGGGAGAATGGGTAGTCAATCCCGATGTCGGTTCTTCTCCAGTTGTCGCCAGCTCTCTTTCGTCCATCTAAATTATCCTCTCGAACCATGGTAAGTTCGGTATCCAACGAAATACGAACTCGTGCATCGGCAGGCAACTGGAAAGCTGTACGGTTGTAAAACGATCGGCAGACGGGAACATATCCATGCTTTATCACGGAATACTGAATCTCTTTTGCTAGCCGTTCGTCCTCGTCAATCTGCTTCGCAGGTTTCTTGCCCTCCTTCCGCGCCTTTTCGAAAATGGCTTCAGGTAACATCTTGCCGGCGAGATATGCGTTCATAAACTTCTCCTTCAAGTTGAATCGTGCTTTAACAGATTTCTCTCCAGTCCAATCTTCCCGATGTGTCTTTCTTTCCACGAAAATTGTCTCGGTATCCACATCTCCATACCACCGCATTCGAATGGCTTCAGCTCCTTCTGTCTTCTTCAGACGGCCTTCGTACAGTTCCCAGGTCTTCGGATTATCATAGTATATAGATGTAATAGCGGAGTCTTTGGCTTCGAATTCCTTGTTTGGATTGAACACAAGAACGGGGAGATGCTGCAGAGAGTTAGTCAGCTGGAGGTCTGGTGGAGGAGATGGGGACTGACCTGAAGGATGAGAAGCTTCAGCTCGGTGATATTGTCTGGATGCACCCAGTATTTCGTGGTTTGTCGAATGAAATTCCCCTGGCTGCCACCAGCAGAGCTGTCCCCTTTGACCGGATTGCCTCTCGTCCGCACGATGTCAAACAATCTCGAAAGCTTAACAATATCCGCATCGTAGTTATCCTTGAAGAATGGGCTCTTCTTTAACCTCGTAGCAAAAGCAGGCTTGAGAATCCAACCGGTTTTTTTCTGCAATCGTCAGCTTCGCCCCTCCCTAGACCTAGCAGACTCACATCGTGCTTCTTGATAATCTTCTGGAACCCGGTATAATTGAGCTGCACGAATTTGGCCAGATCATGCACATCCGCAATGATATCCCCCAGATCCTGCTCTAGCATCATGAACTCTTCCTCAGTTGGAGCATCGTCGTCGTTGGCCGGACCGTCTCTGCCCACTGGACCTCTGCTATCCAACCTGGCAACCACATCATCGACCTCCCTCCGACTCGTCTCAATGCGTCGCTCAATCTCTCCCGCCTTGCTCTTCTGCCTCGTATAGACTCTATCCAGTTGGGCATCGAGAGCGTCAATGAACGCCGTCTCCTTCTCCTCAGTCCATTTCTTGTCACTGCCTTTCGGGGCGTCGAACTTCAGCAGAGCTTTGAGACCATCGTAGTCGAGGTAGGACCACTCGTACTCCTTGATAACGTTGGAGCGCAGCTGCTCGCCGAACTTCATGATGATCTGACCGGCTTCGAACTTGTAGTGCACGCCGCGCTTGGTAGGTCGCCAGTATCGCTTTTTGGTCCTGAGATCTTCGATGATTAGCATTTGAGCTTCATTCTTGAAAGGAGTCGCATGCGGCAGTGAATTGAGTCGAGGGAAGGCGGTTGCGATGCTGTGATGTTGGATGGGAATGTTGTGATGGGGGTTGAAATACCTGGTGCGGAGAACAGCAAGCTGCGACGTGAAGGTTGGGATGGGAAAATCGGAAATCGGAAGCTGCTGCTGAGCTCTTGATCCCCGCTGCAACGGCAGAGTTTGTTGTTGCCCTGTCACGCAGCACAAGAACCCCAACTTTGCAGCAGCTAGCAGCGAGGCTATCCTTGGAAGCAATTGACCAATGAGACGGCCAATGCTGCCCATGTGAATGAAGTGAAAACTTCAGAGGTCTTATCTTATCTAGTGGGGTGCGGCTGCGGTATGGATTGTTTGCTATAGTGCGTATAATATGGAATGGAAACTCTTAAAAGAAACAGAAAACTCGTCTATAGCACTTGATCATTATTTACTAACTCTGCATTTGTGATATCGGTATGGTGAGATGTATTCGATCGACTTACTAACTTTTCGGAACTTTTTCTTAAGAGTATTGTTTATTCAAAGATGTTTTCAGCGCTCAGCTGGTGAGTACGTGATCTACCCTTCAACCTCATCTCAGACCTCACTCAACCATTTCTTCTTCCTCACTTCTCCTATTCGACAAAAACTCAATGCAAATGAGAGATCTGGCCCCAGAGATGGAGTGCACTTCAGATAAGGTTATCGCGCATCATAGGGCAGAGGAGATCTGCGACAGCATCCGTGCATGGGGTGTCTCGAATCTGATACTCGGGACTGAGCAAGCGGGATGATGAGGGGAGCTATAAACATGGTCTTGCTCCTCGGCGTAGGATTTCTGTGAAAGGATGTCATGGATAGAGGCAGGGAAGCTGGGGAAATGTTCCCCCGGTGCGAGGTATTGGGAGAAGAGCAGTCATCTCTTGATGGGATGACTGCCAAGTGGGAAGACTTCGATGAGACGGCATATAGGCCTTGGGAAAGGAGGAAACAGGCCTCAATGAGAGAATTGTTCACGAAGATATATATTGTCATCTTGGCATGCAGTATAGCTCTGTTCAGTTCCACTCTCCTCGTGCTGCGGTCCTCCTCACTAGACACCGAGCTGTCAAGCACCTTCATCGCCAGGTCAGTGGCTCCTCAAGATGCCACAACAACGACAATCTCCACAACTGCAACTTTCTCCACTACAACGACGATCTCTTCCTTAGCCGGCACTTCTTCCATCTCTTCAGCTTCTCCAATATCAACTACTCCTGTCGAGATCTTCCAGGTGTTTTCTCCGGTCCTGGGATCTACTGGGTTGATCGGGTCGAATGGCCCGGTTGGGAACACGAGTGCGACGGAAGCAAGTGGAACCAGCTGTCAGGTCACTTTGATGGAGCATTCATTTGGCGATTCTTTCGGGAAGCCGTTCGTGGGTATGTTCGTCCAGAGGCCGATTGGGCTGCAGACTAATGTGTGGAACAGGAAATTATACTCCGCCGGCATGCATGGGTAATGCAAATACTGTGATGATGAATTTCTCTGTTGTTTCTCAAGGAGTTCAGTTTGATAGACTTGCTTTAATGTCAGCTCAACGGACACGCTCCACCAGACAGAAAAGTTGGCTAACAGTCATCCACTCAGGTATTTTGGAGACACGGAAGTGTTTCGTACCTCGACTGCTGAGCCCAAGAAGAGCGGGATAGTGTGGGAATATGTCAAAGATATGTCACAGTGCGTGTCTTGGACAACTCTAATAGTCATTTCTAAATTGGCACAGTTATATGTATTTCTGGAAGTCTCCTCAGGTTCTTATTTTCGACCTACCTAATCAAGTCACCACCAATGTAAGTCGTTCTCAAAGGACGTCAAAGTCTTTCATCGTGCTAACTCAAACAGTTGACCGGTTCCTACAACACAACTCTCACAGCAACATTCCTCAATGCCAAAGAATCCATCAACGCTGCCGACATGATCCTGCCAATCTCTGCACGAATGGGATTGAACGCATCCATGCCTAGTGTTTTCAGTGTTCCCGCGGCCAACGCAACCAATACCATATCTTTTCCACGGAACGCCAACCGTGCCGTTTTCTCCATCTCTTCGTGTGGTCAAGGAGACGAAGAATTCTGGTGGAGCAACGTGCTGCAGTCAGATAATGCAAGCTTCACAGCAGAGGGAGACACAACATTCGGGTTCTCGCCATTCAGAGAAGTGCAAGTCTATATCGATGGGATGCTCGCCGGTGTTCAGTGGCCATTTGCTGTTATATTTACCGGGGGTGTTGTGCCTGCATTCTGGAGTCCGATTGTCGGAATCGATGCATTTGACCTGAAAGAATACGAAATCGACATCTCGCCCTGGCTCGGCCTCTTATGCGATGGGAACCAACACACCTTCACCATGAAAGTAGCAGGCTTACAAGACAACGGCGGTAGCACAGCTACAATTTCAGAATCAGTAGGAAACAGCTGGTCTTTGACCGGCAAGATCTTCATCTGGCTTGATGCAGAAGGCAGCATAACTACCGGCGCCATGCCTTCAATCACCGCTCCGCAACCGAATATAATTGTTTCTCAATCCCACACCCAGAACTCCACTGGGTCCAATGAAACACTTCTTTACACCACTTCGGTCCAACGTACCCTCAGCATTACCTCGACCATCAAAACCGCAAACGGGACCTCAACCTGGCAGCCCCAATGGTCGCAAACCCTCTCCCACACCGACAACGGCACCATCGGCGCCTTCGGCAACACACAAATCAACATAATCTCCACCACAGGGAAAGACTCCTCATTCGGGCTCTTCCCCTATTCAAACACCTACTCGTACCCCTTCTTCGCCAACAGCACCGCAATCCCCCTCTCCAACGGCTCAACCATCTTCGTCGCTGCCGTCGCACGCACAAAATCGCAAACAGTGCTCGGATCCACCATCTACCCCTCTGGGCTGCAACCCTTTGCCTCCTTACCGCAATCCTCATCCCTCGTCCTCACACTTGCCGGTACCTCGCTCGCAAACACGCAAACAGGGAACGCGACGCTGTTGTTGACGCCGGGGGATGTGAATAAGACGTTTAGTTTTGGGACTACGCAACAGCAGATGAGGTTTGGTGGTGTGAGTGCACAGGGCGCATTGGGGATGGAGCCGGATACGGAACTGTTTTTCCGGAGCGTGAAGGCTGTTAATGGGACGGTGAAGGAGGATGTGCAGAGGTTGGTTGGGAAGGGGGTCGTGGATTTTAGTCAGGCTGATGTGGATGCGGAGAGCACTGGAGGTGTAAATGTTGGCATGGAGGCTATGGTTGGGAGAATGCCGATGGGAAATATTGAAGGAATGTCAAATTTTGCTTGAGGGGCTTTTTGGGGGGTTGTATTGTTCTGTATATGATATATAGTTAATCGTGTTGGAAATATGATTGCAATTAAATGATGCGAGTTCGATCACTGTTGTCTAAAATCCTAACCTAGTCTGCCATAATAGAATGGATATTTACACAAAGACTTTCAGAGTCGCGTCTGCAATTTGGAATACCAATACCAAGCCCCAAACATGAAATGATCTCTACTTTTCGCAACTTAGCGATGGTGAAATGTTTCTTTTTGTGACACAATAAGAAAGCTCGATAGATGGAGTACACTACCTCCGTATTGTGGATCCCAAAAGCGGTGAAGACTCTCGCTTATTTCAAAAAAGGGGCCTCGCCAAACTGAATCAATTTAGCGATTCGTAATGCGCGCTTTGTGCGTTACTGTATGTATAAGGCGTGACCAAGCTAAGTCCCACACGTTTCTATGCGCAACTTGTGCGGTTCTGCATCTACGAGGCCTGCACAGAATAGGTGGCCGATAAGTCTCTTCAGCTCGACATTATATATGGCATCACTCCTCCCTTCCCCTTCGTCAATCTGTCCTTATCGGACTTTATTCTTTTCACTTCTCAACACCACTTCATTAAATTAACCCACTATCACCTTCCCTAAGCTTCCGTCAAACACCAAAATATCTAACATCTTTCCTCGCTATCAGAAGTAGACAAGGTAAAAAACAGCCAGAATGCCTACCTTCTACGAGACGACCATCACGGTCTTCATCCGCCAACTCACTATCCTCTCCAAGCTCCTTTCTCATGGTGCCGCACACGCAGCATCCTCCTCCAATACCAGCACGGAGGAATCCCTCATCTCTGCCCGGCTTATCGCCGACATGCAGACGCTAGCCTTCCAGATCTATCGTGTGTCCGACAACGCGAAGAATTTCGCCGTGACAGTATCTAAAGTGCCGAATATCGTTTATGAGGATAAGGAGAAGACTTTTGAGGAGCTGACGGAGAGAATTGCAAAGACGATTAAATTTCTTGAGGGCATAAAGGTACGTTTGGGGACGGGGTCTAAACTTTCTGTTTGGGATAAGAAGAACTTAACGAGATGTAGGAGGAAGATATTAATAAGAATGAGAACGAAGACGTCACGATCAAGACCGGTAGTGGTCCTATAACGTGGCCTGCAAAGAGTAAGCACTTACGCGTCTTGCTCTTTGTATACTGCTTTGCTTTCAGGCAATATGCTGGTTGAGTTGAGAGGAGAAAGCTGACACGCACTAGCTTACGCTTTCAACTGGGCTATCCCGAACGTCTTTTTCCATCTTGTAACTGCGTACGATATCCTGCGCGCGCAGGGAGTACAAATTGGAAAGATTCACTATCTGGGCCGTGACTAGATTGTGAAGATGGGGATTGGAGCCGAGAGAGTTTTTTACTCATCCAATATGGCGTGCAAGTTGTTTCCTGGGACAAGAAACATTCGCAGGCGAAGCGTACTCTTATATAGAAATCATCTGATCGCGATCAAGTCTTCCGCAACTTGATTCAGAAGTGATATAATGAAAAGGTGCCGTCGCATCTCATCCTTTGTTTTCACTCGCCATCTCAGCTGGTGAAGCTTGCTCCATCTTTATCGCACCACTATCCGTCTTTGGTCTACCGTATGCAGCCCCTTGTTCGGGAAATTCACTTCCTGTTCAATACCTGCCCACCTAATGGTTTGAAATTTTTCCCTTCCTAGCTATTAACTATATATATCGAGGCCAAAGAGTCTCTAAAGCCAATTTCCTCTATTGAATAAATGATGTGCAACATCTAGGTAATAAAATTCCAATCTCGACAAAGTTCCCACTCCTCTTCTTCTCCATGTCTCTAATATCAAATTCTAACTCCGCCGAATTGACGCTCCAAGTCTGTCGCAGGTCTGACACCACCAACAGCCTCATGGTCACGACCACCAACTGGAGAACCGCATTGTGGGCATTGAGAGGTTTCCATCGGCATACCACACTCTCCAATCGTGAATGGGTGACCGTTCTCACAGTAATACCAATGCCCAGTGCCTCTAAAGTCTTGTGCCATGGCCGCATACACAGCTGCTTTTTCCTCATTGCTCACCGGCATATAAAATGTTGAGTCACGCAGCATCTTCTCAACATCCTCAATTTCGTTTCTCATGCCTGCTGTTTGGCCGGGATAGTTATCACATATTTCGTACGCGAGCTGAAGATGTCCCCTGGCCTCGTCCAAGAGCTGTGTAAACTCTGCTCCAGGCTCTGCAAAGCTTCGCTCGAGGGCGAGAAATCGCGCCCAGTATAACAGGCCTTCGACATAGTTTCCTGGTTGTTCTCTTGATTCGGATTCTTTCATCAATCTTTCGCAATCCTTTCTATTGATACTCAAATCGACCTGGACGCTGGGAGAACTTTCGCTGGTCTCGCCTTTCCGATCATTGAGGAAAGTCAGGAGGATGGTGTAGTCGCATCTAATGAGTAACACTGAGGCTAGAAGTCGGTTGCGCACCTGGAGGATATCAACCTTCGAGTGTAAATCGATATCGATTCCACGATGTCTGCGGGCGTCTTGAACGAGGTCGTAGATGCGGCCAAAGGGTTGTTCTTTTTCATTCACCTGTTGCAAAAACTTATTGATCTCTCTTCGAAGCCCGACCATCGGTTTATATCGGTTCTCTTTCCGTGTAAGGGTTCCAATTTGCGAGATTTGGTGGTCACGACTCCCCTTTAACTGAAGAGGTCCTGACAGAGGAGTTTCTGGCAACAGCTTATCGGAAACCCTTTGGCTGCCTTTAGAAGCCTTACGGAGTTCTGTCTCAATTGCTTGCATCTTGGTGACTAGAGGGATGAATTCCATGTTGGCCCAGACGATGAATTTCTTTGTCGCCTCGTCAATCAATGCTCGACGAACGATACGACTGTAGCGGTTGAGGTTTCGTAAAGGGCTGCGGCAAGTTGGGCAGCTTTTCATTCCGGAGGCAGAGAATGGTTCGGCGCTATTCTTCAAGTCCACAATTGAGCCTTCGATATTCGTAGAATAGAAATCTGACATGCTCATATGTCCATCCATGCTCTCCAGGGTGAGGATGTGTCCACATGATGGCACGATGCAAGGATCTTCATCAAGATCAACCTCCTCGAAAGTGTTTGACAAAATAAAGTCGACAACCATTCCCTTGATTTTTGGGTGCGCACAAATCTGACAATATGCAGAGCCTGGACAGACCTCCCCACAAATGGACGGACATCGATGCCCACAAGCCAACATGTTCGCACAGCGCTCTGAGCATGGTAGTAGATCACAAGGCACTGCACATGGCAACGGGCACCGTCCGCGATGTGGGCAAGACCAAGAACAATCCTCAGCACATGGCGCGCAAGGTTCATGACATAGCTTGCTACATTTCGAATGATTACAGCTGACTTCGCAGCGTTCCGTGCAAAGAGGGCAGGGCTTGTCGCCATGACATGGAGCTTTGCAGCTATGACTGCAGGTCGTGTATGGTCTTCCACACTGGGTGTTGCAAACTCCATGTATCTTCTCAACAACCATACCGTCCACCCTATTGCAGTCTTTGCAAGTATGTGTGCAATTGTGTCCACAAGTTAGCGCTGCTCCGCAGGTTGCTGGACAGGGGTAGTCAACAGCCAAAGGCAGCTGGTGACAACGGACTCGGATTTTATGTTTGCAATGGTCCAGGACTCGTTCCACCTGGACTTGGCAGCGAACTTCCATTGGTTTCTGCGCCTCATGGCATTTCAACTGCATGGCGATGTGCCCACATGGCAAAGGGACGCCGAATAGGACAACTTGGCATATTGGCTCGCATAGATCTCCGCAGGGTCTCGGGCACTCATGCTCGCAGCCTTTCTTTGTCCTTGGACAGCGTTCGAGGCATCGAACTGCATTGTGCAAAGATGTAGAATGGCACATATTAGGACATGAATGCCCACAGAGTAGTCTCGAAGAGCATCGCTTAGCACAACCGCCTTCAGGGGCGAGCCGAGCGAAATCGTCCGGCACTGATACTTCGATCAGCGTTTCTTTATGCCGAGGACAACAAAGTGCGAGACTTGGACCGATATTATTTGATTTTTCCAAAATGGAGAGTACTTTCGCCCACATGGGAACAGGTTTCGAGGTATCGGCGTTGCCGATGATGTACATTCCATGTCGCGCACGACTCAGTAGCACATTAATGCGGTTAGAAGTCTTTAAGAATCCACATTTCCGCTCATCGTTGCTTCGGACTAAGGAGACGACAATAACCTTTGCTTCTTCACCTTGAAAATTGTCTACTGTGGCAATTCTTAAAGCATTAAGCAGTGTCGTTTTCTGCACTAGGACTTTGCCATCTTTAGAAGTTTCCGGGTCGTCTTGAAGTCCTTGAGCTTCCAACTCTTCCTGATCTCGATCCCCAACAACAATCTCGAAGGAATTGGCTAGCCGCTTCTTGATTTTCTGCAATTGCCCCAGATATGGAGTAATAATTGCAATGTCCTCACTACCATACGTCCCTTGCCTTACAAGATGTGAGACGAGAGCAGCGACCAGATCCACTTCGAACGTATTGGTTCTGGATAAGGAAACAGCTTGGGCAGGTCGCGGGTCTTCTTTCTCTTGATGATCAAGCCAATAAAGACGATCTCGCATCCCATCAACTTCTGGATATTCTAACACCGAGGGATGATCTTGCAAATCCGGATAGAGCGGGACTCTGACTAGCTCCGAGATAGACGGGTGCATTCGCCGCTGAGTCTTCAATGTACTCAATGGTACCTGGAGATTCCCCACCTGAGGCCTGACAAGACGCTCAAACAGCGAGATGTCGAGGGAATATCTCTTGCCTTGGGGGTGGTCATGCTGAAGCTCGTAGTTGTTTATTTGGGGCCGGAGTTGTTCGTGATCGCCAATGAGGATGGCATGTTCAACTCCTGGTAGAAATGCCGTGAGGGTATGTGCCTCGAGAACTTCCCCAGCTTCTTCACAAAGCATGACTTTTGCTCGCACGCGCTGGAGCAACTCGATATTTCTTGCAAGCCCGGACGTCGTCACGCCAACGACGTGAGCTTCTCGGAGACATCGAAGATCCACTTCCCTGTGACATTTATCCAGCGCGGATTTGGAAGCATAGTAGGAATCCAGTGTATGGATGAGATCATTGGTAAGTTGCGCACTCCTTTGCTCAATCCAATGCTTGTGAAGAACACCACGCTCCGATTTCGACATCTCTTTCAGAGAAATGGTCAAGAGCTGAGCAACAGGGCGATTCGAGACGAGTTTCTGCGGGGCCCCTCTAAGCCAACTCTCTACAACCCTAAACTTTCTTCCCTTCACTTCCTGAAACCCCTCCTCATCTACCCCCTTCCCGAACAATTCTTTGAAATGCCGATTATGTGTCTTCATAAGATGAGCTTGGATATTTGTCCAAGAATTTGGACTGTTCAACCCAGACAGTATATCTTCAATTTCTGGCAGCGTTTCCCCAATATCTCGATTGTGTTCCCACTTGTCATGCTTTTCTGTCTTCGTGGGTACAACCCCTGCCGTTACATGACGGAGAGTGAGCTTTTGAAGCAACTCGGATTTGGATCTTGAGCCGAGACGGATGACTTGCGTCACGCCATCCTTTACTAAATGCTCCAACAACTGATCAAGAGCATGATTCGTGTAGCATACACAAATGATGGGACCTAGGTCGGCAGCCTTCCGGTTGTGAAGTAGAGCTTTGATGATTGCCACACCGGTATAACTCTTTCCTGTGCCTGGCGGGCCTTGGATGAGAGCTAGTCCTGTACTAAGAGCTTGGATGACAGCGAATTGTTGGGCTTCGTCGAGCGTTGACCCTCCGCTCAACTTGGTGAAATCGAACGATTGCCCGGGTTTTAGAGTCAGTGGTACGCCGGCGAGAACGTCGAGGTTGAAACTAAATCCTCTTTCGGTCGCATATGCTGGAGGCTTTATGACGGCAGCAGAAGTCTGCGACTCTGGTGCTACGATCTCTGCGAATGGAAGGTTCAGTTTCCGGCTCATTTTCTGCAACGCTTGCAAAGTCGGTTGGAATGAAGGTAAGAGCACCCCCGGGAACTCAACGAGTGATTGTCGGATTTTGGAAGGTGCAGTATGGGTGCTGATCCAAACAACATCTTCCGTTTTATATTCAGCTAGGCTAAGTAGCACAGAAGCACGGCTCGCGTGTCCGAAAAGGCTTGGAATGTCATCTAATCTTCTCTTGTCTGAATTGGAGTCCTTTCTTCCCTGGAATGGCATTGGATCGCAGACGGTGAGGAAGATGGTTTTGCCATTTGAGGAGACGAAGCAGACTAGCGAATCGACCTGCAAAAGCTTGCTCCCTTTCCACCAGTCTTCTCGCTGCTTCATGGATTTTTTGTTGATTTGGGGAGGTTGATCAAATTCAGCTATGACTTGTAGACCATTTCTGCGATCTATACATAGACGGGAAAAGAGGACGTTGTGATAAATGAGCTTTCGAACTCCTTGTTGACCTTGATGTGTTCTTGGTACATCACGATTGGGATGTTCTAGTCTCGCAACCTCTTCACGCACTGCATCTCGTAGTTGTCCCACTGTATCTTCGCGGAGGAGTCGGAATTGTCTGTCCAAGAGTCCGGCAAGGCCTGGCAGGTGGTGTTGTGCTGAGTCAATTAATGGGAGGTATTCTTGCCGTAGAGAAGCGATCTCCTGCGCTGTTGGGAGGATCTGGATATCGGCGATACTCCCATGGTCGTTGTCGTGTCGAGCGCCCTTGTTGGAAAGATTTCCAGGAAAGTCTTGACTCAACTCGAAGGCTGCAGATAGGAGATTCTGCGGAGTTGATTGAGTTGGTGCGAGAGGCAGCGAAGAGCCGATGTTGAGACGACGTCTGATTCGAGTGAGGCTTTGTTGTGCGCTAGGTAACATGAAGTTCTCCGGAATGCAGGCAGAGATTGTCTCCACAATGGCAGTAAAGCCTTCAATGACTTGGGCACTCTGGTTGATCTCGATTAAACGGTCTAGAACTGCGAGACTTGATGATATGGCAACGGTAAAGACCTCCTCATCGTCTGAAGAATGCCCCAAAATCATTCCACTGAGAGCAGTTGCTGTAGATTGAAATATTCGGAGACCACGCCGACCGCTAGGGCCGAAGAGGAAAGTGTAGATAGTATCAACAGGAGTTTCTAGAATTAGGGAGGATAACACATCGGGGTGAGAGATGATCCTGTAGAAAGGAAGAGTCCTATCTTTAAATATGGAGATGGTGGTCTCATCCTTTGGGCTGGCCTCCATAATGTCCGTTAGGGTCTTGATAATTGCAAGTCCCGTCTCTGCACTGAGTTTTGTTATGACGCGCTGGCGTGTTCCCGCATCCGCGCTCTCAACAAGACTCCACCCTATTTGAAAGAGCTTTCTTGTGTCCAGAGCAGTTTCGAAACGTGAGAAACCCGTGTTGGGTTTGGGAAACATGTATGTCCATTTCCGGCAGACTGCTTCGGTTTCAGTCTCTTCGCGAAGTTGTTGAGTTGTGGTGCTGGATGAGCTTGCAGTGCTCGCTGATAAGTCATGGTTGAATCGACAATGAGTGCCGCGGCGGCAACGGCCGCGTTGGAAGTCGAAGCAGGGCCCTGGTCTGCTGTGTCTTGAAGTTAGTGGTTGTTCTCATAGAAATGGTAGAGAGTATCGGAGCACTCACGGCATTCTGGATAGTGTGTTGGATGATTGCCTGAATATTGTAAGCAAACCAGCAGAGCAAGCAATGTCGCTAGTAGCTAGAGGTTGTGGCGCGAGAAAGCTACAATTGAAGGAAATGGAAAGCAGAAGACAGTAGAAACTCTAATGAATTGACAGTAGTAAGAGGCTGAGGTATTGCTCACCGTACACGTGAATTTTGCCCCACTAACCTCTAAAAAGTTCTGAATCATTGCGTCGAATCGGACGCCGCTAGAGAACGCATGATGCGCTGTTTGAGAATCAACAGCCAACCAGATGAAGGGGGCCTACTGGGCCCGGCCCGGCAATGGTAGGCCTCCGGATGGTGTCACATCGGGATCATGAGAATCGAGCCGGGGGGTGTCATTTGTCGGTCCAGAGGTTCTCATCAAAAATCCATACGGGAATCTAACCCAGTGTATTAAAGGAGTACTCGGATTACTCAAGTGACTAAAATAAATACCAAGTACTATCTATGGTAGGTATGCAGTGTCACGTGATATCAAGCGAGAGGCACATCTATTTGCATGTGCTAGAGAAGAAAAACACATTATGATGATTAGCCTCGAAATGATGGGAACCCGCGAACTAAAAGATGAGTACTTTGAGCTCGTTTCAGTCTTCACTTGATGAGATGCGCTTTTGGGATCGATTAGCGAATATGGGAAGGCAGCTCAGTCCCTGAGACTATTGTGAGGACTGTTCACGCCTTATTTTCCCATTTTCAAAATCAAAATTCTCGAAACATGGATAATCTCACTAAGATCGACCCGTTTACATGAAGCCATCTAAGTCCGCATCAGGTCTCCCACTTGGAGTCTCGAGGACACATTGCACCAAGAAGATCTGGAACAATGGCTTGAGCAAAAGGAACCCCGACTTTTGTATTCTACATAACTGTACAAAAACCCGCTCCATATTGCACCCTTATTTCTTTGCCTTGATACCCACATCGATACTTCCAATCGCCCACGCAGCTGCAAACAGACCAAAGAACGTAACGAAAATCACTAATGGCTTTCGGAGACCTGCGAGGAGGGGATAATCGTATGTGACAATCAACTCTCGCTCCCGGAAGTCGTCGACGATGTTGATGGCTGTCAGTGTGAGTGCTGTTCGGCCGGTGGTGTCCATGAATGTTCGGTGAAGGGAAATCTCCTCGCTGACGAGTGGGACGGTGGTGCTGTATTTGACGTTCCTGCGAAAATATCAGTAGGGGTATTATGGCGGCAGTAGGAGAGACGTACACAGCTCCTTCTGGGAGAATAACACGAAGCGTAATGTGCTCGTATACCATGCCCTCAGACTGCTTAGGTCCTTCCAGAAACGGCACGTTCAGAACATATCCTTCCCCAGTCTTCAATTTGCGCAAGAACTTCTTCAGATCTGCATTCCATCCAACACGGAAAGGGTAGTTCCAGCCTCCAAAGATTGGGTATCTTGGCTTGATCTCAAGGTTTGCTTCACGCTTGTTGCTCCTGAATCTCGAAGTGGAGACATTGCCAATTACATCCGTGAAGTAAGGGCCCAAGCTGCCAACCTTTAGCGGGAACTTAAGCTCCTTGATCGCAGTGGATGGAGGGTTGTAGTATTGCTGGGAGGCAAATTGTACACGAGAGAACTGGCTGGTGAGATTTGCTGCATGGTTGTGCAGAGTATAACGCTCCTCAAAAGCAATGTTCCCTCCCCAGTGGCTAACTTCGACATCTCTCTCGAGTTGCGAGATGTGTATCAATGGCTTTGTGAATTCGTATCGAACCTTGACTGGCTCGACTGCACCGGCTGGGACCTCGCCGAATGAACCATATGTGAACTTTGATCCAGCCTTCACAGGCGATTCTACCTCGCCACCTGGAACAATGGTGTACTCTGGAACATTTCCAGAGGGGAATTTGACTTCGGTCTTCTGCTTCGTTGTGACATAGGCGGAAGGGCAGTATGCGGAGAACTCGTAGACCAAAAATTGATTGTCTGCCTGGGCGATATGTTTAGGAAGGGGGTGGAGCGCGGAGAGATAGGAGTAGGTTATGCCGAGAGTAAGTTGTGCTTTTGGCGCAAGTGGTTGGGCCAGACGAACGCGGTAGAATTGTGTATCACTGGGAGAAGTGTAAGTGATCAGTTCTGGCAGCACAAGCCCTCGAAATTCGTACCTTTCTGGATCAAATTCCACAGCTCCAACCTCAAACAGCCCTCCATCCAGATTCTTCTTGTCCTTCACTTCTAGACCTCCAATCGTCGCCATCTGCTGAGAGGTGAAAGGTATGTAGTATTCATCCTGGGGTGTGCTCGCAACGTTCTCAATTACCACATTGATCTGCTCTTTTGGGTAGCTCTTCTCCAGATTGATGATGTGTACAAGATTGACGTTCTTGAAGTTCTGTGGAGGTTTGAATGTCGAAGGTAGAATCAATCGCGAAGTGAGCGGTTTCGTTAAATTCCCCTTCTCTGCACAGAGCGCTGTCGACGCCAAGGAGAGGACGGCGGCCCCAATTGCCAGCAACCTCATTTTGAAGGATGGAGGCAGCCCCGCCCAAGAATCGAATAGAGGTCGAAAAAGAAGGTCTCGCGGGTTGGCGATGGTGAGGATGTGAGGTGCACAAGAAATGGCAGATCTCGAGCTTGTAGCTTACGTCTCTCCAAGGTGTCCTCAGAGTGTATTCACCAGCCACAACTAGAGCCAATCTAGCCTGTGGCTTACGTCTCGCATTTCGGGTGTGGCTTTCGCGCGTCGGAAGCAGTGGGATGACTAAGCCGCTTTAACTTTCGGCCAGGGTCGAGCTGCCCCACGTCGGTGACGGAACTGCACAATTCATCCCACCAGAAATCTTCCGAAAAGCGCGCAACACCACTCACCCCCTCTTCCTTTAAAAACTGTTCTGTAAAACCTGACCTCTCTGTTTCAATTGGTATCCCAAAAACATTTGCTGGTGTGTTTACAGCTTCCGAAATTCAGCTGAAAACATTTTGCTGCGGGGCAGTCTGATCAAAACTCAACAGCGGAACCCTAGGAATATATCAAGATGGTCGGCCTTGGTCCCAGGTACGTGTGACTGATGGATTGTACCCCCATATCTACGATGTCCTATGAAGTTTGTGCTCTCCAAACAAAGCATGAGAGTACAATCATCAAGCTTTGTTGGACAGACCAGATCAGCTTCAAAATTTACTCTTGCGAAACGTGCTGACCTGGTGTTCTTGTTATAGGAAGCCGCCTTCGCGGAAAGGCATGTATAAAAATTTCGTTTCACTTCCAAAATTTGAGATGTTCCCATTCACTTTGTTGTTATTGCATCATATCTTGCGATCTATTTTGTTGCTTCGTGGTTGAGGGTAGTCCTCAACAACTTCGACAGACGATCGACACCAACCGGCACCACATGCACTGGTTGTATAAAAATGTCACAATCATCAAACGAAGACTACAAGCCCTACACAGGTTAATCATTCCCAAATTTCTGAACATTTTTTCCCAGGATGTCCCCAGATTGATCTGAATGTTGGACTTCGAGGCAAAGACGCCACATATTCGCCTTCCCAGGTGTCTTTTGAACATGCGTACATGGAAATCACACTCATACCCCCACCCTAGTCATTATCACGCGTCAAGTGGAAGCATTTTCAAGTCATGCGGCGGTGGAGAAAAAGCAACGAGCAATCTCACCAATCTCACCGCTGTCACGTGCCAGTGGCATGTGCGACATTGTGTAACCTAAACTCGCCTTGCCCTGTCTCCTTGTGTTTGCTAAGGCTTTATTTGCTATGAGCTATTTCATAATTCATGCTAATATGGAATCGCAGGCTCCATGGCCGATGTGCCAAAAGATCTCATGCAAGAGATCAAGCGACTGGAGGAGATGTTCAATGTTGACACTGCCAAGCTCAAGTCCATCACTGAGCATTTCATCAGTGAACTCGCCAAAGGTAACGACTCTCCATCTCCAGCGTAGAGTAACATTCTGCTAACACAGAGCAGGCTTGAGCGTTGAGGGTGGCAGTATTGTACGCTTCCTCCTTTCTCTGCCACTCAGTTAATACTGACCTATCACAGCCCATGAATCCAACATGGTGTATGGCCTTCCCAACCGGTTATGAGACTGGAACCTTCCTTGCTCTGGATATGGGAGGAACCAATCTTCGAGTTTGCGAGATCAAACTGACCGATGAGAAGTCCGAATTCGACATCATTCAATCGAAGTACCGCATGCCAGAGGAGTTAAAATCAGGTACGGCAGATGAGCTCTGGGAGTACATTGCAGACTGTCTTCAGCAATTTATTGAATCTCACCATGAAACTAAGAGTCTTGAAAAGCTGCACCTTGGTTTCACGTTCTCATACCCAGCTACGCAAGATTACATAGATCATGGTGTTCTACAACGCTGGACCAAGGGTTTCGATATCGATGGTGTTGAGGGCCACAATGTCGTACCAATGTTCGAGGCTGCTATCGCAAAGAGAGTAAGATCAACACTCACTACGTCTAGTCTTAGCTAACACAGGTCAAGGGTGTTCCCATCAAGCTCACTGCCTTGATCAACGACACCACTGGTACTCTCATCGCTTCCGCCTACACCGACACCAAGATGAAGATCGGCTGCATCTTCGGCACAGGATGCAACGCAGCATACATGGAAAATTGCGGGTCAATCCCTAAGCTTGCACATATGAACCTGCCCCCCGACACACCCATGGCCATCAATTGCGAATGGGGCGCCTTCGACAACGAGCACAAAGTGCTCCCCCGCACGCCCTACGACATCATCATCGACAAAGACTCCCCTCGCCCGGGCCAACAAGCCTTCGAGAAGATGATCGCCGGCCTCTACCTGGGCGAGCTCTTCCGCCTCGTCCTCGTCGACCTGCATGACAACAAGGAAGTCCACATCTTCGAGGGCCAGAACATCGACAAGCTGCGCAAGGCCTACACCCTCGACTCCTCCTTCCTATCCATGGTCGAGGAAGACCCCTTCGAGAACTTGTCTGAGACGGGCGACCTCTTCCAGAACAAGCTCGGCATCGTCGCCAACCACCCTGAGCTGGAACTCATTCGCCGCCTTGCTGAACTCATCGGTACACGTGCAGCCCGTCTCTCTGCTTGTGGTGTTGCAGCTATTGCCAAGAAGAAGGGCTATGAGACTTGCCATGTTGGTGCTGATGGGTCTGTCTTCAACAAGTACCCTCACTTCAAGCAACGTGGTGCTCAAGCTCTGCGCGAGATCCTTGATTGGGCGCCAAAGAAGAGCTCGAAGGAGGAAGATCCGATTGAGATCTTGGCGGCTGAGGATGGAAGTGGTGTTGGTGCTGCCCTGATTGCGGCGTTGACGCTGAAGCGTGTTAAGGATGGGAATATGGCGGGTATCTTGCACCCAGAGAACTTTAAGTAGATTTCTTTAAGGTGTGAAAAAGTCGTTATGGAGAGAGGAAGTGGGATGGAGGACAATGGAGGAATGGGTATTTCAGGGATACTTTCTGAATAGCCTGGCTTTTCGTACATTCGTTCTTCGCGGCACATGTGCATAAGTCGAGGCCCTGCTCAGAAGCATAGTTTTCAATTCACGACGTACTTGACATCCCGATGTCTTTTACTCTACCATACTCCATCCATGCAAGGGTATATCCTCCATCATTCTCAAATCTCTCCCTCCCATCCCATCACCCATCATCATCCCATAAACGTAGCAACAGGCAACCGATAAACCCCCAACGTCCAATACCGCCTCCTAACACCCTTCCACTCGCCCTCTCCCTCCTTCCCCATCTCCTCGACAGGAACCTCCACATCTGTCCACTCAACATCCATGCCCGCCTCGCACAGATCCAGCTCCACCACTTTCCCATATACATCATAGCACACCCTCCGATCCGCACCCAGCCCATTAAAGAACCCGAACTTCCCTTCTGCATCTAATAGCCCAGGCACTATTTCTGTGAAGAAGAGCTTCAGTTGTGAATAATCTTCCCCAAAGGTGTCGAAATATATCGCGTCGTAGACTTCTCCTGCTTCGAGCAGTTGTGTGCAGACTGTTTGCCATTTTCCTGCATGGACTTTATATTTCCCCTCCTCGGCACTTTCTTCCCATGCTTTTCCAAAGTCTGAATCTGGTTGTTGTAATTTTGCAAGGACCGCAGGGTGTGCTTCGATTATATGGTGTGTGGCAGGCTTTGTGTCCGCGAACATGCGGTCGATGATACCCATTCCGAAGCCGATATTCAGGATTCGTTTTCCGGGTGGTAAAGAGGGGAGGAGCAGGTCAACTGATTTCCGCATAATGTCAGTTTCCCACGCCATCATCACGCCATTCGAATCTTCGTCTAGTAATGCCGTATCCGTGAACGTTAACTCGCTCTTCAGATAATCCTCTGAATTGACATCCTTCTTCTCTACCTCCAAAGCTTCTTCGGCTGGTCCCACAGCCAGCTCATGTTCTTCGGTATGTGTATCTCCATTTGTCCCATTCTCGCCCTCGGTAGTTTCGAGCTCGGGTTCGACTTCGTCCTCTTCGCTGTCTTCCCCAGCAAGCGGTTCATATCCACCCATCAGCCCTAGCAACATCTCTGCCCGCACACCAGCGTTCACACACATCTGGTATAACTCCTTTTGTCCCAATCTCCAAGCTAGACATCCCGGTGTCTCGTCGTTCTTATCTAAATCATTCCATATCGCGCCGCTGAAGAAGAGTTCTTCGACTGTGGTTTTGGCTTTCTCAATATCGACTTCTTCCTCTTCGTCCCCGTCCTTGTTCTCTCCTTCCTTGGGACTTGAACTTGCGTTTCCATCGGAGGTAGGTATATTCGAGGAAGATTTCGCAGGCCCACAAGCAGCAATCGCAGCATGCAGCGGCGTGAAGCCCGTCTCTGAATCCTGCACACTTGCGTTTCCTGGTATCCTCAACAATGGCTTCAGAGCGGCAACATCGTGATTCGAGGCATGGAGGAGGATCGTTTGGGTGTTGATGTCTACGCCTCCACTCCCGCCCTCCTCTAAACTGAAAGCTGGGTCGTCCATCTTGTATTTGGTAAAGTGAGAAGTGGCTGAGGAAGGGGAAGTTTGTAAGGAGGGGTGATTCTGCCGGGCGGTGAGCTACAAATTTGTCTTTTTTGTTGCACATCGCGAAAGGGGGAGATATTTAACATATTTTCCACAGGTTACAGCGTGACCAACTCACCGCTTATCAGCAGAATCGTGCTCATATATACGCAGGTTACAGACAATGGCGTAGACCTGAGTACAGCCAATATGAGTTTCTGACTTTCCCACATTCGGCATTAGTCGCTTGTTGATTTCCAGAAATTTGGCTTCTTGACTTTCTGGTTTCAGACTTCTCGGATTCTCGACTTTCTAGTTCTTGGGGATCTGAGATTCACGACTTTCCAATTTCCAGGGATTCAGGTTCAACGGCCTTCTGGCTTCTAGAGATTCGGGTTCGATGGCTTTTTGATTTTCAGAGGCTCGAGATGCGAGATTTTCTGGTTCTGGTAATTTGGAGAATCTCGGATGAGGAATGCGACGTGCAACAAAAGGGGAGGATCACGTGAAGATCATGAGAGGTTTGGCTTTCCTGGTTATTGCACGGTACTCTTGGAAGCGATCGAGCTGCTTTCTTTCCATCAATAACACGGTCTCGAGCTTGACGCGTCAACTGTATGGAGACGACGTGAGATGCACAGGAGCCAGGGCATCATGGCCTACATTATTCTCCAATTCGAGAACGGAAACCGTGTTGGCTTGAATCAAACGTGCTGCAAGCTGCAGTATTGTCGAGATTCTAGTCTCTCACAATGCTGTTCATGGAAGTTTCCATCAATTTGCTGCAACGCTTCTTCCTGTCATCTTCTGGGGAATCTCCTATGTCTAGTAGCGCAAGCATATCATCTTGATCAATTCGTTCCGACAACATAGATTTTTCACAGCTGGCAAACAAACGATGCTATGTTCAAAGTTGAACCTTCTCTTCTCGTCTTTGCCACTCTGATACTCTGCAACACTCGGCCTTCATGGCACAACGGAGACGCCGCAAGGAACAAGTTTCTCTCAAGCTGATATTGCTTTAATGTCTCATCTGCAGCACCCTTTATTATGAGCTTTGTGGATCTCGCTCGATTTCTGTTGGCAAAAAAGCCATGGTTGAATCTACCATGAAGTTCCTCCATTCTCGTATAGTTCCGCCTCTAGCAACAATTCTATCGATTAGTGGTCAGCTTTTCACGCACCCGATCAATAATCCTCGGATAGTTTTGCCAAATGGAGTTTACTGAAGCGTTCCGTTGAAGTGTTAGTCTCAGCACCCTGCACTCCAGAGCAACACTTCTTTGCCATTCTCGTAATATCCCGCTTCCTGCAACACTTTATTGATCAGCCATTGCTTCAATATAGCTGAGCAGACCTTCCCTAATATTTTGCCAAATTGGGTTTGCCACGATCACTTCGTGGCTGAACTATCAGTCTATTTCAGCTCGTATTGTGATAGGCCCCATGGTCAACGGCGGTTGGTTGAGAGCTGAACGGTTACACCACAGCGGTGAGCCCCGATCACGTGACGAACTTTCTTGGTCGACGTGATATTGTATTGATGAAGATGTATAAAGCTGAATTACATTCCCCTCTATTGTTCTTCATTTCTCCAGCAGTACTCACTTGATACAAAGTCTCAAGATCCTCTTTCCCAGTTGCACACATACTTTCTCATCCACCCGATCAAATTGAACTACCTCCCTCTGTTTTTATTTCATCTCTCACCATGAGCGGCAGAAAGTACATACCCTTGACTCCTGCTCAACAAGGCCAAATGGTTGGCTTCGGCCAAGTCCCCAGCCTCAACCGTACCCAAACTATCAACACCGATTCCTGGGCCGCCCAGGAAGATGGGCAGTTGACCACCGCGCAACTCAAAACACGCACCACCGATGCCTGGACTACCATGAGCACTTCTTACGCAGCAGGCGACCGTTCCGTGCCATCTTCGATGGCTGGCCTCAACGCCCGGGACCCTAGGACAAACACGTATCGAACATACCTCGCCTCTGGCGTCAGAGGAACACAAGTGAATGCTGCGCAGAGACCAACCAATGGTCCCTTGTTTCCAATGCATGCTACGCTGGATGCGGCAGTTGGACCTGGAAAAGGACACCGACTGGACTTCTCGTGTTCCGAGATGCATGCTGTGAACAGAATGCTGTGGGACACGAACCCTGGGAATAATGCAGGCGTGATTATTGAGGGTGTGATGGTTGTGAAGGGGACGCCAGATAGGGTAGATAGGGGCTCTGCTGGGGGGAAGGCGACGATGGTGCCGTGTTCGTCCACTGGTCCGAATGTACTTGGCTGCATGGATGTTCTGAAAAACTTGGGTATCACCTCTGATTATATTTGATGTATTTTCTCCTACTGTCGGGTCTTGGTCGATTTTCGTCTCGTGGTGTAGGATATTGATATTTGGGCTTTCTGGTCATTCCTTTCAGCGCTATTTTCCAACCTGCTTTTTCAGTTTCTTTTGCTTCCCCTTCAACACAATACATACACCCTCTTTAAACCATTACAAACCTCTCAAAGCTTTTTTTTCCTTTACCTATACTCCGCGAGTAACTCAGTGACCCCCTCAACATACTATGAGCATATCACGTGATGCTGACACTGGCTACATTGAGAGATGAAGTCATCTAGAAAGGATAGTAAATGTTGTCGGGTTGAGAGCATATTAAATCTAGTGTCATGGTTATTCTTTGACAATGATGTCAATGCTTCTAAGTCACAAGAGTCGGCTCTAGCCCAATCACGTGATCTATAAACCCAAACTCCATGCAGAACCATAGATTAACCTGCAGTATTGACACCTACCTCATCGGCACACGATCATCTATCCATCTGCCCAGATCTCAATCATACATGGGAGCCCAAACTGACAAGCGTCCTTCTCGTGACGTCCTTCTAAATGCGGAATAGCCGGAGAAGCGGCAAGTCAGATCTTCCCCTCCATCTCCCAAAATACCTCGTCCGAGACGTAACTTTGACATCCCGACAAGCCATCTTTTGAGCCGCCTCAAGGGACCACGGGAATGCATGCGCGATGTACGGCGAGGATCTACAGATCTGCTTGCGATCTGCTTGCAATCTGCCTGGGGATTCCGGAGTCATCTGTTTGCTCTGGCATGAATCGGGTCCTGATACTTCACAGCATCCGGACTTGCTTCTGATGCAGCACAGTTCAAACAATTTACCCCTGAGAACACGAAGAGACGAGTTGCTCGCGCGAGCAGTTGAAACATCGCAAGAACCCAATGCCCCCATCGCAAGTGTGCAACCCCGCATGGAATCAGAAAAGCAATCTGGAAGGCTTCGTTTCACAGGATGGAAAGCTGTTCCACTGGGATCCTATTCCCGGAAGATCCATCAGCCATGATGGCTAAGTTTGCAACAGGCTGCCAACGGCTGGGGTAGCTGGTAAGCGATATGAAGGTTGCGCAGCCGTGGATTCTGCCAAAGCGGCGCAATGATGCGCAGCGCCATTGTATTGGCTCATATCCCCACGTCGTGAGATTGCTGGCTGGGTCAGCATGCGTCTCGGACTCCGACCTGCCAAACCGAGTGGAATACGATCCGGATGTCCGCTTACATTTAAATCTCACAGCATCCTCATTTCTGCCAATTTCTTCCTGCTTGGCTTTCTCGCGACATTTACGACTTCTACGACATCTGTACGCTGGCAATTCTGGAGAGAGGTGGATGTGTGGCCAATGGGATATCTTCAATGCGCCTCGGAAGCTGCCGCACGTGATTCGATGACAACTGTCCCTGTATTACTACGACGAAATGGATCCCGTAGTACCGCAGGACGAGTATTTCGAGTGGGAGGATATCATTGCCTATCAGACGGTCAGGGAAGATAGGGACGAGAACAGCATGCTTCAATCGGAATCGCTATCATGCACCTGGAAGATAGAAAGCGTGGGGGTTTCCCAACTGCCAGATATTCAACAATCTGACAACGCAAAACCATCAATGGCGCCTTCTACAGCCTCACACTCTCTACGGGCGTCCTTGACGCTGGACACCAGTTCTTTGGGTATCAACTCTACGGATTCAACACCGACGAGGAGCTCACCCATAGTTTTTCCTTCCTATGCCGAGTTCGGTGATGATGGAAGCTCCTTCCTAATTGAGAATTTCGCGTCAGACCCAGAAAACTTCGAGATTGCTCGGGAAACAATGGACGACATTTCTCTGTGTCCGGTTCCATCACGGCATGTTGATTACCTGTCACACGACTGGGACGAAGAAGATATCTGGGCGACATGGAAACGCCTTCAATCGAAACGACAAGCTCCGAACGTGGCTGAGAGGTTGGAAAATGCTACATGGAGGGCATGGGCAAAGGTCAGGTTAAATTTGAAGACTGTGTCTCCGGAAAGTTTTAATTGGTATGCTCTTTCCCACTTGTATTTAAATATTGTCTGACAATATCATAGGATGAAAGATCTGGATGACACCTGGCTTTACGGCCCTTTTCACGGCAACATTTCTCGTACCACAACATTTACTACCAACTTTTCTAATGATACCCATTCTTCTCACACTACCCTCACGGTCAAAAAGACTCGCTCGATCCTGAAACGACCTCGCCTCTCCGAGGTCCTCCTTCGAGGCTCAGAACACCTCGGGAAATTCCGCTCCAAGAGCGTAGAACTCGACTCCCGACCCTACTACGGCGACACGACCAAGAAGCGTGTCGTCTTCCGCGAAGAAGTAGAACAATACGCTGCCGCCCAAACCTCCCACGTCGACGAGGACGATAAAGACGAACTGGACTACTGGACGGAAACCTATAGTTCAAACTACTCGTACGACGATCCAGTCGAAGACCTCTTATCAAAAACACAATCACTCCGCCATCACGTAGAGCAAAACATTAAGATCCTTGAGAACTACCGCACTCCCCCACCTCTTCCGCCCCGCAAGGTTCTAGAGAAACTCCCTCCTGCCCCACTGAAACGCCCAAAAGATAATCCTAGCGAGGAGTCTCCACAAAGTGGGAAAGTAACAAGTAGTCCGACGCGACACCACAACGAGCCTCTCCGCTTCTCCACGCTCTCGGAATGGACTCTACTTGGCGGAGATTCGTTCTTCGATGAGGAAGAAGACTGGCTCGAGCCTGCTACTGCTCCTTACACGAACTGGAAACCCACGATCCCTGACTCCGCAGACATCACCTCAGAAACACCAAGCCGACCAGCGAGGCCGAATATAGAGGTAAATCTCGAAGAGGAGATGAGAGATGAATTAACAGCGCTCATGCGCTGCGAAGAGCTCTACCTTGAGCCCTCATCCTCGTCCTTCTCCGAGCCATCTTCAGCTTCAGACACAAATAGCAGCGGCTCTTCCGATGACCCGACTGAGCGCGATGACTTGAACCACGTCATCGTGCGGGATCTGGAGGAGGATGAGAGTCGCAAGGGCGGCATCAAGGGATTGATGGAGATGAAGCAAGCATTTGTGGATCGCGTTATGGAGGATTTCTATCTGACTGAGAAGGAAGAGAATTTGCACAGTCTGGTGCCGCCGGATTTGATGCTTGCAGGAGTAAAGACTGCTGTTTGAAAGGGAATTTGGTCACGTGATGAAGTTTATGATCATGGCATTTTCATGGGCTGGCGTTTGGGTTATACCTTGCATGGGAATCGGGAGGCTGTATTTTGTGTATGTGCAATGAGTGATGATATCCTGTATATTACTTCTTGTATATACAATTATTGGATTGCGAATCTGTAATTTTCACAATATCTTGTCTCACTTCATCTGGAGAAAGTCCTCCCAAGAACATCGCATAACCCCACTTTTTCCTTTTGCTTTTCATCTCGATTTTCTTACGAGTAGTGACGTTCCATCCCCCATCAATTCTTGTTTCTATCGTTTAATGCCGACAATTAATTGATGGCGTAGATAGAGGGGTGGCGATCCGGACTCGACGTGGGGATCGCCCGGTGTATAGATTTAGAGTTTCGGTAGCATTGACGTCGGAACGCGACAGCCGTCTGGGACGGTCGCTCTACCATGCTACTGGTGTATATCTTGAGTGTGTGCGGGGTTGATCATCGGTGCTTGATTCGGATGACGTTTTTGGTGTTGGTTTGTGGGGAAGAGGGTGGCCTGATAATCGTGACATGAAGTAAGAATTTTCATCTACCGAACGCCGAGTTTTGTCTTTGCAGGTCCATAAGAGTTTAGAAATCTGATTTTTGGTCTTTGGATAGGGCAGCTAGAGGGAAGGAAACTTGACGTTCGGAGAGAATTTATTGTGTTTTAGTAAGGGTCGCGACATCTCAATATTTTTTATTCGTCCTCCTCGCTTGCTCCTTGCTATATTCACCTTCACCACATTCACTCCCCTCGCAACCCTAAAACTCATATTTTGTTGCACATCGATCACCTTCAACAGAGCTCGAATAGAAAAAAAAAGCAGACGTTCTGTCTGGAGTTTTCTTGGATTGAGCTGGCCATGTCTTTATTAGTTTACTGGGATCACCTGGATCAGGGGTTCGCGTATTCGATCTGACTCCACGTGACTACATGATTCCACATCAATCTAAGCCACATTGAGCTGAACCTGCACGCCTCAGAAGCAACCCTGGCGTAAGCACTGAGCAGGAAGAGACTTTATCTGTCATGCTGTCGTCAGTGCCAACCTTTTTTGAAATATATTTCATTTATCTTTTGTCGTTCTTGCTCAGACCATCACTTGAGTTTCGAATTCAACGTCGTATCTTCAAGACCATCAAAAATGGCAACACCAGAAGCGATCCGAGAGACAGTCTTCAACGCAGCATCTAAGAACTCAGAACTCCTCAACATCCTGTCCAAAACATCCGAAGCTCCCTCACTTTACGCCGCGCACCTCATCCACCTCGACCGTCTCGAAAAATCTCTCACTGAACAAACCACATTTCTCGAGTCTGTAAAAACGCAAACAGAAATGAAGTTCAAGTCCCACCGGAGACTTCGAGATTCAATCACTCGAAAATGGTTCTACAAGGCGACGAAAAGCCTCGCGAAGTTCGAAGCCAAGGCGATGAGTGAAGAACGGGAATATTTTGCTGCATTAGGAACGCAGAGTAAAGCCGAGGAACGATGTCAGATTCTCGAAGACGATGTTGAAAGGGCAAAGGTGGAGAAAGAGGAGTTGTTTAATGTTCGTAAGGTGCATGATGATACGCATAAGAAGATTGAAGAACTGTATGAGCGGTTGTTCAAGGGTCCTACGCCTGGATTTGAGGATGAGGATGAGAGGGAAACTACTTTCTACAAAGCTGAAGAGGAGAATGAGAAGACGAAAGAAGAGATCAAGAGAACGAGGAAAGCGAAGATTGGGTTGGGCATCGTGAAGGCGTACTTAAGCAGAGCGAAAGGCAATCTCGATCACGCGTTGACGGCGGCGGAAGAGAGTTTCTGGATCTTTGATCAGGCGACTTATTTCATAGAGAGAGGGTACACGGCGACTGGATTGGCGATCGACAGCTTGAAGAATAAAGAGGAGCATTTGTTTCCACTGCCTCAAGACACACTGGTAATATATCAGGAGCTCGAGGCGGACCTTCAGGCGGCAAAGATCACGATTGGTAAGCTTTCTTCGAGAGATGGTATAATTAGCGTGATCGAATCGTCCCAGGAGATATTATCAAAAGCGGGAGCCAAGTTGGAACAATTGATTGAGTACACAATGGAGGTTGAGAAAGCGGGGCTTACAAAGATCAAGGAGACAGCAAGACGAGTGGAAGATTCAAGGCAGGAGTTACAGCACATACGACAAGGCATTTTCGAGAAGGTGGCGGGATTTGGCCAAGCTGCTCCATCCTACAAGGAGTGCTGTGATCGGGCAGATGTGTTTTGTAATATCCCCGAAGTTGGACAAGAGGATATGCAGCCCGAGGCGGAAGCTGCTCCCCCAACTGTGGGAGCTAGTAATATTGCACTACCGGAATACAGGCAGGGAGCACCAACGTCATCGAGATTCGTCCTCGCAGATGTTTTGAGGGATGATAGAGAGATATAATAGACAGCGATTAGTAGTAAATAAGAAATAAGAGGATTTTGATAGTCGAAATAAGATTTCGAGGATCTTATGAAGTTGAAAAAATTGGATAAGACGTATAGCAGATGTAGCCATCTATTTCGACGAGACAAAGAATCTTTCTGGGCGAGCATGTTTGGCTTCTCTACTGCTTCTTGGCTGGATTCCTGGGATATCAAAACCACAAATCTCATCCGGTAATCTGCCGAAAAACAGAAGTCTCTAGTTAGTTCGCTCAAATTAAGCTTTGATTTCATTTTGCTAATTATCCGACGTCAAGCTAGTCTTTCCTCGCTGCACTTTCCACAACTCTATGCTCGAAAGAATTGAGTCGAAGCCTCAGCTACTGGTACAAACAATTGGATTTGGACGCATGAAAATACCCTGATTGGCTTGCGTGCGAATCTGGTCTTCTTTGGATTTACCGCAAGCCAGGCAGCGGGACATCCACACCAGCAGCAAAGACTGCCTTCAAAATAATTGCTTCGAGTCGCGCTGAACGAGATGTCAGAGGCGCATTACAAGCTATGTGCTCCATCGACATGAGAAATATCAATGAACCTGATATACAAAGGGTAATCCAACTTGGATTGATTGAGTTACAGCGACACATGGCTGCATGCGAGACCGATGAGCAGCTGGATATAGTATTCCCTAGACCTGATGGGGACACAGTCGATGAACAGGGTGACAGCACCGAAGAACAAGGATCCGTATTACAGAGCTCGATTCTGTCAAAAATTATCTCCTTGCTAAGGCTGAAGGGGTTTTTCCCTGGGTAGTGATGATGATTAGAGAGCTTCTCCAGCTGACTGCAACCGGGGCCTTCACCGTCCTACAAACTCAAACTTCTCCTTTCCACAAGACCGGCAAGTCTGAACGAGCTATATCTCGACATCTTCAGCAGACTCAAAGCTGGGCGGCAATCAGAAACTAGTCAAGTTCAGTACATGCTTTCCTGGATACTATTCGCATCCAGATCTTTGAGACTAGAGGAGATTCGAGACATAGCCGCAATGTTTCGCTAGCGTAAAGACCAAGAAAACGAACGCAAATCTCATTATGAAAATTGCAATGTACAACCAAAATATGAGCTTTCATGAGTTTCTGAGTGAGTAAACTCATAATGAGAGATGCGATCTGCAACAAAATATGAGATTACAATGCGTTTACGAGTTTGAAATCTCATTATGAGATTTGCGATATGCAACAAAAAGATAAGAAACCAAGTAAGATTCACTTTTGAATATTCAAATTATTGCTGGATTGTCAATATGCTAGAAATTTTGTAACAATCGCCTCAAAAATTCTCGTCAATGTTCATCCACCCTATAATCTCACCCTGGCATAGCTTTCACTACCAAAAGGACTTCTCATTTCCAATTTCAGCTAAAGACAGCTCCTCTCTCCCCTTTTTCACATCATTTCTCCATCATAGCCCTATCCCTCTTCCCTCCTAACAACCTTATTCCAATCCAAATTCCTCGACACAGCTGACGTCCTCGCAATACAATAAAGATTACCCGAATTCAGGACCAGTCCCAACCCTTTACCTCCCATTCTCCCCACAAAAACTCTTACCCCCGACCGAATATCTCATGCGCAGTGGGATGTTGACCTGGTCAGACCAGTTTAAACCAATAGCCTTTGCAAAATCCTTTTGTAGACTAACATCGAGTCATCTTGATTTCCCATATAATATACGGATTACTTGATTGCATATTTTGAGCAGTTACTTTTCGGCACATTTGAAGTGTTATCTTGAGCAGCTGCTTGACATTGTGTTTGTATGAAAATATAGCACAGAACCACACCTTGTGTGATATCCCATCGATCCACGCTAGTAAGCCTTTATCTTTTATGAGAACTTCTGTTCTCCTTTCCATTTCATTTCTTATATCTATTGATGGAAGTCTATGAAGAAGGTATAACAGTTCTTTGCAAGGAACTGACTTTCACCAATATCGCTTCACCTTATATCCTTCCTCCTACAGTATTTCCCAACACAGTGCCTTCGTGCATCTGAGAACGCTGATCTCTCCGCGAATGAGCATTTTGGGTGGGATAAAATGCAGACTCCCAAGCAATGCTGTTCTTCAAAAGTTGAGTATCCAGCCCGTCTGCTCCTGCGCTAACATACATGAATTTGGTGAAAGGTACTTCAGCAAAATAGCTGAACGTTGTATTTGCAGGAACAAAAACAACATCGCCGTCGATTAAGTGCGCAGATTCCCCATTGATCGTCACATAGAGCATCCCCTCTTCCATGAGAAACGCTAAGTGCTGAGGAGTTGATGTCAAAGCTGCGGTTTCATTGCTTAGCTTTGGACTCATAGTGATTGTTCCCTGAGTGAATCTGTTGTTGCTGCCTGGTCCTGTGACAAGTGGCGTGATCAACTGGTAGTATCCAAATTCCGAGTTCAGATACTTGGGTCCATAATTCTTGGCGACGAACCTTGGAGCTGAAACGGAATCTGCAGCAGTGTTGGAACCGTTGTGCCAATTTCCCGCCCCAGCGACCCCGTTAACAGCGTCCTGTCGAGCAGAGAAGTTTAGCTGCGGATACACGTCCCACTTTGGCAAGTTCGACAGGTTGAACATCTGTGATGGGTCCGTGGCAGATGTGAAGAAGAATTCTTCAAAGCCACCGGGTACAAGTACACCTGTTAATGATGTGTCTGGGTCAATGAGCTGAAAGGTGTGAATCGTGTTCGGAGGAATGGAGCCAATGTCGCCTTGTGAGAGAACTCGAGTCTGCTGCTCACTCCTATTCGCGATAAAAGAGTCCAAGTTCTGACCCCACAGTTGCACGCGGCCTTTCGAGGCATAGAAGTTCTCGTGTGTCTTTTTATGCACGTGAGGGAATACACCGCTGCCAGGGGCACCAGGTCCATTGGTGATCATGAGGCAAAAGGCACCTCCAGAGGAATTCCCCGTGACAGGATAGATATTCCATGTGTCACCATATCCTTGAGATATACCGTATCCTTTTGGTAAGACATAAGGTCTCACCATTTGGGGTGTGTCATAGACGATAAGACTGTTGTTTCGAGGAGCTTGTTGCTTCGCCGCTACAGCGTTTACCAAGAGGGCCACAAAGAGAGTCGACAGCATCGTACTATGAATTTTTCTTGATTTTAGGAAGGATGTTTTGAGAAATTGAACCGCGGGGACTAGCAGCTTTATATAAACGTGGTCTATGCCACAAGAAAATGTGGGGTAATTTGACCAAGGTTGGATAGACATTTTGACATATCCACGGCTTGCGGCAATATGCCATACTCTCCAATAAGAATTCAATATGAGCTCAAATCGAATTTGAGATCTCAATATCATACTGTAGCCCTCGCCTTGGGTAAACTACCGAGCAAAGTCCCATCGCATGGGGGCTTGGCCCGTCCACATTACTTGCCGAGAACTGCCAGCCGTCCACCTTCAATCAAATATTTTTACCATTCCCACATACGATCTCGGTTTTACATCGAAGTGATGTTTATCTCATACCTTTGGACTGCTGCGTCAATCTAATTTGTGGCTGTGTCACACTCTGGCTGCAAGCACCAAATCTCAACGCTCAATATCTTCCGGCGCAAGCTTGAATCCACCAACACAACCATTTTGAAATAACCCCTCAGGGTCATACTTCTTACTAACTCCTTTCAAGAACTCCCAGTTCTCTTTCCCGTACCCCTCAAAAGGCTTCTGCCACTCTGCACAATAATTCAAATACCGATATCGATGAGTTGTCTTATTCGCCACTGCAAAAGCTTCAATCTTTTCTACTGTTTGTCTCGTAGTCGACTTGACAAACTCATCATTCTGAGCCTCGTCCCAGTTCACAGTGAAGTTCACAATAACAAGAGCCTCATCGATATCATGCAACCCCAATGGATTCGCATCTCCTTTCCGCACCCAATCCGGTAACAATGGTTGCAGAACCAGTGTCCAAACCAAGCCTTTAACTTTGACGCGCCGGAGCGAGGTAATGGCTTCATCGTAGGCAGCATATGCAGCAGCAAGGGTCGCGGGGTTGTTCTTTATGGTCGTCATTGCGAAGACCTGGCGTCTGCCTGGTGGATTGAGCATATTCATCTCATCAGTCGCACTCGTTAAGGTCTGCACTTTCAAGGTACTCCATATCCTCCAAAGATTTGAGAATCCGGAAGTTTGCCAATACGCAGGCCACTTCTTCTCACTCTCTAGAACTTTGGTGTAGCAAAGGTTGACAGAGACGATCTTCAAGCCAATAGCTTGGATGTACGAGAAGCATGCAATTGGGCCAGCTGCATATTTATCGTATGTTTCTGCGCCCACCCTATTGACTGATTCGTGGAACGCGGAGAGGACTTTGGTGGTTTGAAAGGAAGGGAGATAGAGGAAACCGCTCCAAATTTTGGTACATGGGAAGCTGTGAGCTGTGAAGCTAGTGACGATGCCAAAGTTGTTGGAGCCTCCTTTCAGAGCGCGCCAGAAATCTGAGTTGCTTGTTGAGGATGCTGTTGTAATGATGCCGGAAGCTAGAACGACTTCGTAGCTGATGATGTTGGAGCATACCATGCCAAGACGGGGAGAGAAAAATGAGAGTCCGCCTGTCTTGATGTTAATTTTGCCATTTCGTAGACGATGGGGAAGTGGAGTCTGGGATTTGATTCGTAATCATCACGGAGGATATAAGCCAACAAGAGAAGCTTAAAGCTTACCTCCCAAAGTCAAACCACCAACTCCAACAGCAGAGTTCCTTCCCCCAACAACAGCAAGCCCCTGCGCATCGAGAACTTTGGAAACATCCGCCCATTTACACCCACCACCAATAACGACGCTAGTCCCATCTTTAGATGGAGTCACCTCACGAAAGAGGCTAAGATCGAGTACAACACCGCCATTGGTACTCGCCGCACCTGGAACCGGAGAGTGGCCACCACCACGAACAGCAAATAGGCCTCCCTTTTTTTCATCTCCATAATGCTTTCCCTGTTCATCAAATTCATTCTTCAGGATCTTAACCGCCGTAGAAAGCTCATCTGCATTGCGAGGCCGGACCACGCACCCTGGGACAATCTCACATTCTTGCTGAGCCCAATATGAGTTCATCGATCTCTTAAACTCTGTGCTATTCTGCTGAAAGATGACACTTTCAGGCAATGCCGATGCAAGGGTTTTGGTGAGTTTGCTGGGTTCGGTTGAAGTGCTCTCACCTCTCAAATCCGTAATCTTTTCTGCAGCTCTCGGAATTATAGCCCCTTGCAGGTATTTCATAATGAGAATGAGCAGAGATATGATGATGGCAAACGTCGTTGCAGACGACGCGGAAAATACTTGGACTGCCATGATGGAGGTTTGCTCTATGCTGCGGAAGATGTTGCTTGCTGGGAACGAAATCAGATAATACAGATATCATAAAATTACAGTCATTTCGAATTGATGTTGGAGGTGAATTCAAAGGTCGTAACTTGAAGAAAAAGAGAAAGCCTGCCAGACTGTGAAGAAACGACGCGGCAAACCTGTCGTCATTCGTGAGGTGAAACATAATGCCACCGAGGATCGTAAGTGCTTACTACACGTGATAAGATAGTGAGAAGAATTTGACCCCTGACAGTTAGCCTCCAGAGGTTCACTTGAAAGTAATGAAGGTTTCCTACTACTTGGGTTTCAAGCGCAAGATGAATTGGAGATAAATGAGATCCTAGTTATAGTATATTAAGGTCTAGGATGAATAACAGAACAAGAAAGGCGATCGAAGGGTAAGTCCTAATGGAGCCTAGGGACTTACCAACTAGGTTTAGCTTTTGCCCTTGTTCAACCTCAGCGCTGAAGGCCTTGCGCATGAAGTTCTAACCGCTTTCCGTAATCACGCCCAGCTGCAGAGACCGATTTCGAAAACAAAACATTCTTTCCCCAGCACTACATGTCAACAACTTAGGAGTCATATAACTTTGCTCCACACGCTCCTCAACATAATACCCTCGGACTTTTATGCATCCGTTGATACGCGTCAATGGAGACCTTGTGTTAACCGCTGGTATAAGGTCGAGTTTGATGTACTTGTACACTCCCTGGCTTTTGCAGTCTAGAGCCTTCCGCTTCAAGCTTGTCTGTCAAACATCTAGCGCATAATAACAGCGTCGCAAATAGAACTGCAAACTATCCTTTCAGTAGAGAATATGCCTACAGACGGCCTCTCGCGAACTTCGAGGCGGCTTAGCCTATGGATACCGATCGGACCATACACCACGAAGCGACCAACACTACAAGAAATACTAGAAAATACAGCACCAGCACCATGGACCCTGAGTGCTTTCAGGGCATATCTTTCGCGAAATCATTGTTTGAAGACTTTAGAATTCTGGATGGATGCTGATATACACGCGAAGTACTATCGCGACATGGTTCTTCAAACGTCTCTTCGTCCAGAGAATAATAATTTTGGACATGTTCGAATATTATGGCAGAAGTTATTGGATGACTATATTGATGTTAACTCACCTCGAGAGCTCAATTTGCCGGCAGACGTCAGAGACCACTTATTGTCATTGCCTTGTTTAGATTCGACACCAGATCCAGTAGCATTGGAACATGCTCTTCGGATTATCTATGAACTGATGGAAGAATCAGTTCTAGAGCCATTCCTGAATGCCATCGCTTCTTACTGTGGCCCAGACACCCCTACAACCCCGGGAAGGTCTATCAAGTGGATGGAAGAGACTAGCTCAGCGGAAGAGTCTTTAGTAAATGCCGAATTGAATGAGTGATCAATCGGCTCTAGAAGTTCTCATCAACTCAGCGGCAAGGATCATACAGTCTCTCAACCACTCCCCGCAATGGAATCATCTCATGAGCCTTTTCTGGATCCTGCTTTCAGTCGCAGCTCCCCATCTCACTCCTTTACTTATGTGTCGACCTCTTCGTCTATATTACCACAAACTGAACTTCCACATTCCGTTGCTAGCAAGAGCACAGACTCGACCTTTTCTAATTCAAGGCTGAATTCTCCGATTACTAGCCTGCGAAATTTCGCTACAAGCTTGAAGGGGAGGAGTGACAAGAGTCGATCCAAACACGAGCCAGAATCCAACTCGAGTGAAGACCCATTATCAGAGCGCCAAGCAACGAGCGGGCCAAGAATCATCTTTCCAATTGTTTCTAATATCCCTACTGCCGATGCGGAACATCCTATCGCGAGCAATTCAAGTTATCGGCAAGATCGTGAGGGAGTGGCTTTCGCTCATAGAGGAACCAGCCTGAGGCTCGGTGACGGCGATGTCCCCGAAAGTCATTCAGGACTAGAATCTCGTTTGAGAGGCGGAGTAGATGACGAGAAGAAAAACTTACTATATAAGGTGCTAAACCTTCCCTCATCGCGGCGTGCCGCTCTCTCGTCAACGTCTCCAAGCACTGGCCCTCATGGCACAGAAAATTCTCCAAGGAGGATCAATGTATCGTCAGTATCGAGTGGCCCAAGTATGCAGGGATATTCAAGCAAGAAACTACCTCTAGATGATCCTGATGATGCTGATGGCGAGTACCAGCAAGAGCCTAGCGTCTCCAGTGAAAGCTTAACGCTACTGTCTTCCCAGTTGAAAAGCCAAGTCCCGGATTCGATTATACCTTCGAATAGCCAAGCGACGACAATACCCCAGTCATGCTGGAGCGATACGGATTTTGGGGACGAGAAAGATGTGGCAGCATCAAAGGAGAAAGCGAGAAGCCACGAAGATCCCGTAGGAGTCGGAAGGCAGAACTCTCCAGCGTCTCTGCAAGATCCCCGGAAGGAAATACAACTCTCAACAACTCTCGCGAATTCAGATGACTCGAAAACGGAGGATTCAACATCGCTAAAGTCAACGAATACCAGTAGATGCTCCGAGCCAGATAATGACGTCGTGGCAACTCAAGATTCGTTGTATAATGGATACGCGACCGATTTCAGTGATGAATCTGATGAGCTACTTGATGATAGCATGGCAATGACTGATGCCTTTGCTTCGATAGAATTAACAGGGTCGCTAGACATTCCAGGGCACTAGTTTCGTTTATCGGAGATGAATGAGGATCTGCTACACCCTGCTAGATATAAGAGAAAGCTTGAGAGGCTGCAATCTTATGTTTGTCGAGAGTCAGCCACTTTTCAACAAAGCATCGAAATGGGAATGACCAAATTGAAAAGCGAAGATACTCCGTTCTCTCGACTTCAAGAATGCCGCAAAATTCTTAAGTGCATTCAAAGCAACATTAACGTTCTTCAAAATTCTGGATTCTGCACATCATCGGCTGCGTTTCTCCAAATTGATCCATGTCGTACAGAGGTGGCGTTCCTGAGATCAGTTGAGCTAGAGAGAGCTTCAAAGCTGGAATCCTTATTGAATGATACAAATACCTCCTTTACAAATCTCAGCGTATTAGATAGCGCTTGCCAAGCTATCCTAAGCGATTGCCTTCCAGCCACCACTTCGTTCATGTGTGGGGACCGTGCTAGGATCCTTCTTCGTATTTTGGATCTTGTCTTGCTAAGCCATGTCTTCTCTCACATAGGAGACTTGGGTTGGAAGATAAGTAAATTACCGATGCGTTTTGAAATCTCAAGTCAAGCCACTTCGAAAACCGAGAATGATTATGCGCCGCAGGAGGGAGTCATATTGTTCTCTCGTCGAACTCTCCAATGTTTAAGTCGGTTTCTTTGTGGCGAGCAAGTATGGGTACTACACGGTCCCAATATTGATTCGAACGATTCTACTGAGCTTACCATATCTACTACTCCTGAAGCGTTTGCAGATGTCTGGGGTCCTATGTGGAAAGTCACCAATGCCGGGCTGCCTACTGAAGTTTCACGATATGATTTAGAGCACGGCTCAATTGTCCCAACAAACTTTATTTCCAGAGAATCTCGGCCTCATATTGAGACCGAGAAGGACGAAGAACCTTGTCATTGGATTTCAGATTCTGAGTTACAAGAATTGGAGAGAAATTCAGCCAGTGTTCTAGCACCACAAATCACTCAACCGCGACTACTTATTGGAGTTTGCTCTCATAATATCACCAGAAATCCAGAATGCTACTGTGATCTGAAAGATGCCAAGCGCGGATTCGAGAGCAGCGGCTATCTTAGAATACCAGGATCATCATCGGGCAAATGGCAGACCAAAACAAAGACAGTTGGGGTTGTCGCTGGGGGGTCTGGGCTAGGAGGACCAAAGCTTCAATACAGCCACACTTTTAAGAATACAGGGAGACCAGTCAGAGAAGCTATCCACAAGCGCTGGAATAACAACCCATTAGAGCTTCGTCCTTGGACTTGTCTATTAATGCGATTTGGACTGCAAGTATCCATTTGTACGGGTAACAGTCGCAAAGTTCGGCTCGTCGACCTTTTAGCTGGTGATACTATGAGGGAATATATGGGAACATATCCATGTTACGCTACTGAGATATGGAAAGTGGAGTTCGAGAAAATGCTTGACAAGGACCCCGCACAACTCGTCACGTTTGTAGCAGAGCAGCCATCGACACGCAAATCTGTGGAACAATACATTACTGCTTGTCTTGATAGTTTATACCGGACCGGTATTGGAAAGGGAGATGATCAATTCGTGGCGTTATGGGTGCATCATGGACACGTTTGGGAGGTCGCTTTTCCACGCTGGCACTACGGTTGGACCAGCCTCGCAGAAGATAATTCCTTCGTCGTGCTTGAGAAATGCCTTGTAAATGCATTCGGTCGTGGCTGCTGTCATCCACAACTAGGGGGTATGAGATTACAGAAGATAACGCCTGCGGTGCTCGAGACTTTCTTGACAATAAGCAGATGGGCTGAGCTGCCAGACGGACTCAAGCTAGCTCGAGGAGATGATGGCAAGCCATATTGGAATGTACGGCAATTACGCCATCAGAAACACTGTATTAAGCTTGGCAAGCGAGGTCATTTGGTGGGTGAAGGCGCTTGTTCAAAGAGAGTCTTGATAGGGAGATGATCTTCCGAAGGTCTGGTAGCAGCTGGAGCTCGAATGGTGTCTGAAATGATCGGAACAGTGCAAAACCATTCAGAGCACGTTGATGATGACTCGGAGGATGAGCTGGAGCCGCTGCCCTACCTAGTACAGAACGCTTGCAGGTAATATCTGTTCATGTACCGGTTATTGATTCAGTATACATATTCTGTTTACAACGATAAATCAAAGCGGTATGAAAGGGCTCAGAGCTATGAATTCCAAGACCAAAAACAGATGCGCAAATTTATCAAAGACCGCATCGTGATAGCGTTAATTTGTTAAGTCTCCATGAAGAGACTCGTGTTGATGCATTTAGAGAAAGTCTACGGAGCAAGCATTTGCCAATCGTTTGAAGCTACCCCGACTGATCACGAGGATGACGTCGCTTTAGCAGGTCGTGGTCACCTATCTGCCGCCGGAAGAATTCTTGGCGGAGAAAAGCTGGGGCTTTTTAGCGATAAACAAGGGAAACTGTGGGGAAGTTTCGCCGATTGGATGTACCCCTGGCGGCATCGACCGCTCTACCCCATATTCCAAGGGCCAGATTTTTTCCACCTACAAAAAGATCCTGACAGCCGAAGCTTGCGATTCTAGCACACCTTGTGACCATGACACTCGGCTCTTAGGAAATGCTTACTTTCGTTTTTGCGGCTTCAGTGCTTCATAACGCCGTATAGATTTATCTAGTTGGCATTAGCAACAGTTTTATACTCTCTTCCCAAGTATTTCAGCGAAGAAGTGTCCACAATTAAATCATGAACTGAATCATAAACAACTGCAAGAATTGTTACAATGCCATCAGCGTGCACCCGTTGCTAGCCAGCTATATGTGCAATCGACTCGGAAATAGGGAAGTTGCGAGATCCCGTCATTTGTGGAATGATATGTTTCCTTTTCAGGAGTAGAAGCAACTTCCATACACATCCGGGGTAAGTATCCCTGTACCAGATCAGATCTCATCATTAACCCGAAAGCACGAGCGTAGTAGAACCCCTTTACGCAAGTCAGGTATATTGGTTTAGTCCTTTCTCCACACTCTGGCTGTATTGTTCCTGGATCACTTTCACATACTTGATCGCCATTAGTTTCCATCATCATGAAGTTTGGTATGTTTTCAGTTTTGTGCGTTGCTCTCGGGCTACCTGTCTTTGTGTCCGCACAACTTTCGGGAACCGTGGGTCCTCTTACCACAAGAGCCGAGAAAGCTGCGAAGAAAATCTGCAACATTCTTGACTACGGTGGAGTTGCATCAGCTACTACCGACAACAGCGCGGCTATCACTTCAGCTTGGACCGCTTGTGTTGATGGAGGAGAAGGTTATTATGATCTGACTCGTGCTTCTGACATTTTGCTTACATAGAAAAGTTTACATTCCATCGGGAAAATATGGTTTGGGGACATGGGTCACACTTACAGGAGGTAGTGCCATCTCCATCAATCTTGAAGGAGTCATCTATAGAACTGGGTAAGAAATAACGTTGCTTGATCTATGATTGTTGCTAATTAGAATATCCTTAGCACTGCTGGTGGAAATATGATTTATATCGAACACACAACAGACTTTGAGTTTTATAGTGGAACCTCAGCGGGTGCAATCCAAGGCTATGGTTATCAATTTGCCGAGGGTATGTGTCTCAATACCGAAAGGTTATCTAACACTGAACTACATACCAATAACTCAAATAGAGGATGAATATGGGTTAGTCAAATCTTCCTACTCTCAGTTTCAAGACTAACTATTCGCCTAGACCGAGAATCCTGCGTCTTTATGAGGTCACTGATTTCTCGGTTCACGATTTCGTTCTAGTTGACTGTAAGTCGATTTTCTCCTTTCAAAAAGACAAGAGACTGACGTCGGTTCTCTAGCACCCCAGTATCATCTGACTTTGGACACGTGCACGAATGGTGAAATCTACAACATGGTCATCCGTGGCGGCAACGAAGGAGGCCTAGACGGAGTTGACGTATGGGGAACAAACATCTGGGTGCATGATGTTGAAGTAACAAATAAAGACGAATGTGTCACTGTCAAGGTATTTATCACTAAGGTAACTCTAGTCGATTACAGGCTGATATGAGTTCAGAGCCCTGCAAGCTACATTATGGTAGAGAATATATTCTGCAACTGGTCTGGTGGATGCGCTATCGGATCCTTGGGAGCAGATACTGGTATGCATCCATTCAAGTGTAAGGAAATATCTAACAACACTTGTCTTTAGCAATTTTCAACGTGGAGTATAACCACATCTACTCCCAAAACTGCAACCAAATGTTCATGATCAAGAGCAACGGCGGCAGCGGCTCTGTCTACAACTGTCAATTCAATAACTTTATGGGCCACACTAATGCCTATACGCTTGATATCAATGCGTATTGGACAGATGAGACACTAGCTGCTGGGAACGGTGTTGAATACTACGACCTGACTTTCAACCACTGGCACGGCACGTGTGCGGATGGAGAAGACCGCGCCCCCATCCAAGTTTTATGCCCGTCCGAAGTTCCTTGCTACGATATCACAATTGAGAACTACTACATCTGGACCGAGTCAGGAGATGAAGAACTGTACAAATGCGAAAATGCTTATGGGTCTGGCCCATGCCTCAACGATGGTAGTTCTTATACTACGTATACGACAACTTACACAGTTACTACCATGAGGTAAGGCTGTTGATTACGCGGAGACATAGCAGGAGCTAACAAATATCGTAGCGATTACTCGTACACTACGATGTCGGGAGAAATCTCGTCCGGTCTGGGAATTACAGCCAGCATTGCCATTCCTACCATCCCTGCATCTTTCTTTCCTAGTATCACACCATATAGCACCCTACTTGGTTGATAATCCCCAAAAATCATTTCAGTATAAGATCTCGTCTTGTATGGATTCTCACTACAGTTAGCCCGGCAAAGGCGGGGTTGGGAGGAGTCAAAACAGTAACTTCAATTCACTTCTAGGACATATCAATGATATCTCTCAAAACAATTACCATTAAACTAGGCACTCTTATCTAGCCTCAATATTGAACCTTCTATTTTCTTTGCCTATTCCTAACCGTATCGAGAATCAGCGCCTGTTACACTGAGGTTCCCCTTGTAGCCTCTTAGATTCTACAGATTTACTAAGCACTCCTAATTTACCTGCTAATGAAAGAAGGAAACGTGAGCACTGAAATTTAACCCGACTTGAGTGTTATCATTTTATCTAGAAGGCTGAAAGGATTAAATACTGTAGACTTAGCATTTCACTCATAATTTACCTAAAATTGATTCCACAACAAGACGAAGTGAAAGAGGGAAATGTCTAAGAGCTCAGATAAGCAAGAGGAGCAGAGACCACCGTTTTGATCTCCCTGTCGCAATATCATCCACAATATCCGTGCTGGAAAGCCGCAAGTGGAGCGGTCTTTCTGTAGTATTAGAACACGGGGTATTCGATACTTACTCTGCAACCATGTTAACGACACTTGTTGGGACACTTATGCACCCGATGTTCCCGGCCGCTGTTTCAGTGGTCAAGCAGTGGCTTCAACAATACCAAACTAAAATATTTGTGAACTGGACGGGCACTCGACAATAAAGTCTAGCAACCTTCGTTCATTGGATTAATATTCAACCATGAAATGCATCACAAGACCTACTTCATCTACTGTAAATCCCTTTTCTTGATGATATCCACGTTCCCAAACTTCTTACATCGCTTCTAGCCCCATATCGACGAGTATCTGGAATAAAAGCCTGTTGATACTCGCGTCTCAAGTTATGACTTGCTTCTGGTTTTTTACCTTCCTGTGCCTTCGATTTCATCTACAAAGCGAACTCGTGCTGCTACGAAGTCTATCTCCTCATTATCCATTGGATGACAAACATTCCCCCCACTATCAGAATGAAGACAGTACCGAGCCACCAAGGTGAAACGACAAATGACACGGCAATTGGTTGCATTGAACATGCTGCTACTACCAGCGAAATTCGCCACAGTACCTAAGATTGGACTTGAGTTAGCTCGGCCTTTTGAACTATGAGGTTTCTGTGAGGTATACCCAAATCGCGAAGTATGAGATAAATACAGAATTTTCTATTGCGTAATTGCCTTCGAGGGATAGAAGGAGTTTAAGCTAAATGTCCTGTTAGCTGGTTACTCCCACAGATAAAAATGACAGAAAAGTGTTCTATCTTACCCTGCTAAAGTCGCTAGACACGGATTCTTTTAATGAAATAAGTCTCTGTCGATCATTTTCTATTTTTTCAAAGGTTTGTTTGATGTTTTTTAGTGATTGACCTGCATAATCACATTCGGGCGGGTTACTCGGAAATTTTTCGAGGTCAGGAAAATAGCCGAAATCCCCATTTGGAGAGATAAAGGTATTCAATTTTTGAATGGTCTCAGAGAGAACACCATTGAGTTTTGTTAGCAAACCTATCATTCGACACATCCAATGTAAAGACGTGTTCATCTCTTCAACTCGCCTTCTTGGATTTCGAGAAGGCGTAGACTGTGTGAATGAATGTAGCTGTATCTAGTTGAGTTGTTAGAATCATGGCCTAAAGCTAAAATATTCGAAATTCAACGATGAAGTAACGTACGTATGCGTGTCTAGCGACCTCTAGCTTATAAATCAAATAGTCCGATATTTCCCCAATGTCTCTTATTCTCGTCTCAATAATTACTAGCCAGTGCTGTCGCACTCTCCAAACTGGCACATCTCCGTTGACCTCGCCGATTATTGGGTCCTCATAAACCTCTTGAGAGAATAATACTTCACCGCAATCAACCTTATAATTATAGTAGTCTCCGGTATCGTGTCGAGTATCCTCAAACGCATTTTCCGGTTTCACTAGAGTAGCTAGTGTTTGGCATTGTTGCCAGTGGATACTATCAATCATCGCAGAAGCTGCTGTAAGAGTCTGCTGAGTAAGAGATATCTCCTTCTTCATATCTTCCAAGCATTTTCGACTGTCTTGGTGGATTTTTCTGGGATAGACTTAGAATAAGTCTTTCTCTAGTCAAATACACCGCTTTAAGATCTAAATTACATACCCGATGAGAGACTGCTGAATAAATTTTAGCAGAGTACACATATCTATGGTACCAGGATCGATTTGCACTCTTTGCGCAGGGATTGGCATCATACGCAGCCACTCTCCAAATGTCTTGGTCGGGAATTCAGCCATACGTGTTGCTTTGTGTAACCATATATTGAGATCAAGGCGTGGGAGTGTATATTTCGGAGAAATGTCCCGAGTCAAAAATGCTGCCAGTGCATTACTCAGATTGCACTCCGGAGCCGGGCTCGGTTTCCCATCGGCTGTGATAGGTCTTTGATCATCAAGATCTAAATCTGACCACGGAAAATCCGACCATGCAGAATCACAAGTCTCTAGGGTTGAGATCGATGCTTGTGAACTTTTGCCTCGTTGGGGGAAAAGCTGGATCCCTCGAGGTAAGTCACGATCATGGGTCAATAGCACATGAAGAGGAGGCTTCAATAGTTCTTGGCTCTCTGGCATCCACTTCTGGATCCTACTCAGGATGTTGTTATACAACATGCTTATTGTAAAGTGCGGAGTCTTACTCAGGAGACGAAGTTCGGTGATGAGGGCTCTGGTGAATGAGTGCGCCCCAACGGGATATGCGGAGACGTTGAATCCACAAGCAGCTATTAGCTCTGTAACCCCCTTTCCATTATCTGTATTCGCTGTACCTGACGCACAGCAGTCAAGTATGATCAATACGTCTGACCGTGCTTCTTCGAGAGTGTTTTGTATTCCCGCCCACTTCAGTTCTCGATATGTTCTATTTTTGGGGTCGGAGATACTAGATTTAGTTAGAATATTATTGTAAGAATGTATAGGGAAGTATTTATACTTTGCCCATGCCGGTTGCCGGCCTTTCGTCAGCAGCCCATGGCCGGCGTAGTATACGATCTTCAGATTATGCCGACTGTCGTTGCCAAGGTCGATGAAGTCCAAGACCTTCCTAGAAAGCTGATTATGGCAATCATCGTCCGGGATATTCCACTTTTCGGTATTAAACCCATAATTCAGAGAGAACATATCGGAGAGCTCATCAAGCTCCAGAGACACCGGAAGACTTCCTTCTTCGTTGGCCCAACTGATAAGCAGGACGTAGACGTTATGTTATCGAGACTTCCAGCGGTTTGGAAATGCGTCATTAGCATCTTGCTGAAGATCTTTTTGGACTTGCTTGAGCAAGTATTGTTCCTGGTGTCGATCAATTTCTTCGGCGGTTAGAGGCGGAACAAACGTAGAGAGTGGCTGCCCAGCCTCAGCGAGGCCCAGCTGTTCACCCATGTTGAGTCGTATTGGCGTTGGGTGAAAAGAAGTAGGGCAGAAACTTATCACAAGCACTTTGGACGGGCAACGGTGAAACCTGATCGAGTTTATAATTTGCAAAAGTTAAGAAAAAGGTCCTAAAATGCGCTAGAACAAAGACAGCCTCACGGTGGGCAAAGTCTCGGTGAGCAAAAAGGCAAAGCGGGATTTCGTCTAAGAAAGAATAAGCTTGGTTGGACTCGGCTAGAACAGGAGGAAGTTTCAAGAGTTTGGGCTGCCTTGCTGCTGCATAGACTTGATGCCCAAGTGGCTGCTTTTCTTGCCTGAAAAACAAGGTTTCAATAGACCCTTTTGAAAATTCTTAGATGCTCTATGGCGTGGAGTCCAAAATCGGCACCGGCAGGAATCTAATTAGAGAACAGGAACGGTCTCTAGGATAAACGCGGTAAAGAAACTGTAGTCGGCGTATATAGGGGGCTAAAATGGATTGTACATAATTTTGCGCAGGCTAACTCAAGCAGTGCTCAGGGTATACTTACCCTCGGCTCAGGTAAAAGCGGCATTTATTTATATTCAGCGACTCAAACGGAGGATGGAAATTTTTGTCTGAAACTATATGGGTAATCTGCGCTGAATATTAATTATTTTTACTGTAGTTAATTATTATTACCGCTCTACTCAGGCGCTACTTATTACTCTTTACCTTACTCTTAGGTTGTTAAGTCATATTATCTCCCTGAATTTTCTCTCTGTTCGAGAATAACAGATATAGTATAGTATATTCAATCTCTATAGGAATATATATTAATTATAATATATTCGCAATGAATATTCTACTCCAGAAAATATCTTAAGTAAGGATAAGATATAAATCTTAACAAGAAAACTAACCCCCCAACGCCAGCCGCTTATTTGATGTTGCATAAGTTACGAAAGGGACGGACTACGGAAATATATCAACTCGCTTGCTTAAAATGTGTATCGACCCCGTGCTACTGTTCACCCATCATATCCCAATCCTCCGTATCATTCCTCCAAAGTAGGTTGTTGCTTGGTTGGTTGCTGATCGATCCAGCTACACCAATCGAAGAATCAAGAAGGCTCAGAGAGTCAAGGACACCCGCAAACGATTCCGCATTGAAGGTATGCGGCGGCATCCACTGCGTAAACGCATTCGGAGCATCTCGTCCGTTTGCGTAGAAACCGAGAGTCGCCTCCCCGAGCTGGGTCTGCGATGGAGCTGCAGCTGTGCGTATTTTCCGCCGACGGGCAGCTCGAGGTGGTTTGAAGACCCGAGGCCGCGCGGATTGAGGTCTTGTTCTTGCAGTTGCTAATAAGCCCGATGCGTGATTGTGTGGCGGAGTTGAGGATCCTGAGCTATGGTAGTGGTGGTAGAGGGCTGCGTGGGATTTGAAGGCAGCGGGCGGGACTTGTGGAGTGCTTGCGTAGGAGATGGGTATGGGAGGGGGAGTAGGATCGAAGAAGTCGGCGTCGACATCGAGAGGGGAAACTAAATGCCTGTTAGTGGGTCTGAGCAAGTGTTGGGGCAAAAGCTGAGAGTTTGGAGTTCCTCACAGTGGTTGGGAGACGCCAGAGTCTGAGCAGTCGGGGTATGGCATTCAGATGGCATAGCACCAGTGGTAAGATTGATGCTGACTGGAAGTAGTGTCAATGAAGACCCAAGAGCTAGGCCCGGGTCGAGCTTTGATGTACCTTGGTTGTGATGGACAGTCTTTAAATGGGTTCGTAGCTTCCCCAGCCTTCTCGTCTGAAACTCGCAGCCGACATACGAGCAGTATATAATAGGACCATGCTGCTCCTTTACATGCCGTCGCCTGTCCCAAATTCGACCGAACGTTGATGTGCACCCAGGGTACTCACACCTACTCCTCGACCCTGTTTTGGCTTGACGGTTGTTTCGCTTGGCCATCGTTTGCATGGCGACAGTTGAGGCAGATCACGTCGAGCGAGGATGTCCCAGTGATATAAATGGTGATTATGAAGAAGGTTTGCCAGATGGAAGGCAGAGATGTGAATGCTGACGATCGAGGAAGGAGAGTGTTCGGCGCTTGGTGTTTTGTTTTTGCTCTGACAACGTGAGAAACTCCCGCTCCCATGCCCCTGAATGTGGTATGTCCAGAGCCGCATGCCGAGATTGCGCTTATCGAGTCAAGCCTGGTTCTAGTTGTTTGTATGCCGTCATCGTTGCATTTGTGAAATAAGGCAATTGGTAGTTGTGCATTACCGTGGAAGGGAGGTTGGAACATGGTAAACGCCGGACCGCGATCAGCCCCTTCGAGCTGATTACTTCAGCATGTGGGTTTTGCACCAGTCAAATCTAAGGGGATGAAGAAAACCAGTTCTGTGATTCGTCGGGGCACATCGGCATGACTACCCCCAATACCCCAGAAACGTTGTATGGGCTTAGGAATAAGGTAACCCCCCCCCTAATCGGCCACCCCCTCTAGTCGGCCGCCTCGCTTCGCACACCGCTCCCACCCACACTCGTATTTAGAACTTTTATTAATTAATAATATTCTTATGAATCGATTCCAAATTTTGTACACGCTTAGAACCAATCATGAAGCCCTCATATACTGAAGAAGACGTACAGAGAGCGCTTACAGATGTGGCAAATGGGAAGTCTGTGCGCAAGGCCTGGCTTGATTGGGGTGTTCCAAGAGCAACAATTCAAGACCGAATTAATGGCCGCGTTTCTCGATCAGAAGCTAATGAACCTTCTCAAAGGCTTTCACCGGTTCAAGAACAACGACTTACGGACTGGGTTCTAGTCCAGGAAGCCCTAGGCCGCAGTCCTACGCATACACAGATCAAAGCTTTTGCAGGCCGCATTTTGGCTGCTAGCAGAGACGCAATACCACTTGGAAAACGGTGGATGGCCGGCTTTCTTCGACGAAATCCTATTCTTAGGACTAAGAAGCAGCTCCAGATCGATGCTGTACGTGTTAATGGTGCTACATCTGATATAATCAGGCCATGGTTCCAAAATTTGGAGGTCCCGACTATTAGGGTTATTAAACCTGAGAATCGTTGGAATATGGATGAAGCTGGTATTATGGAAGGCCAAGGGGAGAATGGTCTAGTTGTTGGGAGTGTTGACAGACGTTTTATTCAAAAGAAACAGCCTGGTTCAAAGGCCTGGACCTCATTTATTGAGTGTATCTCTGCGACAGGGCAAGCACTACGCCCACTCCTAATGTATAAAGGAAAATCAGTACAACAGCAGTGGTTTCCGGTTGGATTGAAGGCTTATGAGGGTTGGGAGTTTACTGCAACCGATAATGGATGGACATCTGATGATACTGCATTAGAATGGTTACAAAAGGTGTTTCTCCCACAGACGACTCCACGTGACCCATCAGAGGCCCGATTACTTATTCTGGACGGCCATGGAAGTCACGAAACAACAGATTTCATGTGGGAGTGTTATACGAACAATATACACCTCTTATTTCTACCTCCACACACCTCACATGTACTCCAACCGCTTGATTTATCAATCTTCGGCCCTCTGAAGCGGGCTTACCGGAAGCAGCTTGGTTTCTTATCTCTTTTGAACGATTCTACACGCCTTGGAAAGCAAAACTTCTTGGCTTGTTATCGGAAAGCACGAATAAGCAGTTTAACTGCCACTAATATCAAGGCGGGTTGGCAAGCTTCAGGTTTATGGCCGGTCCGTATGGCCAAGCCCTTGATGAACCGATTATTACTTGAAAACAGTAATAAACCAACCCAGCAAGCCTTAAGAACTTCAGCGATGGAGCTAGTACCAGAATGGAACGTTGATGGGGCACTTATTGATTGGGAGACCCCTCGTAAGAGCAAGGATTTGAGAGAGCAGGCCCTCCAAGTCACGAGACTTGGAGACACTGATTCTGCAACGCGTAGAGTTCTCTTTAGGAAGCTCGCAAAGGGTATTGATCAAAAGGATTTTGTTATTGCACAGCATGAGCTTCGAATTAAGCAATTGGAAGCTAGGGTTGTACAGTTAGAACCAAAGAAACGACGTAAGGTAAAAACTAGTCCAAACTCCAAGTTTGTTGGGATTGAAGCCATTAGAAAAGCTCAGATTGAAGCCGGGGATCGTCAAATTGATGAAGAAGACGATATATTATCTGAAGATAGTGGTTCTATAATGGATTGTATAATAGTTGAAGAATAAAAAAGTTATTGTGGTTTAAAGTGAGGTGGTAAGATCTAAGCGAGGTGGCCGACTAGAGGGGGTGGCCGATTAGGGGGGGGGTTACCTTACATCTATTGGCCCCCGATTTCTGTCGGTCCCAATCTTTGTGAGACCCCCACGACTGACTCAGGTATCTGGCTTGGACAATTCTACTCTCTATTCGCTTGAAACCAGCCAGCTGATCTGATGAGGACAAGTTTCTTATTTTTGCGCTCCACGCACGGAAATGGAGGCTCCTATCATCCTATTAGTCGAACCTGCCTACAGTGTTTTGCTATCTCTCTCTCTTTCTTTGAACTCTCATGAATCAGCAGCAGTTCGCTATCAAAAGACTGCGCCGTATCAACATTCGCAAGTAAAACCATAAAATACACCCCCAAAACCCTATCTCCTGCCAGCACCTTCAAACAACCCCTTCTGGTAGCGTAGCCAAAACATCCTCTATCTCGCTGCCGAGAACTTGATCACAAGTCCAGAGCCTTGACCCCCCTAAATCTCCGGACGGGGAAGGACTCGAGATATCCCGGGTCCAGGCATGTGGGAGCAACAGACACTCCAAGCTGGACTCAACCCGCTACCGCGGAACAGGGAAACCCATTCCGGCATCTAAACCTGTGTGCTGCACGGCCGACAAGCAAGAGCTAACGAGCGGTTGAGTGAGCTAAGCGGCGACGATGGCCTCCCCCTCGAACGATTAGCTCCGGAATGTGCACTCCGTAGACCGAGATGGAGGCTGCATGAATTTTGATTCCGTGAAAGGCGGTGATTGGAGCGACTTGACACGAGTCGATGTCTTCAGGAAGTCTAGATCGCATGATGTTGACCAGCTGACACCTTGCTGCGGTTGCGTTTCGTTGTTTTCCGGGCCTTGGTGCTGGATTCAGGGGCAAAGCAAGGTTTGAGCCGCACCTGTCCGATCTAAGACAAGGCGAGAAGCCATCACGATCGCAGTGGCAGATTGGAAAAGGAGGCTCTGAACATGAGTTGCGGTTGCATGATAGCATTGAAAGGCAAAAGAGTTGAACTCAGCAAGTTGTGATTCAAACATAGCAATTGGCACAGTAAAGAGGTGTTTCCTTGACGAACGTTGTCTGACAGCAGAGGGGAGCGTCTTCGGGGTGGATAACTACGTGGTAGAAACATTTATAGAGCAAGCCGATCATATCTATCTATCTATCTATTTAACTCACGATTTTGAAGTGAAGTGTTGACTCCACCTCCGAGTAAAGCCTCGGTCCCAAGCACATTGTGTTGAGCCCATTGTAGATGCAAACCAAAGCCAACCAACCCATCTCTACAAGCCACGACAATGGAAACTGATCGAGCTGCTCTCGCAGATCTCTATCGTTCGCGTCTGCAGCGTCGCTATTCATGCGACCAAGTAGAGCACATCCCTCTCTCCAGACTCATTGTAGGACTACCAACAAGCAGCGACGATGCAAATCGAGAGAAGCTTTCGCAATGTCGTCGCTCACTTCTACAGCGCCGCTATTCATGCGACGAAGTGAAGCATCCCTCTCCCCATCCCCGATTCTTTATGTATAGGTGGTTTGGAGTCGTGGCTCTTGATAGCAGACTCTGTGATTGTATATCCTCTCGCTATTCACGAGCTCTCGACTAATGTCTAAACCATCGCAGGTATAATCTCGATGTTGGTCGACCACACGACCACGATTGCGAAGGAATCTTGTGAAGGTATACGATGGGATAGGAGAGGAAGGGAGGAGAGGAAATGTTGTGTCGACGGAGCGAGTCTGAGAGACACAACACATGGTTAGTTCTTGTATCGAGAAAGAAAACAGAAGAGATAGAGTCGGAGTTGGAGTCTTACATTCAGGGAAGTGGCTCGAGGGCGACAACAAAGGAGTTGAGTTGAAGGTAAGAAGAGGGGAATAGGGGGCGTGACTTAGCGATGAGGAGAGGAAAGTGCTCTTGGTCTGCAGTGGATTTATTCCATTGTGGAGAGGCTGCGCGGTTAGGTGAACGTGGCAGACTGGCTCTCGCCTGAAGCTCGATCTCTATCCGGTTCCATCAGAAGATGCTGTTTAGTCAAATGAAGAGTGAAACCTGGGGGTGATGTGTGCTAACACAGCGTCTGTGTGTTCTATCGCTTCTGCCAGGAAGCGAGAGCGCGAGGTGATTTCGCGATGATGAACTGAGCTGCGAAGGGAAAGACCCTGCGGTATCTTTGATACTTCGTGGAGAGAGGCTGCGAGGTTAGGTGAACGTGGCAGGATAGCTCTTACATGAAGCTCGATCTGTATTCCTGGTTTCCGCCAGAAGAGACCTTTTAGTCGAGTGAAGAGCGAAGGCTGAGGATAATGTGCGTCGATACGATCGTTTCTATGTTATATTCCTGCTATCAGGTAGTCGGAGCATGAGGTGTCCGCGACGATGAACTGAGCTGCGAAGGGAGAGACTCTGCGGCGTGTTTGCTGTTTCGTGGAGAGCCGTCGAGGTGAGGTGAACGTGGCAGATTGACTCTTACCTGTATCGAAAACACTGTTCTTGGTTTCCATCAGAAGAGACATTTGGTCAAATCAAGAGCGGAAAGTTGGGAATGATGTATGCCGACATCGTCGTTTGTATGTAGCCAGAACATAATGCGATCTCCGCGACAATGAACTGCTGCGAAAGGAAAGACCCTGCGGCATCTTTGCTTCTTTGTGGAGAGAGGCTGCGATGTGAGGTGATCTCGCGACGATGAAGTGAGCTGTGGATGGAAAGACCCTGCGGCGTCGTTGCTTGTTTGTGAAGAGGCGGCGAGGTAAGCTTTAACGTCGCAGACTGGCTCTTACCTGAAATTCGATCTCTATTCTAGTTCTGCACCTTCAGAGGTCATTTGATCAAAAGGAAAGCGAAAGTTGGGTATAATATGTGTGCCGACACATTTGTTGCTGTGCTGCGTCCTGTCAGGTAGCCAGGGCACGAAGTGATCTCGCGACGATGAACTGAGCTGCGAAAGGAAAGACCACACAGAAGAGGCCATTCAGTCAAGAGAAAGAGTAGAAGCTGGGGATAATGTGTGCCGATACGGTCGTTTGTGTGCAGTGTATCTGCTGTCGGGTAGCCTGGGCACGAAGCGACCTCGCGACGATGAGCTGCTGCGAAAGCAAAAGGCCATGCGGCTCTCTCAGCATTGACACGACAAGGGGGGAGCCGCTATGCCGAGACCACACGGTGTTTTTCCAGGGCCGGGCGGTCGTCTGAGGGCATTGTCGAACCTATTCGTTCCCGTCCGGAGGTGCATCCTTTGCTATCGTATATACTTGAACTTGATCGAGAGAGTTTGCGAACAGATGGCAGAAAGTAAATTCGGACGGAGTTCCCATTGCTGAGTCTTGAATCGGGCCGCGAGGCTCGGGTCGGGGCGTTGTTTTGTCATTTCTCGGGCTGTGAGGCCTACTGCGGCTCGCTTCTTGACGTTTGTCGAGTTGGCTGTAATGTGTTCCCGCGCTCAAAGGATTTAAAGGTCTGAAAGTTAGTGGGGACTTGATTGTTTAAATTCCGCAAGTCTGCTGAAGGGACCTGCCATTGGTTGCTATTAGAGGGGGGTAGATACACATGTTGAATCAGGCTTGCGGAGTGCGTGGTGGGACAACCAAGTGTTGTCTCACCCGGTTGGCTAGAGATGACCAGGCTACGAACTTCCCCGCCATGGTAATTTCAAGCTAGGATTCTCCGTTTCTGTGGCCAGAGAGTGATTGGGAATAGTAGCCTCGTTGATCGGCGCAAGTGCCTGCTGTCGTGACATCTTCTGCATCGTGTGCTACAACTTCAAACAAGTAAGACAGCACCGGGGCATTTGATAACGGATTGTGCTTTTCAGTAAACCTTGCAACAACATGTTTGATTCAACGGAATGTGAGCCTTATATGGATCGTTTTTTTAAGCCAGGATTGTTTAACCATCGCCCGGGTGTATGGGATGTCTGATGGTGGGCCCAGGGTTCCGATAGGTTGGGAGGGCAGTTGGGGGAGACCATCTAGCTTACCCCCTTGACAGGCTATGTTTAACCTGCGGTACATATTTGCGAACCACAATGTGCCATTTGTAAATTCGCAGCTTGCGAGCCATTGATTGTCTTATATCACTATGAGATGACCCTATAAGCAAGCATCGCACAAGAAGAAGCATTGAACTAGCAATTAAATCTCCTAACGGTTTTGCTGAATTCCCAATGTTCATGCCAAGGCAAGGCAATTGCGATCTGTCTTAGAAGTCATCTCCATGAGGCGCCACTTAGATGCATCAGCCCTCGAGCCGAATACGCACCCACACCGGTCACGCCTCTCGGTCCCTCTTTTGAACTAGTACCCCTCAATGGAGCAATTGAACTACAGAGAATAAGCCACTGTTTTAACTATAGCAGGCAGGATGTCTTCTCGAAGCGCCTGCCTTATCCATCGTCCCCGGTTTATCAAATGAACGGACCAACAAGAGATCTTGCCTACTTGGGAAAAAACCGGAAGGAACGGACGGGACAGGGAGCGTCACTGCTCATGACGTGACTGCACTCAGACCCAGCTGCAGAGATTTCATGCAGTGAAACTGGGGTTGGGACTGACGGACAGCAACCCGTGTGGCGTCGACCCCACTTCCTTCTCATCCTGCAATGGAAGCATGTAGTTCTGGAATTACTATCTTCGGCCGAGCAGATTCCTTTAATGCAGGGCACCACATCCTGGGCCTAGACGACGGTGCGTTGGGAAGCATGTGGCAAGTGGTGCATGGGGCTATAATATCGAAAGGGGGGGGAAGAAGCAAGGGAGGGATTAAGCAGATATCTCGTCCATTTACGCTCACCGAGCCCCCGTCACTTTACGCAGGGCTTTTCAAAGACATCATCCTCGGTTCATAAAGCACTACCTTATAAGGGTCTACCCTTGGGAAGGAATCGTCTTCAATCTGAAGGGAAAATCCAGGAGCTGAATCAATGGGCCAGCTTGCATTTCGAATGTCAAGGTGCGGCATGTAGGATGCTCCCGAAACGGAAGTTGGGCTCCCGGTGGCTCGCAGCTGTACACTTGGACATCTGCTAGTCGATAAGAGGGGGGGGGGGCCTGCGGCTCAGCGATGGTATGCTGACTTCGTGGCACTTTCGCGACATTCATGGTCTCGAGCGTGCAGCCAACAACAGGGCTAGTTCATAAGTGGCTAGCTTGTTCTGGTTGAATGCGGCTCTTTAGAATCTGGTTGGCTGCTGGCGACGCGCCGAGCAGAGAGCGGCCGAGAAGACAGCGAGTGCAGCAGAGCGAGCAGGGGGGCCCCAGGCAGCAGGATGGTCGCGTGATTGCGCGCGATTTTCGCGACGCGTCATTGATAAGGGGCGACAGGGCAGGACACGGGAAAGAGATTGCTTGCTGAGGCCAGAGTGGTCTGCTGATCTCGCGCCATGTTCGTGGCATGTCATAGATAGGGGGCGGGAGGGGGGTAAAAGACGGTTGGACGGCTGTTGATCCCGTGTCATGCTCGTGGCATATGTCGCGTCGACCGAAAGCCCAATCCCAACAGCACGGCGAGGCACATGGCGGCTCGCGAGAAATTGCTAGTTTTTGCTGAGACCTGTAGCGTTCCGGCTAAATTATCTTGCGGAACCGATTGAGGCAGGTCTTGCTGAGCTGGACCATCCATGTTGCTGTGTACGGGTACGAAATGCTGGGTCTGGAGGCACTGGATTCTGCGGACTGTAGACAATATCTGCAAACGGCTCTCCGAGATCCCCGCTAGAACTACCGTCAACTTCGGAGCCGTAGCTAGCGCCTTCAGCAGAGATGCTGCCACCGAGTTCATTATCAACAAAAGCTATGGTAATCTAGGGCAGGAGGATTTCAATGTCGGTATGACCAATGAGTTTCAGAACGCTGGGTACATTGCCAGAGTCACAAAACATGTGCGCTAGTTTGGGCCTTTGCTAAGGTCTATTCCCACCTCCTAGATGACGAAAATTGCAGACGATCGTGCAAAAGCCCTCTTCCGCTACCAATAGGTAACCCATCCTTGCCCCCTTGCACTACTTCGTTGACTTCGGGGTCTAAGGAAAGCGCAAGACATAAAAGATATAAAGTCAGACCAGGAGGGGCGACGCAACATCGTCCACGAGATCTTAGCATCAGGGCTACCTCCAGCCGAGAAACCCTTCCACCGTATCCAAGAGGAGGTAAGCGTTGTCACAGGAGCCGGCTTCGAGACACTCGCTGGAGCGCTGCGTCTAATCTTCTACTACATCTACAGTAATCCTTCCATCTTGCAACGCCTTCGTTCCGAGCTCCTGCACATCGAGCTACAGCTGAAAACCTTGGAATAACTGCCGTACCTGACGGCCGTAATCATGGAGGGCTTGCGTCTGAGTCCTGCAATTGCATCACGGTCCCAGCGCATTGCTCGGGACAGAAATCTGGTATACGGACAGTGGATTATACCGGCTGGAACGCCGATTAGTATGACACAGACACTGATCCATACTGATTCTGTTCTCTACCCTCGTCCGATGCGCTTTGATCCAGAGCGGTGGCTGGATCTTGGGGTGAGGAAGAAAGCTGAGAAGACGCATATGCCATTCTCTAGAGGGACGAGGACTTACTTGGGCATGCAGTAGGTCATTTCTTCCTAGACACAATCTTAAACACACAAGAGAAGCTACTGATATGTGTCGAACATATTCTTGCGTGGGCTGAGATGTATATGGTTGTTGCCGCGCTGATTCAGCGCTTTGACTTCCAGTCCGTCGCTGCAGGTGCCCAAGATTTCGAGCCTGACAGCGATGAGTTCATTATTGGCACTAGAGGAAAAGGTGTTCTAATGGCGTTTGTTTGTCCGTACGATGGCTAAAGTGGCGTTGTGGACTGTTGTCATGCTGTTGTCGCCTAAAAGGCTCGCTTATTTCAGGGGCTACAACAACCCCGCTTGAAATGCTGAAATTGTAGTCCACCTACTTCAGAATAAAAATGGAACGTGTCACAAGAATAAAAGAGTACTCGGTAAGATACGGGGAGGCTGGAACTCGCCAAAAGTTAACGCACCTTCTTTCTTTGTCATCGTGCAGATCCAAGAAGATTTTCTCCAGAAATTGGGGGAAAGTCTTAGGTCAACTATCTTAATAAGGGACTTATAAAGCAGGTCGAGCGAGCGATTTCCAAGTCATTATTCAACAATCAGCCCCAAATATGAGATTAAGGGTTCTGTCCAGTCAGCTTTTACTACAAAGAAAGCAAGAGGAAACTTCTGACTTGATTGGACAATTTCCTGTTGAGCATAAAGTGGAGGCATCTCGTTTGCCTCACTTAGTCTTCCCTTATCGACGATCATTCCTAGATTAACCATAGAGTGAAATTTAGCACGAACAATAGCCATGTGAGCTCGTCTTAAAATCGATTTCAATATTTGTGCTGTACGAGAAATAAAGGTAAGAGTCCTTATTTCCTTACTCGCCACCTCATTGAGCCCGGACAACAGTGCCCACGATCTTCCATTGCAAAGTTTGTGCTCTTGGATGCCCTTACTTCATTAGCACAGACTTTTCTTCCCTCGAGATTAGAATCAACTGCACTTGCCTCTCCCAACTTCCTTGCGGTCTTAATGGAGCCCTTTATATGTCATCTATGGCCAAAGACGGAGGGCTCTCGCAATATCCCGGGAACAAAGCTAGAGCAGCCTACGGCATATATTACTGTAATGCTCAATGCCCTCGTGATCTCAAGTTCATCAACGGTCAAGCCAACGCTGACGGCTGGAACGCCTCTTCTAACAGCGCTAGCAGCGGCACTGGAAACCACGGTTCCTGCTGTACTGAAATGGATATTTGGGAAGCCAATTCTATTTCATCAGCCTTCACTCCTCATTCCGCCAAACATGCATCTCAAACTATATGCACAGGGAATGCGTGTAGGGGTGCAGGCTCTAGCAACCGCTACGGGGGATCTATTAATCTAGACGGATATAACTTTAACTCTTACCCTATAGGAGACACCACATTCTACGACCCAGGTATAACTATAGATACTACTAAAGTATTTACCATAGTCAATCAATTTCTTACCGACACCGGAACACCCTCGGGGACTATAAACCAGATCAAGCGCTTCTACGTCCAAAATGGGGTTATAATTCCCAACTCTATATCAACAATCGCTAGAGTCACTAGTAACTCGATTACAACCGATTTCTATAACGCTCAAAAGATAGTATGTAATAACACGAACGATTTTGCCACGCAAGGTAGCCTCACCTCCGTAACGAGTACTATGAATAATAGCATGGTCCTTGTTCTTTCTCTCTAGGATGACTATACTACCAACCTCCTTTAGCTCGATAGCGACTACCCCACCACCGCAGACCCAACTACTTTAGATACCTCACGTAGAAATTGCTCTACCTCTTCCGGAGTTCCTGCCACAGTCGAAGCTGCTAGCCCCAATGCATATGTTATTTTCTCAAGCATCAAAGTTGGGCCCATCAACTCTACGTTCTCAGCTAGCAATGCAAGTAGCACTGGCTCTGGCCCTGGCTCTGCATCCAGCAGCTCTTTGGCAAATATGTTGGGGACTTCAACCAACTCTACGAGTTCTAGTTCTCCGGAGTCAAGCTCTTTAGCGAACACGTTAGAGACCTCAACTATCTTTCAAGCTACAATAACGAGCACTGTTTTCATTTGTTCAATCTCATCGGTAACCGCCTTGCAGGCTTCGGTTACTTGGGAGGCAGCGTCTGTAAGCACTAGTTTTGGTGGCTCAAACAATACATCCCCATGAAGCGAAACAGTTGCTCACTGGGGACAGTGTGGTGGGTTGAGTTACTCAAGTGCGACAACTTGTGTTAGCCCTTATACTTGCACTTACACCAACCCGTACTACTCTCAGTGCTTGTAAGGTGGAGAAGTGTCAATCTAGGGGCAATCGAATGATCTAGATTTCCTAATATTAAGAGCTCGTCTTAACAATACAATTACCGTTTTTTTGAGTCTCCTAATCTTCTCCTATAGCAGTAGTAAATATCCGTCAATCAGTGCTTTCATGTACCTTCTATGGCAACAATAATTTATTCAAACAAGTCTCTATCCAATTATCTATTTCAACACCTTGTCATATTTCCCCGTGAGGCAATGATCCATTGCTTGTCATTATCGGCCCGGCTCAGCCCAACCCTAGCTTGCGCTCTGCCTAAACTATTTTCAAATACCCTTTCGGTGACCTTAAGCTCGGCTTCCTTTCTTTCCGCCAACTCGATGTCCAAAAATCAATTTCTGTAGTCTCTTCAATATGTGCTTCGTGGTGTACTGCTGTAGCTTTCTTGATTAGTTTAGATGTTCATGTTAGTGAGTATGCTTCAGCTCCCACAATACTTGAGAGGCTTAATCCTAGAGCTGGGATTGGGTATTTTTACGAGCAGTCTTACCGCTGAACGCCGTCAACAGACCGTGGAGGGTGGCTAGTGAGCAAGATTCGCTGAGTTCCATGGACCCCGCACTTGTAAGTCTGCGGTGAAGAGTTTAAGAATACTTCAAAGCCCCAGTACCCAACTCTTCTTTTCTACAATTATTTCCTTTACTTATCATTTAGCAAATATCATACATTTCCTTTTAAACAATGTCGGGAGCTCCAAGCCTTCCCAATTTCGAACCGCCACCCTCACTTCTATCTTCTCTGTCCACAGCAATCCAGACCTCTCTTCGCGATTATGAAGCTGCTTCGAATCCGGCAGACAAAGCTGCGGCTCTTCAAAAAATACAACTCCATTCCACCAAACTATCCAGAGCCACAGCACCAATCCCGCAGCAATTCCTCGAACTCAACATGCGCCCATACCTCAACGTCGCCCTTCGCATTGCCATAGAAATGAATCTCTTCTCCTCCCTCCCCATCTCCGGCACCGCCATCTCGCCATCTGATCTAGCACAAAAAATCACAAACACCGACGAAGAATTCGTCCTCAGAATCTCCCGTGTCCTGGCTGCGTTTGACATCCTCTCCGAATCTCCTGGACCCTTATATTCGCACACACCATTCTCTCGCTTCCTGCTCAATCCAACCGGGAAAGCATCCATTAGACATCTCTTCGATATTATGTTGCGCGCTCACATGAATTCGACGATTGGGTATTGGAAGCAGAACGGGTTTAGCAATCCCGAAGACGCGGGCAATTGTCCTTTCACGTTTGCGCATGGCAAGAGTGATATGAACGTTTTTGATATTATGGAGTTGGTGCCGGAGCAGCAGGCGGTGTTTAATGAGCATATGGCTACTGTGAATGCGGCGGGAATTCAGCAGCTTGTGCAATTGTTTGATTTCGGGAAGTTGTTGCCAAATAAGGAAGGGGTGGTACTAGTGGATGTAGGTGGTGGGAAAGGACATGTGATCAATGAAATTAGGAGTGTTTATCCAGAGATGAAAGGTTTCATGTTGCAGGATATGAAAGTTGTGCTGGATGGAAGTGTCCTAGTTGACGACGAGGTGGAGTTGATACCTTATGATTTCTTCAACAATGTGCAGCCCGTGAAAGGTACGTTCAACTACTCCTCCTCTCGAAATTTTGAAATTTCATGGTAACACCATACTTGAAGGCTCCAATTATTTTCTCAAAGCCGTCTTGCACGACTGGCCTGATGCCGCCTGCCTCACTATACTCTCCAATCTCGCCCCTGCCATGAAAGGACATCCCAGCTCTCGCCTGCTTATTTCAGATCTCGTACTACCAGATTCAAACCCAAGCCCATCAGCAGTTTTAAGAGACATGAACATGCTTCTTATCGGTGGTAAGGAGAGGAATGTTGCACAGTGGGATAAGCTGCTTAGTGATGGAGGATTCAAGATCCTCGAGATTCATGGACTCAGGCATTCGCATGCAAGCATTATTGAAGCTGTTTTGGATGAATGAGCTTTAATGACGTGAAGGGGTCAGCTTTGGTGCTCGCCAGGCCGTTATTTGCTTGACTTTCTACTTGCAGATAAGTAAATGGATTTAAATACTTAAGGTTAATTTGGGTATTCTGCTAAATGATAATATGCCAGATATATTAGAGACAGTTTAACAGATGAATAAAAGGAATGGTCAATTAAGAATGGATACTATAAGCTATTTATTCCCAGCACTGATTTGGCCCTTTGGTCCAACTTTTAGCGCCGTAAGTATAACCACGGCCCCCCGCGCGCGCGCCTCGCCCACCCTCCAAAACTCTCGTCTTATCCAATACCCATCTCACACGCAAATATTGCCCCAGCACGGAATCCAATACTCCAGATAACGATGTCGTTTTGGGTTATGGCGTAGAGGATGGGGAGAGTGGGATCTGCCTCGGAGGCCCCGGAGATAAGTCCAAGAAATAGTCGATCGAATTGACGTTCCCATGGGCGCCTTTGCAGAAGGCTATAACCAAAATTCTGATCCGAATGTACAAATACCTAGGAGTACGATACATTTACAGCAATTCGTTTATAGCTTCGAAAAAACGTAGCCGGTGAGACTTGAACGAGAGAAGGAAGGAAGGAAGGCTACTTGATCTATTCCTCAAACAAGTATCGTTTTCCGCTAATCCGCTTTGAGGGTATTAGTCTGTTCTCCTGGTTCACACCGTACCACAGTCCCCCACCGCAAACGTCCGAAGGTCGCTCGGCTCAGAACGTAGTTGCTCAAGCTCAAGCTCATACCTCTTAATTAAACGCCAAAGTGTTTCAGCCTGCTGAAGAGGCGGTCGCTAAAGCGGAGAGCAGTAACATAATTTTGGGCCATGTCCGAAACTCGGAGCTTGCGAAATGATTCGGACTTTGGGAAGACATCCTTTAAGGAGAGAAGTAAAGAACCACCCGCCCATCACTTGGAAAGCTGCTCCCTTTATGTAAAAACCGATACGTCGCGTACGTTTATCATTCTCTTACCGCAGCTTCCACGGCCTCCACAACAGCCATCCTCCCCTCGTGACGTACCATGACCTCAGTATGTAGTGAGCCACTAATAATCTTCTTTTGTACATCCAATTTGAGCTCGAGACACTTCTGTTGGAGGGTATCACCGTGCTCTTTCGGCACTAGTTCGTCTTTGCCAGCTTGGAGTATCAAGATGGCTGGTGGCTTCGATCCATAGTTCTCGAAGTTTCTTTGCATGAGACCAAGAGCATTCCAGCTATCGAGGTGGTTCCATAGAAATGGCCAAAGGTGTCTGTAAGGCATCCACTTCTGAGGGTAGAGAGTTTCCAACATAGCTCTTGTACTGAGGAACGGCGTCTCCAGGATGAGAGCGTTTAGGGAGAGGTTAGTTTGGGAAAACTTGTGGTTTTTTGCTGCTAGACTGATAGCCACGGAAGCACCTATACTCTGTCCCCAAACCACGATTTTTGCATGCTCTCCCAGTGATCTAATAGGTACGCTGTCGTGAAATTCTCTGATCCATGCCATAGCAGCGATAGCATCCATTGTAATTCCTTTTTCAGATGGATGTCCTTCCGAGGACCAGTACCCTCGGTAGCTACAGCAGACCATTGTGTATCTGACAGGAGATAGAGACCTCGCCCTGAGGGTGCGAAGAACAGGTGAAAGTAGGGGCAGTCGAGGCGGTATAGAAGAAGCATTACCTACATATCTAAGCTAAGCTTAATCAAACAGGATAGATGAGAAAACATACCCTGAAAATACAAGATGTAGACTGTCTTTGCATGAGAGCTTGCGTCTAAGCAAGAATCGACGTTTGCCACGCAGAGGCTTATTCGAGTCCCATCCTCAGAAATTGCACTCTCTTGCCGCCATTGTATGCCTCCGCATTGATTTTGATAGTCCTCAATTTTCTCTTTTCTGGCGTTGGGTGGCAGGCCAGGCATGTAAATGATCTTATTCTGGAACAAAATCATCATAAGGCATTTCCACGACCACAATGCGACGACCAATCCCCCAAATACGACCGGCGGCAACACAATGGTGGGGATTCCGCCAAATGTGCGCGAACCGGCGCTTGCGCTCACGGTAAGAGAAAGTCCATTCCCGGTGTCGGGAGTCGGAAATTTGCGAAGTCCTGCGCCTCTTATTCTCGAAGTCGTTCTTTGTTGCCAGATACATGTTGCTCTGCTAAAGACGCGCAACATAATTTCGCATTTTCCTCGCGGACCGTGGATTGTCGAGTCACATAGTTTTTACGCATGCTTCGCTGTTCGTGGAGTCGTGTATTGAAGGATTACTCGTCGCTGTGTAAGAGTGACGATGAAAATCGCTTAAAAACTAACTGATCGCGAGGAAAATAAGTGTTGCATGGAATTCTGTGGTTCGGGTATAAGTAAGTTGATTAAGGAAGAAGAAGCAGGAAGCAGGAAGCAGGAGCGACAATCAGCTAAATACACTAAGCGCAGCGTGACACGTGACCATGAAGTGTTACGTAACATGTATTAAACGAGTCTCTGAGTACGCTAGCGGCCGTCTGTAATAAATTGTAACTTAGTATTTATCATGTTGGTACAAAGATCGAATATGGTCTATTGCTTTCATTCCTTTCAAACAGACATTTCATGTTTCAATTCCGTATGTTTATATGAGCTCAAAAGTACGTCTTTTGAAGTAGGAATTAAGTAGTTATACTTTCGACTCAAGTAAAGCAAGACGTTTCGTATTCCTGACATAGCCATCTCGTGATGGGCTGGGAGTTGGCATCAGGTGATACCCCGCAATCCGGTGGAATCCGTCATCGGAGTAAGTCTCGGGCGACTCTCCGCCGACAGTCCGCAACCTGTGGAGATCTTCATAGACGGCCAATATCCACTTAGCGGATTGAACGGAAATTCATCTCTGCGTCTTACCTACTTGAACCATAGCATATCTCACATCTCTTAGCTTTTACTTTTCCTCCCTCCATCAAGCTTCGTTGAACTTACCTTGAGATGGCAACTACCCAACAATCCGCCGAGTCAACGGCTGCAAACTCTAACCCCGCTGCAAGCAATTCCACAAATCCTTCAACCATACCTCAAGATGAAAAGAATTCAAACACCCCTAATCCTGCCAGACTCGATCTCGAGCTAGAAGAACTCTTTTCCGAGAATGTAGTAGCCAAAATGTGGAACGTTGCCATTCGGCTCCTCGCAGATCAAGTATTTCCCTCCTCTCACCACACCAAATAACTCCACACTAATCACTCCCCCTTTAGAACAACAAACCTACCCACTACCCCGAAACTGTCCCCCAGACCGGGCCCAACACGGGCACCTACGCGCTCCGCGACGCCGCCTTCTGGACCTGCGGCTTCTTCCCCGGGAGTCTCTATCTGCTTTTAGAACGCTCTATAAAATACCCACAGTACCTCGCAATCCCCTCGCAAGGCCGCCTTCAATTCTCAGCAGAATTGACAAAGATCGCTCGTGCGTGGGCAGAACCACTTCGTGCTATGGCACGCAGGACGGATACGCACGATCTCGGCTTCATGATCCAGCCCTCCTTCCGCATGGACTGGGAACTAACAAACAATAGAGAGAGTTTGGATGTTGTTGTGACAGCGGCAGAGAGCTTGATGGCCAGGTATGATGGGAGGGTTAAGGCGGTGAGAAGTTGGGATCGTCAGGTTACGAAGCGGTATGAGTTTACAGATAAGGAGGCGGAGTTTTTGGTTATTGTTGATAGCATGTGCAGTGAGGTCCTCCTTTTTGTTAAACTAAACCCGTGATTTGACTTGGGAAATAGGTGGATATTTAGGGAGAAGAGATAGGCTAATGTGAATGGTAGATCTCGATTTGTTGTTTTATGCTGGCCATCACACGGGGAATCGGGAGATGATCGATGTTGCGACGACGCATGCGAGGACCGTATTGAAAGAGGTGGTTAGAGAAGACTTCTCTACTTACCACCTAGTGGTATTCGATACCAAGTCTGGGGCCGTGAAAGAGAAGTTGACGTGCCAGGGGTATAAGGACAAGTCGACGTGGAGCAGGTACAGTATTTCTCTTCACGATCCCCCACCTTCCTACCAAATCTTTTAACCAACAAGTGAAACAGAGGCCAAGCCTGGGCCATTCTAGGCTTCACCCAAACCTACATTTGGACCAAAGACCCAACCTTCCTGCACGCCTCCATCGCACTCGCAAACTATTTCCTGTCTCGTCTCGACACCTCTCCATATCCCTCCCCCTACGTCCCGTTGTGGGATTTTGACGCCCCGGTGCCACTTCCCGGCCAAGAGGCGCCTCTGCGCGATACGTCTGCTGGCATGATAGCCGCGAACGGGATTTTGCTCTTATCCCAAGTATTGCGGGGAATCGATGGAGAGAGGTTCCGCAATGCTGCAGTGAGAGTTGTGAAGGAGACTATTGAGCTGAGTCTTGACGGGAGTAAAGAGACGTTGAGGTTTAAAGGTAGTGAAGTGATGGAGGGAAGGGTGGGGTTTGATGCGATTTTGAGGAATGCGACAGCGAATGCGAATCAGGATGCGTTGAGACGGTACTGGGATCATGGACTTGTGTATGCGGATTACTTCTTTTTGGAATTTGGGAATAGGTTGTTGAGGATGGGATTACTTTGAGATGTAGTTCTATGATGAAATATTGGGGGGATTGGGATTATGGGTCTATGGAGCTTAGGGGTTCTGCGGACGTGCGTGTCACATAGGCGAATTATATTGGAGCAAATGCAGATAGAGGAGTGATAGAAAACAGTAGTAAGTTCCTCTCCTTGAAGGAAAACCTTAATGCTCTCCCGTTGGAGAAAGGGATTAGATTCGCCCAACCATTGCTTAGTTTTCCCAAAATAACTAGAAAGAAAACTCGCCTTGCGTTACCGCCACAATGTGAACGTTTTGGGGTAAGCCAACAGCACAAGTGCTTGCCAGCCTCAGATACGGAGGTTTAGGGTGAAAAAGCGGATAGTTAACGGCTGAAATTTTTGATCTTGCAATCTATTAGGGCAAGTCAACTCGAGTTCATGTTGAAGAGGGGAGGCCGAAGCGGGGGCGGTTCCTTTTGAGAGTTGTGAAACATGAAATCGCCACAAAAGCCACTGGCAGAGCTCAGCGTTTATGCGCCCAATATTGTGGCTGAAATACCACCAATAGATTTTAATGCATAAGGTTACATTCCAGTAGGGAGGGGACAAAGCAAGCCCATCTGCTGACTTTATCACCTTTGATATATCTTCAGACGAAGGCGCAATCCCTGTGTATGGTGGCAGTCAATCAGGAGGAGGTACTGCAGTTCTGTGCATCGCGAGATACTCTAAATTCAGGACCGTGGAAGTGATAAAGGGCTCCAGGCGCCAGGCGTTTGTTTTCTAAGCCACGAGGCTGAGTACCCCCTTTTTCAGACTGAGGCACTTTCCTAGCTATTTGTCGGAGCAAACCCCCTCGCGATTTCTCCAAATTTTCGGGGATGCTCACAAACTGTTAAGATTACTGTCTTTAACAACTACATTCACGCCGCACGATCTTTGGTGTCTAGTTTACAATGGGTATGTCTTCTTATATCGCTCCCCAAGTTTTCCACCCTAACTCTCGCAGGTTCGATCACAGAGGATGAAAAATATGACGAACAGGTAAAGAAGAGATACATCCACCCAATTGTTGGGCGGATCTGGTACAGTCTTCTTTATCTTTGTGAGTAAGCCCTTGATAAAACTATATCGTACATTATTGTTCATGAAACAGTCGCTACAGGAGCTACATTCGCAGCCGCACTTGGATGCTGGTCTCCAGCGACCCAAATGTTTTCTCTATTCAACACCGACAGCAGCCAAATGATCAGCTACCTAGCCAATGCCACGGGGTTTAATGACACGCAATTTCAGCATCCCGATCTTCCAGATTCTTGGTCATGGGGATTCTCTGGTATGGTTCCAGTCGACAGCAGACTTACTAGCTTAGAACACTGATCATTTTTTTTGTATAGGTACCTGCCAACTATACATCGACACCTCCAAAGACACCAAATGTTACCATGCATTCCCACCATTGTTCACTATTCAAGATCTCATAGAGAAGGCCCTCGCCAACTCCAATAAATCCGAAACTGCAGCAACAATCTCCACGTGGAACACCGCGCTCACAGCAAAACCCTCCAACCCTGCCTACTCCGCGCTCGCAAACTCAGAATCTCGACAAACACGCTCTGTATCCTTTTTCCGCGGTGCAGCAGCAGCAATGGTCTTCTCGCTCCTAATCAGCTTCAACAACTGCTTTTCCTCGATCTCTCTCTTCTTCCTTTCAGTAGACGCAAAGTCCGATCGCAAGTACCGCCACGCACTTTTCGGCATCGCAATATTCGACTTTTTGCTATATGCTGCTGCGATCGTGTGCTTTTCTTTCGCGATGACGATCGGTCCTGCTGCTCTTGTGTCCGGCAGCTCCTTGAGAGATGGAGTCCAGAACGGGGCTATAGGTGAGGTAGGCTATATAGTTATGCTCGCTGCACTTACATTCAGGCTCATGAGTGTGCCGATTATTGGATTTGTTATTGTTTGTATACTGGGCTTTGAGCTTATACTCATAGTAGGGTTTGCGTACCTGCTACTGAAGGGTATGCTCCACTTCATGTATCGTTTGGACGATTCAAATGGATTGTAATAAAGCTAGTAATTTCTGAGGACTAACTACTCACTATATTCATATCAATATAGCCACAATATAAACCATTGTGAGACAATTCCTTGATACTATTGACAAACTTGAGGAGATTTCTCATTTGAGCTGTTACGAAGACTTTGAGGAAATATGGCCTGGAATTAAAGAACATTGTTCCACACTCCGTGTTCTTGAAAATCACACCCCCCATGAAGCTATAATAAGTAACTGAGGCGTGAGATGCTCGATCTGCATCACTCAAAATATTCATTAGGCAGGCTCTGCATTATTTCCATGGACTTGACATGGGCAAAGGAAGATGCCGCGATTAGTGAATATGACAGGCTCATCTGGGTATGTGGACATGATATCTCTGCTTCGTTGAATAGAAGAGAGTCTTCACGAAACGAGCACAATACCGTGAACTTGGCTCTATGTTTTTGTATATTAGAGCAAGGGTGCGTATTAGGCAAGCAAATGCTCACATAGCCCTGAGAGACTCCCTTGAGCTTTTTGGTGAGATGCTAAGAGTCAATAGGAAGAATAGCTTGGAGTATTTGCAAGTAAAAATCAGCAAGTACTATACATGGATGACTAGTATGGTCACAGCACCAAAGATATTATTACTCCAAAAGTTACAAGGTTGAAACAGCTGATACAACAAGCTCTCCCGATAAAAGTTTGATAAGGACTGTACAGTGGGCTGAACAGGGGCTCGGCTAGAGTAAGGATCCAGAACGCTCTTAATGTGAAGGTACGGATAATGGCAAAAATATTGTTCAATCTCTCCCAGTGCAAGAAGCCATTCTCCCTCTTCAACCCAACTCACAGGAGTGCAGGAAATGACTTCAGAAGCATCAGGATATTCAAAAGGAGGGATGAATTTATTAGTCTATCAACTCTCTTATCCAAGAGTCGACCTGGCACTGGTTTATAAGTAGTTATAAGCTCATGCTTCATTGCAAGCATTTGAATTCAATTCCCGTAGGCAAACACATTGCTGCAACTTGCTTGTCATATTTCACAAATACTAAAACATAAACTAGTCAAGACAAAGACCTCGAGAAAAGACGTCGAAGAGCCCCTCTACCCCCCTCACCAAATATAATTTCTTTCTTTCCCCTCTTCTTCATCGTTGTCGAAGGGCATACAGCGCGGATGGCTACTTCAAAGACCTCCCGGACTCCTTCATTAGTCAAAGCGGAGCATTCTAGATACTTATATGCTGCTATTCTCTCTTTCGAAGGATTTCACCCTGTTCCATAGTTTAAAAAAAAAGGTTCCTAAGGTCAAGTATGCTATTTATATACCTGTTCATAAGTTACTGGCTCTTGGCGGGTTTTGCGAAGTTCTTCGATAGTCTTGGGATCATTTCGAAGATCTTTCTTCGTTCCAACAAGTATAATTGGCAACCTCGGGCAGAAGTGTAGCACCTCGCTTATCCACTACAAACAATTAGTAAATCTAAAGTAGTACAGAGAGGCTTGGTGGTGGCAATCTTGCCTTTTCTTGGACGTTGTCAAAAGAATCAGGACTGTCTATGGCAAAACATATGAGAATCACGTGCGCCCCTGGATACGAGAGAGGTCGTAGTCTTTCGTAGCCATCAGTTCCAGCAGTATCATATAATGCAAGCTCGACATGCTTAGTATCGATTTCGACATTAATGACATAATTGTCAAAAGTTGTTCCGACGTAGATATTCTAGTCCAGTTAGCGGCATAGATGACAACGTTACTCAAACTCAGCAAACTAACGTAGAAAGGTGCCTTAGCAAAGCGCCTAGTCAGTCAGTATAGATCATAATTGATATTCCTTGAAAAGAACTTACAGAAGTAGAGCAGTCTTCCCGCATGGTGCATCACCTACTATCACAATCTTCTGGTGAATAACAGGGGCATCCGAAGCGACGGTTGACTGAGACGCTGAGGATACAGCACCAACATCTTGAAGGTCTCGAATACCTAGCCGCTCGCTACTTTGCTCATTGCTATCGGCAGAAGTGATCTCAGCACTAGAAGTCGGACGATAGCTCGATTCCAAGGCGGATTGTATCTCAGCTCTAGTACCGGCTAATAAAGTCATTTCCTGTCCAGCAACTATTGAGGCACGCTTAGCAGCAGAGGTAGTATTGAGCACTGGGTCTCCCTCTTGGAACGCTTTCTTAGCCACGAAAAGACCTGGATAACGTAGCATAGCTTTTGTATTCTGCTCGTCCCCCTTCAAAGCTACTGGAGGACGAAAAGAATATATCTGATTTGAAGCTGTTTTGGGAGTACTATCCAACACGGGGGTGTCCCGATTTGTACTCTTCATTGTAGAACTCGTAGCGGTTAGAGCATTCGCTGTCTTGTTTGCACCGTTGATGCTTTCTTCCGACTGCGAGCGGCGAGCCAGCTCGTGATTCTTCCCAAGAACTACCGCAGAAAAGGCGGAATCTGAGGCCATTGGAGGAAAACTTCGAAACGGGTCGTATTCTGCATTCTGCGCTTTAATTTTTGGTGGTGTAACATTTTTGGGTTGAGGCTGGTCAACGGTCTTGGCTGCAAAGCCTGGTAGCAGAAGTAATTCTGCTTGCTGATCGGATAATAGGCTGGAATTAGAGTGATCCAATATACCTGAGGTCAAGCCCAACGGAGAAAAGTGTTTGTCTGTCTCGAGAGGCTTCATATCAATGTTAGATGATGGTATAATTTTAAGAATTGGTCCTTCCGAGGCTGGTCCTGACGAGATTTGGTCTTCAGCTAGTTCTCCCTGTTTCGTTGTGCCAGACTGCTGTCCCACGTTCAACAATCTAGACTGCTGTTTGCTTGAGTGAGAACTCGTTTCTTGCGGAGTAATTGGTGACTTAGATGCTACGGAGAGAGGTTCGGTATGCTGTGCGTTTGTTTTGGTGGCATCTGCCGAGTTCTGCTTTGGCGTGTTTAGGTGCAAAAAGTCTGCAAGAATGGCTGCGTAAGCATGTTCCTCGTCGTAGTTACTATTCAAATGGCAAATACGCACAAGAGACTTCAAAGAGCTCTCCACGCCTTCAGCTCCATCCGAGCCCATCTTTCTGTAGCCCTTCAGAGCCCTCCTCCCATAAAGAAGCGCCTCGGTGTATGATGCTTTATGGATGAGAACATCAACCAACGTGAGCATATCCATAAGAACTATCCCGTTATTGTCAGACTTATCTCTCGACCCAGTAGCAATTTTCTCTAGCAACAAAGATTGGGCTTCGCTCCATTTCTCTTGAGCCACATAAACATCCAGAAGGAGTTCCAAGATCTCAGACTTGGGTTTTGGAATATGGTGTATTGATAGAACCGATACATTCGAAGAGAGTCGGGAGAGACAATTACGAAAGAGACGTTCCGCACCTCAAGATCTTTCGCTTCGAACCTTTCCTTGCCTCGTTTCAAGAGTGCGTGAACGATTTCTATTTCCAAGTCGGTGTCAGAGTCTGATTGGTCTGATTCTGTGCTCTCGTCAACTGGTTGAAGGTAATTCGATGCTATCTTGCGCCGGCTCAATGACGATTCGCCGCGATCCCCTTCAAATTCAGAGACACTCTTCGAGGATATCCATCTACACATGGTTTCTCCAAGCTCGGATATGAATATATCTCCAAACTCTGATCCATTGATGACAGAGAAGTGGTCAACATCTTCCACTCCAAGACTTGTTGATGCTGAAGAAACAACAGAGGCAGCAGATTGAACACAATTGCTCAGATTCTTTAATGCTAAAAGCTGGGAATCGTTCGGATCAGCGGTGGTATGCTGCTGAAAACTTCTCATGTGGTGATTGAGATCAAGAGCTATGCGGCGTATAGCTTGATTTATTTCGTCCAAATTCGGCAAGACTTTTTCAGTTGACTCTTTCAAGGTTACCTGATTAGAGCTAGTCTAGTTAGCCCAGAATTGAAGAAATATGGAATGAACCGACTCACAATATCATTGTTTGCAAAGACAATTGCAAGCTATCCCGATACGATCGGATTTGTAGCTGGAAATTTCCAATCTCCTCCGATGCACTCTTGAGTCTGAGATGCTTCCGAGCCCCATCAAGCATGTTCACGCTCTTATTTACCCGTTCAAGAGTTCCTTGTAGCTGTAGAAGCGTATTTTGAACATCCTGGATTGACGTCGCGAGAAATACCCAGTGGTCATCAATATGGCCAGTAATCTCAATTGAACTTCGAATCTGATCTTGCTCGAAAGTAATCTTCATCAGCTGTAAGACTTGCGTAAAGATCTCGACATCAGTGAGTAGCCCTTTGACCTTAGTATCCGCGAAGCTTGCGCCATCGTAGAAGTCCTTGAGCGTTGAGCCCACCTTTACACAAGTTCCCAAAAGTCCTAGGACACCTGCTGTTATTGACAAGGGATTCATTCAACCAGTTGCCCTCACCTCGCTCGACTGTTCAATGGCGCTCCTGGGGTTGTATTGTCTTCGAGACTGGTCATTGGTAAGAGAGCCTTGCGGGCAGGCCGCAGGCAGCTAGTTTGACAAGGTGTCTTCAAACAGGATTGGGCGAATCATTGCCTATTCACATAAGAGAAAAGAGAGGGTCAATAAGGTTGAATACGTTGTGGTTGCAATCTCTGCTGTGATATTGACGGTGAATGATTCTGCCTCCGAGGTAAGGTTACTGCAGAAGCACTAATGCAAGCCACTCACGTGATCTCACATGCAACCTATGGCTTAGACTCATGGCTCCTAATTAGTTCTGGCACTGCCCCTTCTTCTTTAATACCCCAAAATTCTCTGGAAACCTCTTCTCTTCTCTGTTTGAATATCTCATCAAAGAATCCAAGTAATCCGATTATATTCACTACCGCTCAAAGTAAAGCGAAGGGTGTTATACTAAAAAAGCTTCAAAATTCGAGACTCTCATCAGATCATAATTTGACTGTTGCAATCCTTATGAACTGAAAGTACCGTTAGTTATATATTTTGGCCTTTCTTCGTGCAAACTTATTCGTTGATCACAATAAACCAGTGGTTGTCGGGATTCATGGTGCACTGCTCGTCTTCAATGTACTATAATTTGAGGGAGATTTAAAGTCCGACGGCCATTCTGATTTATCGAATGTTCCTCAAATTGTGTTACGTTGAAGATCAGCATTTGCGCCACAAATTATGAGAGCCCCTAGCGGTTAATCTTGGTATTAGTAATGTTGTCGGTCGGGTGAGACATTTGGGTCACCTTCTCGTGTGTGGAAACGCTGTCCTAATTGGCTGTTCGTGTAAAGTCGGTTGCAGCAACGTCTCTCTTGATTTTGGCAGTGCCTTAACGATGAATTACCAGCATTGCTGTAATGAGAGTAGTTATACGGGAATGCATTTTGGAATGCGAGCAACTCGCAGTGGGATGAGGCGCTACGAATCAAAGTGTTGGGTGAGACAATGTGCACAATTGATCAAGTCAGCAATCAAACTTTTATCAGCTAGTCGAGACGAAGTCATGACATAAGGATGGTTGGTTGGTCATGACCCTCACATGATTTGAGATACTTCACCCAATGAATTATTAACAAAGTGCCAGACACTTCCACGGACCAGACACTTCGAATAGAATCATCCGTGTCTTTCTTTGAACTAGTATTTAACGTTCCATCAAAATTTACTTTTCTTCTGATTCATCGCATTATTTTCTCTCTTATAATATTATTATTTGTTCTCCTCGTTCTTCTTTCGCATACCAATACGGAATTTTTGTATAATACTCGTTCCCTTGGCCAATGACAAGGCGATCCAGCCTTCCATTATTACGTTAGATTGGAGTTTAAATCTAATGTTATAGCATACACCTGCCTAACTGAGATATACGACTTCGAAGTCATGCGGCTGAAACATACCTCAGCTTACGTCGCATTTTCCTCGCTCGCCTTTTCGCGGCACAATGAGGCCCAACTCCGTGTTTCTAACCCGTGCGCAGTTTGCGCAGCAGTATAGCCTCAGCTTGACGTGACATATTGTTGGTCGCTATTGCGTAAGAGTGTTTGCGCCTTAATGGCACAAACAAAATTCAGCGAATCGAGGACTTGCCCTCGCTCTTGAACCCCATCACTCGTTCCTGAAACAGTTTTCAACTTGGCTCATAGCTTTGGTAAATTCTACTGCTGACACTACTTGGGCTGTACGCTTTCGAATGAGCAAATCAGCTCTAATCTAGGTCGCGTGGCTATGGTGAGCACCAGGTAGGCTGTCAGCCGAACCTAGACACGTTAGGAGAATGGCTAGACGCTGACTCTGATCGCTAGAAAAACCTCCATTAAAAGTATCACGAACCTGGAAAAGTTGCTAGGCAGTGTCAGAGAGGTTAGTGTCTCAAAAATCTATAAAAAAAGATAGTTTCCTCTTGTATCATGTATCTCCGCTGTCTAACAGTTGTTACTCTTGAACTTGAAATTCAAAACTGCCGGATACTTTTTCTAACCTCCTCGGGTTTACTTGCACCTAAGTTCAATATAGTTTTCTTTTCTTTTAGATCCAATCCGAGGTAAGAGAAACGCCAAACATATCTGCAGTATTGGTTTTCTGACTTTACAGATACACTTCGATATGCATTTTCTTTCATGTATGTCTATCGGGATTGTTTTGAGCAGTTCCTTGGTGGCTGGCCATCTGCGCCATAACCAGAGAAGATATGCCAATGCCACGGTTGTACCCACAAGCTGTGATGGAACAGCCACAAGAACGCCCACAACAAAGAAATGTCCAATCACAGGCCTTCCCAACAGCATTGATGCCTCTATTACCTATCCAGCGTCCACAACGGCAACGACATGGAGAACGCCTCCCGTCGACGCTAATTGGCAGATCATCTTAGAGCAGTCGATCAATTACACCTTTCCCACCGTCATTGTCGATAACGTCAAAGTGTACGACATTGATATTGATAGCAGTAGTGACACTTTTGCCAGCTGGAAGGCCGCCAAAGAGCTGGCACAGAATAGCGATATGTACTTGATCTGTTATTTTTCGGCTGGAACGAGTGAGGCGGCTCGCGATGATATTGGCTGCTTTAATACACAACCAGGAGCCCAGGACTATGGATGCAATTATGGAGGAAACTCCCCAGATGAGTTCTGGCTCAACACCACTAGCCGCGAAGTTCGCCGTATCATGCTCCGAAGATTGGATCAGGCTGCCCAATTGGGATGCGATGCCGTTGATCCTGACAATATGGACGGTTACAGCAACAATAACGGAATCGGCGAAACTGTCGCTGATGCTGCAGACTATATGTGGTTCCTGATACAAGAAGCTCACCACAGAGGACTGGGAATTGGGTTGAAGAACTCCGACGATCTGGCTATGAATAAGACTTTGACTGATCAGCTTGATTTTGCAGTCGTCGAAGAATGCTTTACAAGCCTTACAGATAACGGCGATGGCACATTCAGCAACTCATGCAGTAATTGGGGCGCATTCTATAAGAATTCCACCAAACCAAAGCCTGTTTACAATATCGAATACCCGGTGGTGCCCGCTGTGAGCGCGAAGCCACAAGACAGAAGTCCATGGAGCAATGAGCTAGCTTCAAGTCGGTGCGCAGCCTGGGCTACAGAAACATCAAGCCAATACCTCAAAGTCGATTTGAAGAATTACTATACCGTCGACTGCGGAGTAGCGCGATGTTCTACCGGTGGCCCAAGCCCGGCATTGACAACCACCGACGCAACATATACGACAGTATGTAGTTCGACGACTGCTTTCTCTACGACAACGGTAGCTTTGGTCACCCCAGCTGGATGCACTCAGTCTCCTGTGCCAACCTCCGTGAACTGCAATGAGTCTTAACATTATTTTGCGATAACTCTTCGCATTCGAAGAGCTCACATGGTAGATTTAGATTCCGCAAGGATTTTCCTGTTCGGTAGATTTGCATGGATTTGGCGACCGCTTTCGTTCTTGGCAGGCAGCATTGAATTTCTTGTTTTACACGAGCATACGACAGTCTCTCCTTACTTTCCTTTCTTTTTTAGAGGTTATTTTGTTGCATTCGGTCAGAGGTTGGGAGTCAATCTTCCCTCAATTTTGCGTTATGCCTTGATTTGTACTAGACACTCTCGTTCATCCTTTGAAGACTTAGAATCTTGATCGCAAACAAGCTCTCAGTGTCAGTGTACTATACAATCGTATTGCAAATGAAATGGAAATTTCTCTAAACCTTCAAAATGGTTATTTTCCGATAAGTTCTCTACATCGCATTCTAAATTATCTCAGGGCTCCGCAGATACATCGCTTGCTTGAGTCGATCAAGCCCAATACCTCGAAATAATTACCCAAATAGTTGAAACATTTAGGAGGCTAAAAATATGAAATAAACATAGTGCCCTTCAGTGTCTTTTAATTGACGTGGTATGGCATTGGACCGAGGAAACGTACCAATTTTTCAAATGTTCTTATTGAGCTAAACGAGGCACTATCTTGGCGGACATTGAGATACAGTTATAGTCTCAAGATCTCGATCAGACCATACACTTTAAACATCATTTGACAAGATAAATTTAATAGAGAGTTAAAAAGTCTTTACATGGAATACTTTGAGGATTTTCAGTAGAGGGGGTGATCTAACGGCCATTCGATCCACGGTCGCCACTCCAGACCCAGAGCTTCGTCAATAGCCGCCAGCATCCTATTCCCAACACCCGCCAACCACCAACACGAATCGACTTTCTTTAGCAGTACACAATAATGCGCAAGAATGACCAATGCCTCAGGTCTCCGCTCCTGCATCAACTCAACAAAGCGTTGCGAAACAGTGCCCGGCCAAACATGAATAGCGATCATAACTCGGGTCCTCATCGGTTCATGTGGACACGCAAAAAGCCGTCGAAGCTCATCCAACGCAGCTTTACAGACTTCCAACATATCAATATCTGTTTCAGAAGTACTGCTACTTGATTCTAGGATCTGATAAACCTTGATGAGGTGCATATCATCAGGATGATCAACAGAGTCAAGAGTGAAAACTGGCCCTTGCTCCAATAAGGACCCAAAAGGCCCTGTCCTCAAGGCCATCCAACTCCTTCCGACCATTTGCAGCAAACCTCTAAACGCAAAGAACCAATGTGGATGCTCGTCGTCCAGGCTGGGAATCCTGCCTGTTAAAGTTTCACGTGACCCACACACATATGGCACGACAAAACCCGCAAAAGCGACGACGGCGTGGATGCTGTGCGGATCATCGCGAGAGACGAAACTCCGAAAGGAAGGAAGTCCGAGATGCTCTGATATAGTTGCTCGTCTGATAAGCTCTTCCTTACGGTGTGGTTGTAAGGTTGAGAGGTGCAGAGCCGAGACCGCAAGGAGGCCGTGCATTAGAAAATCATGGGAGATTGCCATTCGTGGGATCTCGTTTTTCCAAAGAAAATTTCTCTTATCGTCACCAAAGGTGAGATATGTTACCGAAGTGAAATGGTGTAAAAGCTCCATGCTGTCTAGATCGAGCGAAGTGTGATGGAGACCGAGGTCTTGAAATGGCGAAGTGCTTGGAAGCACACCCCATGAAGAAGGAAGGATACTTTCTCTTGCCTCCTTGTGGCGTAGTCTTGGAAGTGACGGAGTGAGGAACTCGAAGCTGCATTGGAGTTTGTTCCGGATACATGCTGCACACGTTGGCTTTGCTTCATCGCACTGGGAAACATTAGCCAGAGTATCATCACGTGACAGTGATCGCTCTACCTTCACTCTCCTTCGTCTGCACTGTTTGCAGCCTGTTCTCAGCTTCCGGTGGTCTCGACGCATTTTCAAATATGTCAAGGTAGGGGCATCTAAGATAAATGCATGTAAAGGTTCTAACCAATGACGAGTTTCTGGCACAATAGCTCGCCTCACTCAACTCTTAGATTGACGTTGACTTCGGCGGAGCAAATAGAAGCTCGTGAATGTATGGCAACGCACAACACACAAGGAAGGTGACGAGAAAAGATGCAGCTCGCTCTTGCGATGTTGTGATGGGTTATGAGGTTGAATTTGGCATCGAGACGAAGCCCCTGAGTGCCCCTGCCGTCGATCGCCTCGTTCCGACGTCTTGTTGATTGGTCGGTTAAAAATAGGGGGGTCCACTTTCGGGAGTCCACAATTACACGGAACAACTTTTCGGTTTCCGAAACCTCGTAGGTCACCTTTCTTTCATTTATAAGTTGGATATCTCGATGCCTTTTGTTCAAAGTCATAGATCCATTGTCTTAAAAAAATTCAAAAAAAAGGAAAAGGAAATCATGACGTTTGAACCCAGCGCACTCGGAGACATAATCTCACCAAATCATCCCGAAGCCCGATCGAGATGTCAAGAGTTTCCAGCATCCACCAAGCTTGGTATTATCTTCCACCTATATCCCACTTATCTCTTCGGTGAAAATGCCACGCACAAACCGCTGTTCTCAAGATACCTTCGCCATCCCCTCCCAAGGAAGCATAACCCTGCCTCCACTCAGCTCTCCACCCTCAAATCATGAAGTCATCATAACCTTCCCTATCGCCTCCAAAATTGCCACCGGTCTCCACTGGCATGAAACACACACCGAATATCTCGAAGTCCTGCAAGGAGTAGCACTCATCACGCTCGGTGACAGTACCTCAAGATTTACTTCAAAGGCCGGTGTGGTCACGATCCCGAGGTTTGTGGTGCACGAATATCGACGCGCTGACTCTATTCCCTCTACCTTGAACCCGAAAATAGAAGAGGGAGATGAAGGCGGCGATGGGAGGGATGTCGATTTAATTGTAAAAGAATGGACGGATCCCGCGGACGGCGAAAAAGCGATATTCTTCAGGAACGTGGTGGGGCTAATTCTAGATCGTGATCCCTATGTTGGGATCCTGGGGAATCTATGGATGGCTTGGAATTTATTTGTGGTGTTTTGGGAATGGGATAATTTCCCTCGGTTTGTGAAGATGCCGAAATTATGGGGAGTTGGGAAGGTGCTGGAAAGATGTGTGACGTGGGGGATTCTGGGGCTGGCTGCGGGAGTGGGGAGGTGGCTTGGAGTGAGGGGTGCTTATGAAGAGTATGGGATGAAGGGAAATCTTTTATCTTGATGTATGTGGGAAGCACTGGGATTGCAAATTGCCGGGTTCTTGAGTTGACCAATTGATTGTAGAGCCCTCTTGCTAGAGAGGCGGGAATTGGAGGATGGGTATTCATGGCATCGAATTACTATACGCACAGCGATCAGGTCATTCTCCTACATTCCACGTATTGTCTGATTTGAATTCATCCTATCGCTCCATCCAACTCAATCTCGAGCATACGGATCCTGCTCGGGGTATGGGTCGTGAAAGCTATGCGAACCTCCCCCGAAATTCCGATCAGGATGAGGCTTTGGGAAGGCAAGAGAGCGCTCCTGTGGTTGTATCGATTGACTAACAGACAATTGCTGCTGAGGTGGACCAGTAGCAGTGGCATAATAATTCTGCAGGTGCTGAAAGCCGCGCGATTGATCTTGATAGGCATTGTTTGCAATATACTGAGGTATTGAGGAGAGAGAGGCATGATGGCTCTGTTGAATCTGAGCAATTTCCCTTGTGTCAAAGCTTGTGGGGCTGTTGTATTGAAGATGGCTGGCCGAGTGGTTGTTGGGTCGCCCGGAAGGACCAAAACCCATGGAGCTGGCGAATTGGTCCCCAGTTGTTGTAAATTGGGATTTCAGAAATGTATTGGGCGGTTCTCCATTATCTGCATATATAATCTTTGGATGGAAGCTTTCCTCGTGAAACATGCTCTCCTGGGCAGATAATTGTTCTGAATTCTGGCCTCCATCAGTTCTGGAGGGCTGGAAACCTTTGGAATTCATGGCTATCTCTGTATACATCCCGTATCGTGGAGCAGGATCGGTGGCATTGCGTCGAGCGGAGAAAGCAGGACTCTGAAACTCTGCTATACTCGGAGAATGTTGTAATGGTTGCTGGTGTGACGACAATCTCGACATCTCTGCTCGTCCTTGAATAGGAGTTGCGTTTGGAAAGCTCATCAACTGAGTCGCTTGGCTTTGATTCCTTGGCGAATGATTAGGTTCGACTTCAGGATTCTCTTCAAGTGTCATCTGTGACATTCCTTTTTCAGTCTGCTGCAGGCTTGTTTGCTCCATGCGACGTTTCACAGACCAAGCCTCAAAAGCACGAACAGCGGCGTCTCTTGGGCTGAGGCGCCCCTGGGAGTAATCACTAATCACTTTCTCGTAACATTTTTGGAATTCCAATTTTTCCTGGTCCAATGTCGTGGGTTTTTGGGCAGCACTTGTGCTTTGAGTAAACCCTAATGGTGTTAGAATCAGTATGAACTCGTGCCTAAAAGAAGATAACTCACAAGGCTGTGGAGCCTCGACCGCAGGGAAAAGTACTCTCCAGATATATTTCCACTTTGCTGAGCTAAATTGAGGTTTGCTGTCGGCATCTGTGGAGCGACGTTGTCTCGGCAAGTTGTCGATTACAGACCACTGCAACTCGGTGATGCCTTCGTGAATGTCTGGAGGAGACTTGGGGCATTCAACAATGCGATGGGTTTGGAAATTGATTTGCCTCTTCTTCCATTGCGGACCTGTAAATAACTGCGAGCAGTTTTCACATTGGACAAACCGATGATGGCGTTGTAGGTGTTCCCTTGCATTGTCAGCGACAGGTCACAAGGAGGGCTAGAGCTTACCTGAAACGCTGATCATTGTCAAAACCTGAATCGCAAGTTCTATATTCGCCCTTTCTTCCGTTTGGTGACCTGAAAAATGACCCAGTGTACTTTTCTGGGTATCTTTTATTAAAAGGACATGCTAGTGGTTTGGCGTATGATCCTCCAGCACCATCACTCTTGGTATTCCCTTGTTGGCCTCCCCCACCTCCCTCTTTATCATTTGGCTCTTCTCCGCCATTACCATTTTCGTCTTCTCTCTGTCGTTTTAGAGGACGTGTGTCTTGGCCTCTAGGGGAACCCGAGAAACTGAATTCTCCTCCTGTGGTCGGATTGCCACCAGAAAAGTTTCCTGCACGTTTATAATAACAAGTTTCCCAAAAGCCAACGACAGAGGACTCCTCTTCTCGAAAAATCTCGTAAAGATGGGGGACTAATCGAGCTGCGAGAACAAGATCACTTTCAGTGGCGCGTAAGACACTAGCTTCAAAATCTTCGTCAGTGGGGATCCAGCGCTCTTCGGAAGATTCCTCTTCACTGTCGGAATCACAATCCTCATCATCCATGTCGTTTTCATCGTCAAATAGGAATTCAGATGAGATATATTTTGATTGCCAGGAGTCTATTTTGATGTTCGAATCGGCAACCATAGATGAGTTACTTGGAAGTCGTTCTTCGTTGGACTTTTCATTGCTGAATGGGCTATTTGGCGCCAAGTGGTTCGACGGCTCGCCATTCTCACTAGTGATAGTCAGCGATTTGCTATTTTCAGTCGCTTATGGTCGTCACATACCTTTCTGACGCAACAGTAGTCGCAGGGGTGATTTTTTGATCTGGCTCTCCGGGTGGAGTTGAACTTGTTTCTCGTTGTGCAGGGGGAGCGTCGTCCGAGCGTAAAACTTCGAGATTGCTTTCATCCAAATAACGATGCTCACTTGTAGACATTAGGCCATCTCGCGTTTTCAGGTCATCAAAAGGAGTATAAGTGTAGTTTCGAGTTTGCGATGAATCCCGGGACGACAGATCTTCGATTGGCATTGCGGGTCTCGGCATTTGGTTTTGGTGGGTCGCGTTCCTCCATGACGCTCTTGGTTGAGAAGGAGAAGGAGATCGTGTGATGGTCATGTCGATATTGGGGGGGAAATGAGTCTGCGTGGAGGAAGCATGCTGGGTAGATATGGATGATAATGCATTGATAGCAGCCCTCTCGGGAACTGTAAAGCCGGCCTGCGCCATTTCAATTGACTCAGAGCGAGAAGAACAATGGAGTACACACAATTTCTCAAGCTGTCAACCATTGGCGTGTTATTTTCTTCAAGAGAAATCTAGTGAGGGATGTGTAAAAACGGTACGTGGGATCGGCTGAACTACTCGTTGACGTTGAGCCGATCATCTTTGAAATAGGAGTCGATGGTAAGCCTTGCGGCTCTGTATGAATACCCAGGATGCTTTACCAGAGTAGGCAGGTGTGGGATGTGGTCCGCATGGCTGATTGCCAGCGCAGAAAGACAGAGCTCGGTGTCTGAAAAGGGGACACGGGAAACAAAATACCACCCGCAACGGCGCCACCGATGGAAAACATTCGTGCACAGAATCCCGCGCATCTGCGCACTTGGAGTTGTGCCCGGCGGTGTGGTGTTCGGGAGAAGATACCACTGGCTAAGATCCTGAACCGACTTCTGCTCGTCGCCGAATTGGTCCCATTAACCGCTTTGCAGGGTTCATAGCTACGCATTTGCGCACAATTCATGCACAGCAGGGAAATTTCGTTCAGACATTTCTGCAACAGCGCAAATTTGTCCTTTATCCAGGCAGAATTGATACAGTACCACCGTAAAAGACTGCCCATAAGTATGCCTACTCCCGCATTAGAGCTGACATCTGTCTGCTTCTTCGCATGGAAAGTCCCGTCTACTTGCAAACAAATGGATAACGTTATAATAGCTTGTCCTGATCTGTTTCAAATGTGCTTTCCTTCCTAGGATCCGTGTCCCATGAAAGCCTTCTTCACGCATCTGCGAGGTTCATGGCCAACTTCTAGCGCATTATCGGCCTTGATCTGATAGACTGATTGATTGGATTGATGGCACCATAGAGGCTAGGCAACTGTTTCAGTGGCACCGTGTTTGGGATAGCCTGCTGGATTTTGCAAGGGGGCCAGGCAACCAAGCAAACCTGCTCTTTGGACTATCAATATGCAGCTCCCTAGATCGACTCGCGCACTTGCGTAGGGGAACCTGTCGTGTACCTGAAGCAAAGATGAAGTTGAAGAGAAAGGGCGTTCTGTAGAGTTGACGAATTTGAGAAACGACATGCACTCACTGCTGGAGATTTTGCTACTAGACCCACTGAAAAGCGCCACCGCATTCTACTCTCTCCCCACCAGAGACTCGGAGAGCGACTTGCAGTCTGCCCAGCGCTACAGCAACGCATGGCCCTGTTTGCTTTCGGGGGTTGAGGAACCGTACAAAGGTAAAGGACGTGTATGACCCCTTGAAAACTGCAAATACGATCGAATGCTCTCCCACAGTCCTGCCCCTCGAAGCAGCCACTGACCAACTCGAGCTACAACTGTTTTGCAATCAAGCCAAAACAAACGAGCCTTTGATTGTCCTGCATACTCGTGTACATGTAAAGAGAATATGTTTAGCGGGCTCTGAAATGCGCAAGTGCGGCCCGATGCACAGAAGGGACCTAGACCAGGGTTCATCGTATACACCGGTCAGTGCGAGCAACGCACGCATTTTCAAGATCTCGGAATCAAAATTCGATACAGTCTCGACCGTTATTGGTCAAAATAAACAGTGTTTGCTCTGTGCGAACTGCGCAAGTGTGCGAGTATGGAGGACTCAACGGCGCAAATGTTAAGTGTACGCTTCTCAGAATGCAATACTCTCTGCTATCATTCTTATGTATATGTTTCCTTTCGGAATCCAAGAAAACCTCTCAACTTTCATCTGTATCTCGTCAAATTCTCACAGAAATAAGCATTCATTTTCGCAACACTTTCTCCAGGGCAAACAAAACAACAACTGTAAAGAAAAAAGCGCCAAAACATGCACATTACGATTCACTCTCGCACTCAAGATAGCCTAGGCCTCCTCACTACAGGGACTTTGAGCCAGCTAGGATTGGTTCGCCAACAAGGAGAAGAGGAAAAGCCAAAGCCTCAGCCTGGAGATCCAGGTACATCCCAAAGCTCCCGAGCGTTGAACATGAAACCTAATATCTTGCCAGGCAACGGGCGCCAGAGACTCCAGCAAGGAGAAGAACAAGATCCTCAGCCTCAACCCAGAGATACCGGTACCTCTTCACGTTCAGAACACTACATGAATAAGCTGACACTGCACCAGGTTATGGGCGCTAATAGAAACATCAGTATGGAAGCTTCTCCAGGAGATGAATCATTTTGGGCTAGTATTCTGGGGCTTTATTGACAGAGAGGATACTTCCAGTCAATTTAGGGCAAGTCAAATGAATGCAAGTCGTCAGGATCGATGGAAAGTGATGTGTGCATGTCGTTATTGCTTATTTGGCGATCCAGGATCATGGTTCGGAGACCTGCATGTACTAGAAAATTGTTGGAAGAGCTGCCGCCATTAGCGATGGATGTACCCGAGTCGTGGAGTGCATGTACTTCATGTGATGCCTCGTTTTATAATGTATTTTCATGCTTCGTCTTGAGTTTAGATTCGAGATGCCTTTATATTCAGAAATATTAATATTGAAACATGCCGTATTACGTTTTTAGTGTCTTGAAGTCGATGGTGTAATCGATACACTAGTGCCTGCTATCACGTGATGGAATCACGATAATTGAGGGAACCTAGAAGTTGATTTCAATTGGTCAATATACTTTCCTAGCGCTGAAGGCTTGTTTAAGCTAATCCTGACAGCAAGAAGGAATGAATTTTGCTCCTAATCCAGCATCCGAAGTTGTGGAGACGATTAAATGATATGCACTCTAGATCTAGAAGCTGCCTCCTGGATATGGCAGATCTCTTATTTCAGTCTTCCAATACATTCAAAGATGGTGAAGAGGTTGCAGCAGGAAATATCTCGGAACAAGAGATGGTATAAAGTATAATTATACTCAAGAAAGCTGAAAGCTAGCTAGCTATTTGTTATGTTTACCCATTCTTACTCCGATTTAATTATTACTCCTTCATACTGCATTTACGAACTCCCTAGTTTAAAAAAAAAACATCATATTTCCATACATATCCATATCCATAAATATTATCCTAGGAATTTAGTTCAATTTTCAGCCACCACCTTCTCCTCGTCCTTCTTTATATGCAAAGTAGTAACAACACTGCCCGTCATATACTTATCCACGCTCGGCGACCCACAAGCACCAAGAATACAAAGTACGCTAAAAGCAATTCCTGTTAAAAACACAGTCTGATACGCATGAGCACTGGCAACCTTATATGCCACAATCCCAATCACCCTAATTTCGCTCGTTAAACCAACAACGTCTGAGAACGCCTCTGGGGTCCCAACCGCTACTGCACCGAGGAAAGATGCCACAGACGAAGCTGGTAATCCTGCTGCGATGAGCTTTGGGGGCACTTCTTTCGGGATGGTGGTAGAGAGGCGGTTGGATAGAACTGTGGTATAAATGGTTGAGGCAATAGTAGAGACAATCTGGCGCATGCAGGCGCCCACTCCTGTTGCGGTGCCGATCTCGGCTTGATCTGCAATAGCTATACCGCTGATGGTGAGAGCGAGGTTATCGACCCAGCCCATACAGAAGAGACCCATAAAGAGGAGAGCGGTTATGGTATTTTGATTATAGGGTGTTTCTACGGCGCCGCCTGTCTATCATCAGTGCGTGCTCGATCGATCCAAATATAGAGGGAGAAAAGAGGGGAATATACATGCTAGAAACAGGGCCATCGCCGTCGAAGCTACTATGACTTGATACTTCTGATGCCTGATCTTCTTTGTCGCCAAGCCACTAATAATCTGGCCGACATTTGTCCCAATCCCAGTCACGCAGCAAAGTAATCCTCCTTTTGTTTGATCACTTGTATATAAGCCAAATACCATGATTGGCCATATAATTGAAAAGCAGAAGTAAACACTTGCTCCGCAAGATAACATCCAGATATCTGACACCCAAGGGAGATTTTTGAAAAGATGCATAGGAATAAGTGGCTCTTTCAAATCCACGTATAGTTCATAAATAGCAAAGGCCACTAGGGCGAAGAATCCAGTGATAATTGTCACGATAACGTGGACGGACTTCCATGGGTAGTAGGACCCTCCCCAGGAAATCCCTAGTAGAAAAACGATAAGGCCGCCAGTGAATAGAATTAGGCCGACGTAGTCGAAGTCTTTAATAGCTTGCGTTTTACTCTTATTAACCCATTTCTCACCGAAGGTGGGTGGGTAATAGCTGGGGCTGTCAGTATCAGGCTGCATAACATGGATGGGACTTACAAGAAGAAATAACATAGTAAGCACGCAGTATCGATGCCGATGAACAGATAATAACACGATCGCCATGTATGCTTGCTGTGCTGGACAAACGCATATGCTATGGATGGACCAAACCCTGAGAACGGAAGACAGCAGGTATATATATACACCGTGACATAAAATCGCCATTTCATTGGAACGAGTTCTCCCAGGGCAAAGTTGTATGATAATTGAGCGGCGGATGAGAACCCGACGAGAACTGATGACCCAATGAGAATAGGAATGGACGTAGCACAGGCGCCCATGATGCAGCCAACGAGTGACATAAGTTGTCCACCAATGAAGAACCATCGGCGTCCGAAAAGATCAGATATGCGTCCAACAAGGAGTTGTCCCAGCCCCAAGGTTAGGATGTAGACAAGTGCAATCCAAGTATAGTTTGGACTGGGACCAAGATCGTTGTTGATAATAGTCAAAAGAGGCGCTATTAGACCAAAGATTCCAACACCCTAAATGAAACTATCTCAGTTTTGGGTTCTTTAGTACACCTTTTGCGGGGGTACTCACCGACATAACTGCAAGGCCAGAAGCCACCATTGTTCCAATAAAGAACGGAGTGAGGAAATACCCAGGTGGCAGTTCTGTTGAATCAATATCGAATAATACCCCTAGTTCATCATTGATCGGATTCACAGCAACAGCCTCGCCAGATGGTTTCTCATTGAGAGACGTTGAAGTAACGGCTTCGCCATCGCTCTTGGTGGGGTGAGACATGTTCCAGTGTTCGGACGAGTAGATGCAGAATTAAGAATGATCAAGAACAGAAACCTCCTCAAGCTTGAAACGAAGAATTTCAAGTCCCGAGTCGCTGAGTTCAATGAGATCGTGAGCTGGCGCGCGAGCTTCTCCGGCTAAACAAGGTGAAAGCGGTCGCAAGCTTAGCAAACTATGAGCCGATCTGCTACATATAATGTTATCGGTGACACGATCGATGCGGTCGAAGTCACTTCTCCAAACACTTGGCGTCCCCCAGCTGGGGATTATTGAAGGCTGCTTCCGCTGCACGATGCAGCCCTCCCACCTTCCCCCGTCACCTGCCCTTGCGCATCTCGACCCCGCCTGCTTGCCCGCGCCCGTCCGGGACCTCAAGCATTCCGATACGTCGGATACCATCTTGCGCCAGCACCCCAATGCATTCCCTTATCAATAGAGTGATAATGGCTGCTCTTGACTCGTAAGCGCGGTTTTTATACAGATTCCCTCGTAAAATACTTTGTGATTGGAGATGCCAGTTCCCCATGTTCTTGAGAGCAGCAATAACTTCGGCCGGGAACAATCTTTTTTGGACAAATTTCGTGGTCCTTGGCGTTTATGGCGTCTAGGCATACATCTCGGGGAACACAAGAATGCAAAAAGCAGAAGTCCCATGAAAGCGAACCCGTGTATGAAGTCGGTTCGAAGTCTCACAGTGTGCGTCACGAAGAAGCAATTATAAAATATAGCACTAATAATCTGGGGAAGGAGCTTCATTCATTAGGTTAGCATAACGGCAGATAGCGGCTTCCCAAAACCTGAGAGGTACTCGTGTCTAGGGGAAATAAATGGATTGATTGGCTAGTATTCAAAAGATCCACCCCATCTTTTTGGACTGTAGCAGTCACGAGCACCATCGCCAAGGTTTATTCCTATCTATAACCACCCGTACATCGGGTTAAGTTTGTCAGGGGTGATCTAGCTTGACTCAATCTACAGTCGACGTGCCGTAGCTTTCGAGATGCCAGGGGAAGGTTTCCGCAGCAAATGGTGTAGAGAGTGAAGTTGAAGAAGACAGCATAGAGGCTCGAATAATGGAATATGAATGCGATTCCGAACGGGACTCTGTTGAGATTTGAGCCGTCGCTATAGAATTTTGAGAGGGCTGTTAGGAGGGAGACCATGACCACAAGGACGATACTCACTAATAGAAATTGTCCACATGCCACTAATAGGCCTTTTGTATTGGTAATTCACGATACTTTAAACTTCGGAGCCATTAATGTAAACTTTATTCTTCTTCGACCCTTTTTTATTAAGTTTCTTTAAGAAACCTATTACGGTCTTGCTATTTACTTGTCTTTATTAAAGGGAATAACTACATATATAACCACGAGTTCCCCGAAGCTTTAGAGATATAAACCTTGCTGCCACCAATCACATCTAACACCAGGGCAGTTAGTAACAGTTTCATTTACCGGTATTGATCGTTCCCGGAGAAAAAGATGTTAATACACGAAAGAAAACGTACCTCGGGTTCTTCATCGGATCCACGACAACATCCACAAACGTCTGATTGAAATTCACAGAATTCGCCTCACTCCCATATTTCGGAAAAGTAGACAGACCCGTCTGCTTCTGAAACGCATTTGGGTCTCCTGTCGCAGCGAAGGCAGTGATGTATCTCTGCATGTCTAGCGCAGTGGTCACATTTGCAACCGGATCATTGATGGTGCTATTCGCATCCCAGAATGTGTATGGGATATCGCCACGATGATGGCCTGGCGGCACGGAGAACATGTAGTTGTAAGTGTCGTTTCCTTTGGCGGTACTGATATAGCGACTGTTGCACGCGATCATCATTTCGGAGATGAGGAGGTCGAGACGCGCAAAAGGGGTGGTGTAAGGTTGCGAGCCGTCGTAAATGGGTGGATAGAGCGTGTTAGAGATGTAGTCAATGACGGAAGGCTCAGCGGCGGGGAAGTAGATCTGCATGTACGTCTTGAGCGCGGAAGAGTTGGTTGCTGCTGGATCGGTGAACACGAATCCTTCGTCGCTGTTGTGGGCTGAGATGACTGAGATGGTGGGGTCAAATTGGCCGTTCAAGAGTGAGATGCCAAGGATGTTGGTAATGTATGTTCCGTCGACGGTCGGTTCTATCATTAAGGTAAGAAAGCTTCAGTGAAAAAGTAGGAAGACGCTTACGAAAATTGTACAATCCAAACGCAGCAGAGTAAATGACTTTCTTGTTGGCGAGTTGCAATGTCTCTGATGGCAACAGGCGTGCTTCCTCTAGAGTAGTAACGTTTGCTGCAGCCAAGAAGCTCTGAAATAGCTGCTCCTCAAGAAGCTTCGACTTTACGGGATTATGAATTGAAGCGCTTTGCAAGACGGCTTGTTGAAACGGTAGCTGGCCTGGCCCTTTCGTCCCGCCATAAGCAGTAATATGATGCATGATACTTCCTGCTCCTGCCGACTCGCCCATCGCCGTGACTCGGTTACTATCGCCACCAAACAGGTGGATATATTTCTGCACCCAATCAAGAGCGAGTCTTTGATCGTAGAGTCCGACATTTGCAGTGCCGCTCTTTTGGAACGTGGGGCCACTCATCCACCCAAAAGCTCCGAGCTGCGTGACCTTAGAATCTCTTACTGAAAGGAAATTATCAGCTTGGAAAGACTTGCCCTATAAGCGATTGCGACAAAGACAGCACCCTCAGTATTCTCAGCACTTCGTTCTAGAATTCCAATTGGACTGCCGCCTTCAGCCTTATTCCGCATGATGTACCCACCACCATGGATCCAGACAATCACAGGTGCTCCACCTTGCTTGAAGGTGGATTGAGATACTGTGATATCGAGGAATAGGCAGTCTTCACTTTCAGTAGGGCCGGGAGGCGCATTTGCTAAAGTGGCATTTGACCACTGTACGAAGGGGAATCAGTACTGCTAGATGCAACGAACAGAATACTCAAGACCCGATGGAAGAGTTATTCCTACCAACGGAGTTCCCTGAGGGCATATCTTTCCATATGACCCATCTTGAATACCTGCAGATCGATTATTGAGGGGTGGCTGGGGAGTTGAGAAACGCAATGGTCCCAGCGGAGGTGCGGCATATCGGATATTGGGGAATTGAAAATATGCCGAATTTTCCTGAATTAATCAATATTGAGATCGTATACTCTTTGAGAATATCAACATACTGAGGATATGGTAGCTTTGTGGAGAGCATATCCGAGATCTACAACGGGAGGCACAAGAGCTCCATTGACCTGTATCGATACGGCAAATAGCAAGCCGAGGGCAATTGTCTGCAAAAACGACATTGAATCCAATCTTGTTCAAAGCTGCGGGGAAATGAAGACTAATTGATGTGACCTTTACGGACTGTAATCATCGGTCAGACTGTGAGTATGAAGACGCTGTGAAACTTTCTGCTGCTGCAGTCCAGCAGCTTTATAGTCTCTCGAAATTCGACCCAGTAGATCCCAAATCCTTGCTTACCCCGCGGCCGACATATTGAAAAATGCTACTCAATAAACTCCTCACCTTGCTACTGGTCACGTCAGCATAACCTTATTTGCCGGAGCTGCTTAGCGACCTGCAGGTAATACACCTCTACTTCTGCACGAGGTGAGCTGAGCTAGACGAAATGGGAGCCTGGTCAACATTTCTAGGGCTGAAGGAATACGACTTGCATGATTAACCTTGGAACTTGCTGACGCTTGTCCGCACAGTCAGCAAAGTCCGCCAACAAGCTGCTGCACCCCAAGGTTACGATGGTGATACAGGAAGAAGCGAGGCTTTTGAAAAGGTCGTTAATCACTGAATAGCAAACCTCTTCTCCAGCGCCTTGTTGCAGGCCAGAAGCAGTCGAAGCCGCACCAAAGTCTGACGACCATTTTGCTTTGTCGAATATCCCTTCACTTGAGGAACATTCCAGCCAGAAAGTACTGCTCTTTCTGAATATGCCTTGAGTTGTGGTACATTCAAGACCAGAATTGAGCCAGCATTGCGCCACGAACTCCGACAACTCCTGGGGAACTTAGTAGAAATGTATTTGAGGGGCCTGTCTCGTGGATTCCAGTCGTCGTCGACTAAAATTGTGGTCCGGAGGGTGCGCGAAAAAGAATAGAGGAACTTCCTTTTGGGTGCAAAAGGGTGCCTTGAATGGCCCCAACATGGCGAGTGGTGGTTCGAAGTGAGTTCTCGATGTGTTACAGGAAGGAGAGAAAAGAAAGAGAGAGAAGATTTTGTTGGTCTAAGGCACTAATATAAGTGTCACGTGCAATGATCACTATAACTCAGTGTAGAAGGTGCTGAATTAACTACTGTTCTACAGTGGTAAGTAGCCTGTATATATAGGCCCTGAACTCCCTAAATTACGTACATTAAGCCCCTAAACAGCTGAACCTTCAGCTGTATCGGTGACCCCGATACTCAGCTCTATAGGGGACATCAGCCCCTATAAGCTTCAGCTCTACAGGGCCCTAAGGCCCTATAAGCTGAACGGGTTCAGCGTGGCTACAGTGGCAATTTGCCACTGTAGCTTACGTAAGTACAGGGACCTTAGCGCACAACAGATTTGAGGTTGGATGTCGTGTCACGTGTCTGGGTGACTAGCGTCAGGAACTGCTGACGCGCGACGAAGCTTGCCTGGAGCTCCATCAACACCAACAACTTCACCTCCCCATTTCCATCCCCACCACCTTTCCTTTCTTCATAACACTCATTCACGACCTTTCAAGATGGATACCCTCGTCGCCCAATACAGCAAGCCGATGTTCGAGAAGGAGAACTACAACCAAGATGACCAGGTAGACCTCTACAACCCGCACCCAACCTTGTCCCTCAGGTTTGCCATGCCTCCTATCGCTCAAGTAAGTTGTGCCCCGTCATTTTCGGCCTTTCTTAGAGCTTCCGGAGCTCCGCAGTCTCCAACTTGGGCGCTACTGATGATTTTTCACCTCCACAGCCCTCAGCCTGGCTCCGCGCTGCAACCGACGACCATGCCAACCCAAACTGCCCGATCAAGATCGCACACGGTACGACGACATTAGCATTCAGATTCCAGGGTGGTATTATCGTAGCGACGGACTCCAGAGCAACAGCGGGCAACTGGATTGCAAGTCAGACGGTCAAGAAGGTCATCGAGATCAACAACTGTTTATTGGGTACAATGGCTGGTGGTGCTGCTGTAAGTTTTGTCCTCGTACTACGGCATCAGGTTGAGCTTTATAGGCTCAGATATGCCGATGTAGATTGCTGCTGATGTTTGGATGATAGGACTGTCAATACTGGCTCGCATACTTGGGCATGCAATGTCGACTGCACGAACTCCGAACAGGACGCCGCATCTCCGTAGCAGCCGCCTCGAAGATTCTTGCCAACCTCGTCTACTCCTACAAGGGGATGGGTCTATCTATGGGTACAATGTGTGCGGGTGTCACTCCTTCCGAAGGTCCGGCTCTCTACTACATCGATTCTGACGGCACAAGATTGAGTGGGAACTTGTTCTGCGTTGGATCTGGACAAACATTTGCATATGGTGTATTGGATGCCGAATACCGCTACGATTTGACCGAGGAAGAGGCGCTTGCGTTGGGAAGCCGAAGTATCCTTGCTGCAACCCACAGAGACGCTTACTCTGGTGGTTTCATCAATTTGTATCATGTTAAGGAGGACGGATGGGTTAAGCACGGCTTCAGCGACACGAATCCGATCTTCTGGAAGACGAAGCTGGAGAAAGGCGAGTTCTCGAACGTCACGAGCGAGCTGGTGTAAGAACAAAGGATAGATGGAGGAAGATTTCTTTAGATGTCTCAATAGCAAGCATGGAAGCGCGAGGGACAGGCATAAGATGGCAGAGGCCGTGTACACTACTACTTCACTTCACGAGTGGTATTAGCTACGAAGAGCTTCAGACTGATTGATAATGCTGTCAATTTGTGCATTTCCTATCTACACTCTCACCACAACTATACATATATTCTCCGGCAAGTGCCGATACGATCTAACACTTTACATTCTATTCTACCCTTCTGCGTTTGCTCTGCGGTCCAGAGGCCCTCTCCACCCAACTCTCGACCACTTCATCCTCCCTCCGCCGCTTCCCCGCACTCGGCAGACGTGCCAACACCTCCTCCAGCACCTCTTCTTCCTCTCTCCGCTCCTCCATAACTCTCACACTCTCCCTCAAGAACTCCATTTGTCGATCCCCGTTCCCAATTCCCCGCATTTCATTCCTCATCTTCGTCCAGACCTCCAGTGCGTGCTCTTGGCTGGGTGTGCGCTTGACCATGTCGAGCTCGAGGAAGAGAGTGGCTTCTTGTTCTCGATGTTCGTCGGCTGAGATGTTGCCCATTTTGAAGTCGTTGTGGGAGATTAGACCGGTGAGGTATTGGCGTGCGACCTGGGCAAGGAATGATTTGATATTGTCGATTTCCGAGGTAGAGGTGGACTCGTTCACATTGTCGTTGTCGGTGGTTTCACCATCGTCGTCGGAGGCATAATCATACGCGGCACTGTCGTATCCAGCACAGTCACAGTCACTGTCGAAATCGCTGTACTCCGGGCCATCGATTTCGGGATCCTCAGACGTGGGACAACTGCCGCTCACAGGGTCGGCTTCGGATTCGGTTTGTTCGTTGCCGGCATCGAATTGCGGTGGGTCGTAGGCGTCCGAGTCAGCGATGGTGGCATAATAATCAACAAATCTATGTGTTGCTCTCGTCCAATCTTCTTCGTCTTCAGCTGGACTATCAGAATCTTCTACAAGTGTGGCGGTGCTTTTAGTATCTGTTTCGGAATTCATGTCGTCCTGGTCCTCTTGACCATCAAGTTCGGATTTCCGCGAGATTGCCTTGGCCCACGCATTATACGCAGTATCCGGCGACATCGATCTAGACCGTTCAGCAATCATCTTCTGGATCTGGTCCTCGAGGATGCCAATGTGCTCCCTCAGCACATTGTTAGCATCCAGACCCTCCTGAACATTCTCTTTGAGCTCCTTGACTTCTGCTCTCCACTGCATGTACACGTCCATCTTCTCGTCCATCAGCTTTTCGATCTGTTGTTTTGCTCCGGTGGCTTCTTTCGTCTCGGCCATTTCAGCTCGCAATTCTTTCTCTGCGATAGCTACTCGGTCCGTTGATTCGGCGGCTTCGACTTCCATTCTGTCCACTTGGCCTTGGAGCTCGGACTTGTCACATTCGAGACCGAAAATGATGTCCCGAAGTTGTTTCTCGGAAGCAGTGTTTCGTTGGATTTCTTGGGTGAACTGCTGTTTGCTGGATTCGATTTGGTTGAGGGCGTCGCCGATGGTTGTCTGTGTGGTGGTTTGAGTGCCAACAGTAGATTGGGGAGCTTGGTGTTGTCTGCTTGCTTCAAACAATTGGTTTTCATCCATCACTGTGTAAATCCGCTCCTTTTGCTTGAGACGCTCAATCTCAGCATATGCCTCGTCTTGAGCATCGTCGAACTCCTCTGCTTGTCTAGAGAGGTCCTCAACCTCCTCATGGAGCGCATGATTTTCTGCTTTAAGCTCCTGGTTCGCATTGTTGAGTTCGTCGATTTGCTTAAGAAGACCATCTTGTTCGTGATCAAACTCCTCAGCAACTTTGGTGAGGGTTTCAACTTGTTCTCTGAGTGCGGCGCTGTCGGTCTGTAACGCAGTCAGCATGTTTGCCCGGAGTTTGTCGAGAGTACAGATGTCGCTAACCTTGGTTCGAAGTTTTGAATTGTCTGCCTCAAGCGCAGCGTTCCTGTTACCGAGAGTCTTGATGAATTCTCTAAGCTTGATTGTCTCCCCCTGCAATTGGAGCAGCCTGAAGTCGCATTGCCGATACTGGATTTCATTCTCCTTGCTTGCTTTCGCTAAGGTGGTGTTTTCAGATCTGAGGATAGCGGCGTTTTTGTTGAGCGAGTCGATGATCTTGACGAGCTCATCTTTCTCCGATTGAAGTTGCCGGATTTGCAACTGGTGCTTCACAGACTTGCCTTTAATGAAATCACTCATGTTTTCAAGCGCCTGCTCGCGGACCTTGGTTACAATAGATTCTTTGACTTGTTCGAAAGTTTCGATAGCTTCGGCAAGGGCGTCTTTCTGGGACTGCATGCATTGTCGCTCTTCCCCGATGGCAGCATGCTCGTCGCTGTTGATGATTTTGATGAGTTTTTCCTGGTCGGTCTTGAGCTGCTGGATCTGTGCTTCGAGGTCGGGAACCATCGCGTTGAGGCGTACATTGTTGTTGTGAGCGATAGCAACGCGTTCGGACAACTGGTTCTTGTCTTCTTTCAGTTGCTGGACTTTTGCTTCAATGTCGCAAGTCTTTACCTGGAGGCCAGCGTTCGCATTGCGGACATCGACGACGCGTTCGGCCATCTGGATCTTCTCGTCTTGAAGTTGCTGAATCTTTAATCTGAACTCTCTATTGTCTTTATTGTAACCTTCGATCACTTGAATCAGCTCGTTTTTCTCAGCGCGAATCTGTTGTCTCTCTTCCGTCAGATTGTCAATGTAGTATTTAAGCTGCCTCTTGTCGATTTCCAGACGCTCAAACTGCTGTTCGACGCATCTATGATCCATGGTGACATTGTTGATTATTTGAGCATCTTCTTGTCTCGACTTGATCAATTCTCTGTTCTCGGCTTGCACCCGAGAGATCATAGCGTTCTTTTCGATTATCTGGGCTTGGAGCTGGGCAATAATCGTCGTAGAGGTGTTGTAGCCTTCCTTCAAAGATTGCTCGTAAGCAACATGTTTTTGTTCTCTGTTGCGAAGCTGCTGCAATTCAGCATTGATGTGGTTTTGTGCTTGTGCTGGCTGGGTTTGTTCAACGTCAATCTGCTCAGCTTGCTGGTTCATTCTTGATTGCTTAGTTGATCGTGTGGAGATTTTTGGAGCTTGGTCTTGAGCGGCTGGAACTCTTGGGCCGTTGCTTCGTGAGCGAATGGCGACGTTGCCGTTAAAGTCATCTCCGTGAGGCTGTTTTCTCTTCCGGTCATAACGAGCGGAGGTGTCCATCTTGGATATTGTGATGAGTATCCGGCTGTGCTTGAGGCGATATGGTTGTTGCTTGATATTTGGCTGAAATTTCAGGCTGTCGTCGACTCGTGAGAGTTTGAAGGTTGGTTTTTAGATATCGATCTGAAAACTTTAGGATTTGTCTAAAAAGCAAGAATGCAAAGATTTCGTGGGGAGACGTCAGAGCATGATATGCCTGCGGATTGGAACTTGGGCTAGAGGCGTACCAGCCAGATTCCAACCAGGAGCCATATTGGTGTCGAAAGAGAATTTCCAGTGTGTTCTTGATGCTTTCTACGTCAAGGGCCATCTCCGTCCTAGTCCTCAAAGTCCAGATTCGAATCATATTGCCAGGGGACTGCCACGTCCATTATTTTTGGGCCTTAAGCCAGGTAGGTGCACCTAGCTTAAGGTACGGACTGGTCTAAAAGCGGGTCCCAAGGTTTGCGAATTTCCACGTGGCTCTGGGCTAGCTTTGTGTAAACCCGTGGTTAGAAGCGGCGCCTAGTCTCGAGCCGTCGACGGCGGTTTTGGTAGGGGCTAGTAAGTGACCTGCCCTACATACTTTTCATAATATTTTATTCTGATTCTTTTAGATAGTTTAGGGCTTGTAGTGAATCAACTAGGGCTCGAGGGTACGGCCATTCCAGCGGAAAGCCTCATACAGTCTGTCCCTCCAAACTAGGCTTATTGTTTCTCTTCCGCCGAGCACATCCAGAAATACAAGAATCAAAACCCAAAATATATTTGCTGCAGACACATCAGTTAGCTTAATAAGCAGTCATGGCAGACCAACCCCGACCCAGCATTGAAATTTACGATCTCGATGAAGCCTTCAAGAAAATCAACCAGCTCGAAGCTACAAACGACTATCTCCGGCGCCGCTACGACGAGTTACACACTGCATACCGACAACAAGAACAAGATCATGATAACTGTAAGATGCTAAACATCCAGAAGCAAGGGCGTATTGAGGAGCTGGAAGAAGAGGTGCACAGATTAAGGGGTAGAGAGGTAGTGAGTGAATGGATGCCAAGCAAGACGATGACTGCGGAGGATAGAAAGAGGTTAGAGGATAGGAAAAGAGAGGAGGATGAGATAGGATGGAAACTGTGGCCTAAGTGGATGGAGACGAGGGAGATGAGGCTGAGGGAGGAGAAGTCGAGAGCGCAGAAGTTCAGAGGTTTGTGAATATTTGCTCATTGTTTTATATTATGACGGCAAGACTGACAGTGATACAGATTTACGAGAGAATGAGAGACTAGTTTAAGACGCATAGTCGAGACTTTTTGTTTCTCATTGGAGTGGGGGTGGAGTGGAACTCTATTCTGGAGGTGCAGAGAAATCGATGCCTCCAAAGCTTGGAAAGTTCTTGATCAATCGTGTCGCATTTCTCTATTGGTTGTATCTAGTTTTGTGCCTGTATCATAGGATTGAAAGCAAACTCAGGTCTCGAAATATAATGCCTATAGCTAAGGCAATACCGAGTTCTGCCGTACCATGGAACAAGTTTAGTCCATTTGCAAAGTCAGCTAGCTATCATCAAGCCTTAAGTGACTCACAGATCGTAATTTCGTAACTCAATCAAATTCTGGGATCAGATTCGTACACCAGAGGAGAGGGACAAGACTAAATCCAATACTTTTAATGCTACTGTTAATTGATGGGACCGAGGAGAATTAAGTCTTTTTCCGGGCAAGGAAGAGGCCGCAACTATAGATTTAGACTTGACTAGAGATGTGTAGCTATTCTATCACCAATACCACACCTACGAATGACTTGACAAAATTTTCTACTTCACTTTCAACAACACAGGCTACTTGCTTGGTACCACTTTCAACCCCCACGAATCATGGCTTATAACATCAATGATCAAGCGGTGGCCTTCGCCCGAGCCAGACACCCAGAGAACTTGGCATATGAGCTGATGCTGACTCGCAGAGAGGTTCTTCATTTGCGAGAACAGAACGAAGCTTTGAAAGCCGTGAATATCCAGACGAACAACGATCTCATTCAAGCCAGGCAACACAAAAACGAAGTCGCGGATTTGCTTAGAACCCGCGAGGAAGATTTATTGTTCGCCAATCACGAAAGAGACAACTTTCAAAGGCAGCCCACTACCGAGCAAAACGAAAAGAGTGGCTGGAATGATTACTGTGGCGACTTGTGGGTGAGGCTGGCAGCTAAAGAGCAACGTATACAGAGTCTGGCGGAGATGTGCGAAGGAGCATATCGACAAGTCACAGACCTTCAACAACTACTTACCGATCCATTGAAGGAGAGAAGAAAAGGAAAGATAGAGCAGCATGCTCATATTAAAACTCATGGTCTACTGATGACTGAGGAAGAGAAGTGTGAGGCTTTAAGACAAAAGCTCATAAAAGCGAAGAAGGAGAATGAGTCTGCAACTCAGCGGATGTGGAGCTTCAGCAACGACGGCAATGCCGTGGCCAGAAAGCTGAAATGGTGGAAAAAGAGAGCACGAATGTACAAGATAGCTCTGAAAAACCACAAGATGCGTGGCTCAGTTCTTAAAAAGACCATGCGGGCTAAGATTCTTCATCTGACTGCAAAATTGGATAACAGGAGCCAATCGATCAGAGCGGATGGAGAAAAATTGCAGGCTGGCTCTCAGGCCAGACCCTACAATGCCGAACAGGAAGATAGAATATCTGAAAAGATACAAGATGGAGATAGTAATGTACCGGTTCACATTATTCTTAATGAAGAAGTAAATAATATCAACCCCAGGCTTCTCGCTAGCCAAGAGTCTCTGTTAATTTTTAGGTGAGTCTTAACGAATGTGCAAACTTATTCTCATAGCATAAAAAGGGCGCATAGCAAAGCATTGGCGTTCTTGTTGTGTAGAATATTGCACCAATTAGAGATATACCTCATCAGTGTGCACAATAGCTACCATTTCAATATTTGAAATGCCCAGAGTCTTCAGATAAAGTCATGATCTCAATCCTCTAGTTTCTTACCAAGTTATACATGTAATCTCACAAGACTTTTACTGTTCTATGTCTCTCTTCAAGGGCACGAAACGAAAACCCACCAAGGAACTCATATAGTGAGTCAATATTGAATTACACTTACACTTATTTCGGCTAGTGTGATCGAAGCCTGGTGTGCCTTGTCCCTGATAGTGCGAAGCGGAACCACGAGTTTATCTCTCTGGTAACCATCGTCCATTTCCCCAGGACTTTGGAACAGTGCTTAGCGGCTTACCCTCAGTCATATTCTTGGCCAAATACTCCTCAGCTCCCACAAAAAAGCAAATCAAAACTTTCAAAGAAAATCAATCCTCCCACAAGGCCCCTATATTCAAGAAGAGCAACTTTATCATTCTCAACATTTCCTTCGCAGACTTTCCAATTTAGAAAACACCTCAATCATCGAACATCTTTTTGTACAACCACGCAAATAGCTCAGTCATGGCTAACCGACGTCCTCCACAAGAGATCTGGAACTTCAAAGATGAACAGTCAGAGCCGGAACAATCAACGAGCAGTGGATCCCAGTCACAAGCATCATCTCCAAGCTCCCAATCGGCCGACAATGTACTAAAACCGCAGGTACAATCTCTTGCAGCCCTCCAAGCACGAATCCTCCAGCTTCAAAGCAGAAATGACACCCTTACCAGGCGGCTGGAAGATGCGTCCGCTGACAAGGAAGTTTTGGAACAAGAGATGTTGAATCGTCACGAAGAGATAGAGCGCTTAAATCTCAGAAATGGATTGCAGGAGAGAGAACTCCGTCAAGAAAGGTTCCAGATCCATCAGCAGAGAAATCGGATAAACCAACTGGTGAACCAAGTGCGGACACTCCAAGTTCAGAGTGGCGCGATGGCTGCTGAGATCCAACGACAACAGGGGCAGCAGACCAGTTCTGAGGTTCGCCGTCTTGCTCAGATAGCTGCGTTATTGGCGCTCGGCGGGGGCAATGGAGATGAGTTTTTAACGGACGAGGAAGTCTAACAGTTAGAAGTATAATGTAAGTTGCTGAAAATTTGTGATGCGATATTGGTTACTGATCTTCACCCAGAACGTTTTATTAACTTCATTATCAGGTATATACTGGCACTTGGAGGGGTTGATAAAACGGGTGGAATAGTACTGTGTGTTGGGGAGCAGGATAAAAGGCAATTTCAGACTGGCTGGTTGCCTATATCCATTACCGGAAGTTTCATTTCAAGCTTATAAGCGCCTTTCAATCCATTCTTTGGTTTCTAGTTTAGTCAATCAATAAGACTTTGTTTGTGCTGTTTGAGCTGAACGAGTATCCTAATGCGTCGGGCATTTCCTGGGATAGAATAAAGGAATCACTAACTATATTATTAATATGATTATTGGCAGATCATACACGTTATTATCGCACTCTTGACTAGCTACTATATGAAATGCTACACCTTATTTTCGACTGGCTAGAATGTGAGCTGCTGTTATCTTCCTAATGACTCCGTACCAAACACCATAGTTCTTGTGAGACTTGTACGCTAGCCCTCCGTTCCACCAATCAGAACTCAAAGATCATGTGACCCGTGACTTCACTACGGATCGCAGATACCAAGTGTCTGTAACGGTGTGAAATAACAAGGATTGAATCTTCACTAGAATCAGAGAATGAGAATCGGAGGCTGGTTCATATTATTTCACTTCTTTTAACATCTCGCTTCCGAAACTCCACGCTAAACCCGCATCCCCTTCCCTACCCCAAGAACTTTGCAAACCTTCATTCAACCACCTCCTACCGAAATCTCGCTCCAAACCCCCTCGCAACATCTACCACAAATTTAAATACTGAGTTCCTCATCCTCCCTGCTCCAGAAACCTGCAGATAATTCAGACCCGTCGGTGAACTGACCGCAACCGTGGTCGGTCCAGTAAGCACGACCTCCGTCACACCTCCAATAACAGTAGTCTTTCCATTCAATGAAAGTTGGCCGTTAACAGCGACGGTTGTGGGGCCAGTGAAAACATCAACCAGTGATCCAGACACCACTGCCAAGCTTCCGGGCAAGACAGGGACGGAGGTGGCCGACGGAATGACAACCATTGTGGTTCCTGAGATCACGGTCGTACTTCCTTGCAATGGTAGATTGGGATTCACTGGAACAGTAGTGGGTCCGTTGAACACTGCGAATGTAGAGCCAGAGACAACCGTTATGCTGCCAGGAAGGGCCGGGATCGTTGTCTCAGCCGGAACGACTAGGAGAGGTGTGCCATTGACGACAGTAGTGCTTCCTGTCAATCCTGGGGGTGCATTCTGAATTGGGATTGTAGTTGGGGGAACCACAAGAAGCGGAGTTCCGTTCACAGTCGTCGTACTGCCAACTGAAGGAGAAGCTGGAGCATTGGCTGGAGAACTGACGGCTGGTCCCGCGATCAACTCTACAATGGGAGGCGGCGACATGTACGGAGAAGGAATCGGGATGGTAGGTCCTGGGGGCGTGACCGTGGAAACTGTGCTCTCCGTCAAGTCCCCTCCAACAGCATGCTGAATCACAATTTCGAGCGGCCTATCACCACCAAAATCGCAGTCACTATCGGTTGGGAGGATGGATGGGCCAGCTGCGAGGCAAGATGTCAGATCTGGGTACAGTGATACATAGTATGGATCTTGAGCGAGATAGTCGACGAGTGTTTGCGGCACGTAGCCAAAGTTCTCGGTGCCATCGCCCTGGTAGCAAGAGCTTTCGGTTTCGGTTGCAGGGTCGGCGCCGCGGGTGGGTTGGTAGATGAAGGGTGTCGTGAGCGTTATTTCGAGGCCGGTGCTTGCCAGGGTTGGATCAATGGTGTTACCGTGGACGTCAGTGAAGAAGACTCCCAATGCAGTTTCCGTGGCTGTGACCTTAACAGTAAGCGCGCCGGCCTTGCCGAAGTGAACGTGTGTAGCTGTGGCTGTGGGGACTGCTGTCGCGCCGCCGATTGATGATCCGCCAAAGTATGCTTCTGCGTTTGAGTTGATGTTTTCGAATGTGGCCTGGACATCGTAGAAGTTCGGTTCCGGCCAGGAAGAGACGGTGCCACACATGACTTGTCCATCTGTAGCTGTTACAGGTTTGGCGGTGATGATCTTGACTGTTGTGTAAACATAGAATGCTTGTGGAGATTGTCTACCTCAAGTCAGCAACTCAGCCTGTAATAAGATTGGGTTCTTACATTGTGAGTCCAAGAGTGGTAACAGCGGTACCGCTCAACAATGTATCGGTCTCAACCATGTCAAAGCCACCGTTCGGGTAGTTTGCAATAGGATTCCCGTACGTTTGAGTGATAGGAAACGAAGCATTTGTGGGGTACACATTTGTGTAAATATTCGTGGAAGTTCCATTTCGATAGGGCGTGACCAACGTTGTAATCGAGGTCACTTTTACCTCCTTTGTAATATATGTGACATTTGCTACTTGCCAGTATGCTGCACTGACTGTTTCTTGAATCACGAAACAGCAGTTTGTCGGATCCACAGAACTTGAATTGAGTGCTTTTAAGTCAGCTGAGCAGCTGTAAACGGTTTTTTGGAGCTAACATACTTGGAGTAATCGATCTGATGGCGAAAGTACAAGAAATGAGCGTAGAGAAAAGAATAACAATAGTATTGAAGAACATTATGAAGTTTGGATGTAAAGACCGTAGGTTCAACTCAAAGAGAGACGTTTAGAGAGCGAAAACGTCTTCGGAAGAGAGAGTTGTGAACTGGAAAGATGCGAGACCAGGTTACTCGGCCCAGAACCACGTGCTTCTGGGATTCGGGATAAACAGAAGCGCGGTTAGTGTCCACCGTCCACTGTGCGCAAGCGAGCTGCGGAGGATCATGGGAGATGAGATGAAAAGTAGCATCCCGAATCATGCGTATCCCGCATCGAAAATTCTATTGGGAAGGCGTTCAAACGTTAAATACTAACATCATCCTTCCCCCACTTATCGAAGATTCTGACTAGCTTATTGGCTCACTGTCAGGTCAAAGAGCCAGAACACCTCAGAGATATGTCGGGTACCTGTTTGATATTGACACAATTCTGCAGCCACAAGCTTAAATATACGCCACTTTTCATCCTAACTGCCAAAGAAAGCCGTAGCTTGCCCCTTTTTCCACTTTGTGCCTGGCCACATCATCAGCGGTTGCTTAAGCGAGCCGAAACAGTGGAAATCAGTGGTCGAGATCGAGCACTGATTGGCGAGTGCTAGGGTCATTAAGACCTCAGCCGACCCGCCATCTGCAGGCCGTCGGTATTGTCTTCAGCTACAGCTGTAAGGCTGATTTTCGACAAGCTAGTGGATTTGTTTTGCTTTAGTTGTGACTCCTATCTCTCGAATTTCGGTTTTCATTGGATGGAATGGACAGAAGGTGCATGAGACAGCATGCGCCAAGCTTCCCCTTGACCAAATTACTCATCGGCAGCCTCGTGCCGTTTGTACCTTGTATTTTGATTGAGAGCCGTGCCTAGACCGAAGAGGCTTTCCAACTTCCACTGTTCTAGTTTCCCATGTTTCTCAGAAACTGAGATTCTGAATCCGTCGTTGCTGAGCGCGAAATGCCATGGAAGGCTGGCTGAGAAGGGCATAAAATGTTACCTTTGATGCGCCAAGCAGCAGGTACACATCGATGGCTTCAAATCCTTTCTCTGATCTTGACTCTATGTCAAGTCACGCGTGCCAATCAAGTGTCTTCGCCGCCCATCGTCCCTGCTCCCATTGTCGTGCCAGCGTCCAATGACTGGTAAGAAATTCCAACCTCTTTGTCTCGCTGGAAACTAATAACACATAGGGAAGGCAATGATGGACCATGGTCTTCATTCACAATAGAAATCGGCACGCCGCCGCAAAGTGTCAACGTTCTGATCTCCACTGCTTCTTACCAAACGTGGGGCATTGATCCAGCAGGATGTACCTCGACAGACCCCACCACTTGCCCAAGCTCTCGGGGTAGGATGTATAATAACAGCGCATCCACAAGCTGGGCCCCCAATGAGTCGAACATCACAACCGACATATACGATCTTGAACTCGAGTCTAATCTTGGGTATTCCGGCAAAGGAAGATATGGTTTTGACGCCGTCACGCTCGGATATACGGGAGGTGGAGGACCAACACTTGCAAATCAAACGGTATCCAGTATCGCGGCGAAAGACTTCTATATGGGAGTATTCGGATTAAAACCGCAAGCAAGCAACTTCACCAGCTCGACGGATCCCGTGCCAAGCTTCATGCAGAACTTAAGGGCACAGTCAATAATTCCGAGCTTGAGTTGGGCGTACACGGCCGGTAACCAATATCGTAAGCAAGTAGTTTTTTTTTTTTTACAAGAACAAGTGCTGACAGAATCAGGGTTGAATGAAGTCTATGGTGGTCTGGTCTTGGGAGGGTACGATTCTTCCAAATTCAAGCCAAATAGCCTTACTTTCAATTTCGGACCGCAAGATGATCGAGAGCTTCTTGTCCAGCTAAACTCAATCACCACAGCTGATGGGACCTCTCTCCTTCAACAGCCTGTACCAATGTTTCTTGACTCAACAGTACCATATATCTATCTGCCAGAAGCTGCCTGTGCAATGTTTGAAAGCACCTTCGGCCTTGTGTGGGATAGCAAGACGGAGCTATATCTGCTGACAGACGCTCAACACACATCTCTAAAAGCGCAAAACCCAAAGATAACATTCACACTTGGGACGTTGACTTCAGTGCAAACCGTTGACATCATCCTTCCATACGCAGCTTTTGATCTCACAGTATCGTATCCACTTGTTGCGAACGAGTCGAGGTACTTTCCTTTGAAGCGAGCGAATGATTCTTCTCAGTACACACTTGGCCGGACATTCTTCCAAGAAGCGTATGCCTCTCCTTCTCATAGAAAAATTTAAGCTAACTCAGAGTAGATACGTGATAGCAGACTACGAGCGCAGAAACTTCTCCGTCTCGGCATGCAATTGGGATGCCTCCGCAACCCAAAACATCGTTGCAGTCTTGCCACCTACCAACACCCCCGCACCTCCCAGCAACCTCCCGCCTAGCAACAGCACTCAAGACCCCACCACAGTAACACCTGTTCATCCCCCCATTGTCGCAATTGCTTCGGGAGTAGGAGGTGTAGCCGTCATCGGCGCTCTCGTCGCAGTTCTTCTCGTCATACGCCAACGAAAGAGAAAAGCAAACGGCATCAAACTTCCGGATCAAGAGTTACCACCCGCCATCAACGCTAATCGAAAATCAATCCTCAAAGCCGAACTTGACGGTTCCACTCCTGATCATAAATTCCAATCCATCCATGAAGTCGAAGCCAACTCTGATGTAAAACACCGCGCTGAGATGTACGGCGGCCCCAGCCACACCATCGCCGAACTCGATCCGTACGGACGGAAATGGCCACCTACTGCTGAAGCAGTAGAGATTGGCCCAAGCAGGGTGCATGAGGAGATCTACGAGATGGATGCAGGAGAGGTGGCGATTGAGATGAGTGGGATTGGGACTGGGAGGCGACGGAGTAGGAGTGGGAGGTTGACGAGTTATATGGAGGACGATGATTGGGATAGGAGCCCAAGAGAACTGGTTAGTCCCAGGAGTGTGAGGTTCCCGTCGTTGAGGGGTAGGGAGGCGGTTAGTCCGATTAGTAGGACGGCGAGTCCGGCGAGTCCTATGTTTGGGCCGTGATGCGAGGCGGTTTTCATGTAATGATAATGAAGAGATGTATGGTACATATGGGTTCTTGTATCTTGTTATTGTATGCTGTTATGCCGGCTTTTGCTTTAAGTGTATTGATCTCACTCTGTTAGTAGCTTAGATGTCTTTTGGATCCATAGAAACAAGACCTGCTCATGCACTTAGGTCCCGTTCGAATTCTAGGCTGTGAAAACATATAAGCTTATACCTAGCCGCTTTAACACTTTGCTCCCATCAAATTCATGTCTTATGCCATATCTGCCTCTAAATGCAAAATATATTCCTCTTAACACTGAATTTACCTCAAGCGAGCTACCCCTATCCTCTCGCTTAAAAAGGCGACCCACCCCACTACAAAAAAGCTTCTCAACGCTCCTCTTCCACCTCATACAATCCCCCTTCTTCCCTCCCAAATTAAAAATTTCCAGGCAAAAGACTCAAAAGAGACTCCAAAAAAATGTTTCCCAACTTGTGATCAAGCTGAGGTTTGAACTCAGGACCTTTTCGGCACAACGCGGCTCGTATGAGGAGCACATGTTAGCGAAACGTGATAACCAACTACACCTAGTACTTGTTAGTGATGATCATTTGATAAATTGTGGGAAGATAACTCACCACCCGACCTTTGATTGGATGAGAGGTTTTGGCTTATTTTGACTTACTAAGGTGAGAGAGCTTGTGGGGGAAAGAGCGGAGTTTTCTCGCTTAAGAGTGGGTCAGTGAGGCCGACGACGGCGAGTTGCTGCGAGCTCGGAATCATGCAGCTGTGCACTTGCGGTGAGAGAAGATATTCAGAATGGAGATATTTCATTGTTCAGAGCAGTCCTGGAAGATTCAAGTTGCGGCCCTGTCTCATTGACCTTAAAATTGCCGGAACATTCAAAGAAAGTAGCGAGTTCATTGTTCTACATGTTTTTGGTACATTGATCCGATTCCGAGCAGCTTCATTGTTCCACACATTCTGGTACATTGAACTGTTTCCAGATCGAGAAAATTCTAGAATCCGGGATATGGGCAACTCTCATTTTCTTGTCAACATCTGAAACATTGTTTCAATTTTAAAATCAGCGTTTTGTATTATTTTAAAGTCATGCTATGTTAAATCCATCGTGCAAGCTAGAAATGCAACGCAGAATATTCCCCCCAAATCAACGCCCTGTATGAATATCCACCCATCGCAAGAAAACCATGCTATGCTAAAAATCAACGCTGTTTATGTATTTCTCTGTCCCTCAAATCCAGGCCCGAACCATGAAGCGTGTGCCAAATAGCCTGTAACGCTGTTAGCTTCTCTTGAAGTTGCATGTTAAAGAGGAAGAATTTACCTTGCAATGTATCAACGAGTCATTCTGGAGAATCTTCGCATTCGCTCCTCACCATCCAGCACCTCTTCCGCTTGCCGCTTTCTGGGACCACCCATACCCGCACCCGCACCAGCACCCGGTTCATGCCACTGCTCCGCAACAGCAAACAATTCGCCACGCATCTGCTCTCCCTTCACGAGTAACTGGTGGTTTTCCCTCTGCAATGTTCTCATGTCGGTCTGCATCCGCATAGCCTGCATCTCCGTGTCTCTGACCTGCTTGCTGTACAAATCGAGAGTTTGGTCTTGGAAGTCAACTCTCTTAGCCAGATTAACAATCTCCATCTCTGCCTCCTTGAGTTTGCGCCTCAAGACTTTGTTCTCGGCCTTGAGGGGATCGAGCTGATCGAGCTGGCGGAGCACAGCAACGTTACCCTTGCGGATGTTTTCCTCGGTCTGTTGAGACTTTTTGAGCTGGTTGTGAAGGTCCTCGAGGGTTTCGACTTGGGAGAGGCCGGTGTCGGTTGCGACCTTGAGATCGGCTTCGAGTTTCTCGACTTTGAGAGCTTGCTCTTTGCCGTAGTTGCTTGCATCCAAGAGCTGCTTCTGCAAGCTTTCAATCTTGGCACCTCGGTCCTTGAGGTCTTGGGGTTGGGCAGCCTCAACAGCAGCGATGGTTGAGCCGAGGAGAGAGTAGACATTATTCCTCAACTCGGGATTGGTACTGATGAGCTTCTTGGCCATTTCGGTGGTCTTATCGTCCGCGGTCGAAGACATGGTTGGGACGGTGTGTGAGGAGGGAGAGGCGACAATAGTCGAAGGAGCTCGAGAGGTAGAATATTTCGTGCCGAGATCCGACGGATCGTAGGTGGATATTGGACAGTTTGAAAAAATAGAGAATGAGTTTTCGGACGGTTCGGAGGTGGATAAAGAAGGACGATAGCTTGTGGTTGACTGTCTAATGTTATTAGACGAATCGGAAGTGAGAATATTGGACGGTTCGGAAGTAGAAGTGAAGGGACGAGCGCCGGACAGGTGAGATGCAGCGCGACGAGAATCGATACCTGCAATGCGTTCGTTTGCACGGAACTCTTCTGGACAGAGATGATATGCAGCGTTGGTTGAGTAGCTTGGAGGTGGATCAGAGTCGGTTCTCGCAGTGCTCTCGCCAGAAGGGATATCACGGTGGATAGACATGTTCCCGGTTCTTTGTGTGTTAAGACCTCCAGAAGTAGTGTCTCGGCAAATAGAGGAGCGGTGCGTCATCTTCAGGAATTTCGATGAAAGAGAACCTCAAGCTAGCTTTGATGCTGTTGTAAATAATGAGTATTGTGATCCGCAAGAGTTCGTCTAGTATATTAGACCGATGTATCAGATGCTGCAAGCTTGTCGGACTCAAATTTTTGTGGTCGAGAAAGGTGCGTTATGTGAAATAAAGGTTACTATGTCGAAAATCGGTTGTTAGATCGAAAATGATTTGTTCTATCGAATCTCGTCTCTTATAAGGAGAAGTTGTTGGTTGGCCGGGAACTTGCTTTTTAAAAAGTGTTAGTGTGTGAGAAGCAGAAGGTAAAGATGAGTAGCTGTGTTGAAGTAATTGTGACTGAGGGAAGATATAATGCGGGCCAGCGATCCTGTTCAGAACCAATCGCGATTTTTGATCGAGTTTGTAGTTGAAATAGGTAGAATTAAAGTTATTGTGATCGTGAGAAACAAGGAATGATGCAAAAGTGATCCAAGGTAAGAGGTGTTGTGTTAAAAGTTATCCTTTGATGAAGATCTTGTGCAGTTACCTAAGGTGAATGTGTGGCTTGGTCTGATGGAGGAGACGTTAGTTAAGAAAGGAAGCTGTCAAAGGCTGAGTAGCTTACTTTGATGACGCAATGGAGTTTGTATATAAGGTGAGATTATCGTGATTGGAGGAAGACTCTATCATGATAGTACACGTTCCAATCTAGGCTGTCCGATGTATCACTATGTTTTGCCAAAGCAAGCAGTCTAATTTTCTAAGTCCAAAAAAAGGTCTTCTCCAACAGGTGACAAATCCACTGTCTGGGCCCATTGGCCATCTGATGTTCGTGTTCTCGCCTAGTGGGAATCGTAGCGATTCTGAAGTATTGAGTATTGAGATACAGAGGTGCCTCCAATATTCCAAGATTTCTGGAGTACTCAATTGTCTAAAGGGTTTACTCAATGGCTTCAGACTCTTGAGACATTGAGAGAAATAGAACGAAGAGTATGTAGCAAAATCTCTTGATATAAAACTTATCATGCCAGACAAAGCATGCGAATAAAACACAGAGAGCCTTGAACTGTACAGGTAGCTGAATTATGGAGGTAGATATCTTCTATGAAAGAAAAGAACGCCTAGCACCGTGGTACCATGGCTTTTAGAGCTAGTATCCCAGATAGAGCCGTATTGGAAAGCCTCTGCAGCTCTTAGATGCACGATGTAAGTCTCCCTTGTTCCAGACCCAGCAATATGTTCAATCCCGGCAGCGAGTAACCTCATTCCAGCAACTCCTAAGCCAAGCTTCAAAGCAGTTCCACTCCCGCACCTCAGGTGCCAATTAACAGCGTACTCAAGGCGTTTTATTAATGCCATTTCGCTCAGATATATTGTCCTTCTGTAGCGGGTTTCTTTAGTGCTGCAATCTGATTAGCATTTAAGTATGAAGAACCGGGAAGTGACCTGCCTCACGGGTAGAGATTGTAGCTTGAGAACCAGCAGTATCTGCATGAGTCTGAGCCGTGGGGTTATGAACAAAGGAGATCGGTGAAGCAGGATCGTCAGAGTCACTAAAATCTTCAATGAAAGGCAATACCATATATCTGGGAGTCGAATCTGGGGAATGGAGCTCCTGAATCGGATCAGCATTAGAATCCGAGCGGTTTGGTGAAGCTCTTTCGAATGACTGTCTCTCGGAAGTGGGCCTCTGTCTCCCAGGAACAGCAACATCGCTATTCAACTCCATGACACTAGCCAGTAGCTTCATGGCGATTCTTCGGTTTCGTCGTTGCTGGCCATTTACTCGTCCCCTCAGGCTCAAATTGACTGCCCTTGCAGACACAAGCGCCCTCTCAGTCGTGGCAACTTTCGCCTCCAAGTTGTGAAGCTTCTGGTCCTGCTCCTCAATAATCCCTGCTGTTTTGAGGACCAGCTCACGAAGTTCTATGATGCCGAAATTCTCTTCCTTCATTTGGATGTTCTCTTCGTATAAGGCAGTCTTCTCCCCCTCAAGCTGACTGATCTTTTCGGTCTGTTGTGCCTTCTCGCTGGCAGAGCTGATGAGTTGGAACTCCAATGCCAAGATTTTGCTCTCCTTCTTCTTCATGACCTCTTCATGGCGATTGTTAAGAACTGCAATGCTTGTCTTGATTGTCTCAAGCCTCTGTTTTGCTGTAGTATCTAGACCTTGCGTATCGATAATCCATTGAAGTTGATCAATCGGATCAGGAAATTTCGTTAATTCCATGTTAACGGATAGTTTTGTCGATGAGAAGTTTTGACAGATTGAATGAGATTATGGCGTGGTTCCTTTCATCGATTTGTTCATGGATTCAGGATGGTGGAGAGTCGGCAAAAGGTGATGCTGCAGTGATGAACCTAGCTCCGAATATGAGACACAATTATGCTTTGGAATGGGAAGTATTACCTGAGAAATGAGCAAAATCCAATTAGTACATCTCTAAAATAATCTTTGGTAGCTTCGCGTTATCGATCTCAGAGGTTGTGGTTTTGGTTGTAGTTGCGGAGGTTAATAGTTGCTGGAGGTGGGGAGGGAGAGAAGTAGGCATTGCTGCGTACTGGTGGACAGTGGGCAAGTTTAGAAGAAACTGGTATTCACTTTAGGATACAGCATGAAATTTGTCTCTTTATTGCATGATGACCTTGACGCAGTGAAGTACATTCATAGAGGAGAAGAAGCTTCATTCCATCATTGCGTAAGCTATTGCCCTCTCTTCAGTAAATTCTACTCCTCTACCTCCAGCACTATCTAAGACGACATCTAGTCTGCCCCACTTTTGTAGGAGAGTTCAACTGGAAGCTGATCTTCCGGCCCTATCTTCTCCTTGGGTATGGACGCTGCTGAGAAGATTCACGCTTGCGTACCTCGTTGCCAGGAAATCTTGCATGTCTACCATCAGTTGGCGAGCACATTGGTGCCCCTCTCTGCAAGTCCAGAGACCCATCGGCCATTGCTCTTGGACATGCAGGAATGCCATCTCTCTTCTCACTCTGAGGTGTTCTGGGTCTCTTGGTAGGCGGCGCCTCCACGTCGACAGGGGCAAGCAAAGCAACGTTGATATTGTCCAGCTTTCTCTTCAATCCATTGAGCTCTCCTTCGAGATCATCGTTAACATCCTCCATTCGGTGTGCGCGGGTTCTGTAATTCTCCCTCTCATCCTTGATGCGTCGAATGTCCGACTCAAGTCTGTCGATACCCAGCAGCTTATCATCAATAGTACGTTCCCGTTTTGCAACCAATTCTTCCAATTCCTGTTTCACAACGTTGAAGCCTTGAACCTTGCTCAAAAGCCTCTCCTTCTCCTCCTTGGCCTCATTTCTCTCCTTCACCAAACCTTCCATCTCGCCCACCCAAAGCTTCTTCTCTTTCTCTATCACGATATCCCTCTCAGCTTTCCCCTTCCTCAGCAGCTCCACCTCGCTTTGCAAGCAATCTCTCCTTGTCCTTACAAGCCTAAGGTCCGATTCCAAGATCTCAATCGTCTTTGCAAACGGCTGTCCTGCCGAGTCGTGCAACTCCAATTTTTCCCTCGCCAACCTCTGAATCGTTTCGTTGCACTTGCAGATCTCTGCCTCTTTCAGGTTGTCCTCTTTCTTGAGTTTGCCAAACTCGGTTCGAAGTTCTTTGTGACATTCTCTGATTTGTTCCAACTCCTTCTCCTTCTTTTCAACTTCTTGCTTCAATATCTCCAACACATCGTTCTGGGAGGCTGAGACAGCGAGTTGGTCTTTAATTTGGTTGTCCAAAGCATAAATCCTTTCGTCTTTCGGGCCGAGGTTGAGAGTGATGGCGTGTTCGAGAGTAGGAAGAAATTTGGAGAGGATTGCAACGGCAAGAGCGGGGTATGCGATGCCTTGGTCGAGGCTAATGCGTTCTGGTTGCTCAGCTGGAGGAGTTGAGGGGAGATTAGGAAGGGAATGAGCGCGCAGTGCAAGATCTGGCTCTTTCATGGTGGGCGTTTGCTCGTGGCTGTCGTGACGGTCGTGAGGTCGGTGGGATAGAAGGTCTAGGTGTGGTACGAAGCTTTTGTTGACTGAAGTTTGACGTTTGCTGGGAAGAGCAGGCGATTGTTTGATGATTAGAGACTGTTTTGCTGCTCTGGAGTTTTGTAGAGAGTTGCCATTCTTATGGAAGGTCAAGCAAGTGCTTTAATTGATGTGTGCAAACGGATTTCTGGTTGCCCAATGTTCAAGCTAGAAGGACCTATTGATGACCTGGTGGGATCGGAATTACTTAATGTGGCACACATAATAAAGAGCTTGAAGTAGCGGTCAAGGATTTATAGCGGTGTGAAATAGTAGAGCAAAATGTGGATGAGGACTCAGGACGGGAGCTTGCATATTCCAGAAGGCAGAAGAACATCTACAAGAGAGCTTCGTGATTCATCCATAACTTTATTCAGATAACTTACAGGTGAAGATCTCCCAGCACTTGGTTGATCGAAAACTCAAAATTCAGACAAAATACAGGTGAGAGAGAGTCTCCCAGGACTTGGTGGATCGAAAACGCGTTGTAATTGGACAGCCGGGCACATTGGCCTCATACCACGGCTTGCTCTAGACACTCACTGCAATATTTCCTAGTTCAGTTTAAAACATCCGAGAATGACTTTTGTTCTTTCGCTGGAGATCCTCGGGAGTCTCAAAGGCTTTGGTACCAGGATCGCGAGCCCAGTGCTTGTACTTAATTAGCACTCAAGGTCAAAACAAGGAGGGGGGGAAACATACGCCACGGACCCAGTGATAGTGCTCACCTGGGTGCAATTTCGTCCGCTCACCAATAGCTGGCTCTAGATCCTCTAGCTGGGTATCATTCAGCTCAGCTAGGCGCTTAACTATGCGTGTCTGTAAGGCAGTGAGCGGACCGTTAATTTGACGTGGTTGAGAACCAGAACTGGAAGTGGAATGAGCTTGGTGGCGATTGGCATTGCTAGTCGAAGACGTTGATGTTCCATTTGCGGTTGTAGAGCGAGGAGCATGATTCCAGAGATTTTGCATGGCTTGCTCAACAGAGACTTCAGTCAAAGGAGAGCTAGTGTTAACAAATCGAGAGCCGCTGCTAGCTGTTCGAGAGTTGTTAGGGGCATTTTCTCGGCCTTGGTTGTTGAGATTGCGCAATTGAAGTCGCTGAAGTTCGGCGTTTTGATCGATAAGTTTTTGCTGGCTCTTGCTGTGTTGGTTACGCCAGAAGCGAGTGCTTGTCTCCAGATTGTCGACTTTCTTTTCGAGATCTGCCTTACGATTTTCGTTTCTTTCAAAAACTTGACGAATACTCGCAACATTCTCTTCTGCATGTTTCTTTGCCTCCTCTGCACGGTTCTTTGCTTGCTTTATTTGACTCTTGGCTTCTACCGCCTCGTTCCTTTCTCGTTGGGCAGTTTGCACCTCACGGGTGAGAAATTCAATATCTTCTTGCAGTGCTTTGATAGTATTATCGGCGTTCTGAAGATTGGTTTGCAATTTCATATTGAGAGAGTGCAGTCCAACATTCTGATCCTGAGTGTGGCTGATCGTATCATTCTTTTTTTGAACAAGCGACTCGAGTTGCAAGATTTGTACTTGAAGATCATCACGCTCATTCCATACATAGGTCATTCAATTGTTGCAGATAGCGCTGTTGGTTTCCTCGATCCTGTGACAATTTCTGCTCAAGCTCCTCGATTTTTGCATCCAAGTATTTGTTTTTTGTGCTCAGTTCTTTGATCTCTGCGGCATGAGGGTCTTCGAGGGATTCGTTCAGGTTCTTGAACTCTGGTTCCCCTCTAAATTGGCGAAGTGCCAGGAACAAGGCTGTAAAAGATTCCAATAGTTAGTTAAATGCATCTGTAACTCCGAGGACTTCAAAGAAACATACCATTCTTTAATTCCGTCTCGAGCTCCCAGCGTTCATCGCTCTCGAGGGGATTGGGACTGAGTGAAACATTTGCACCAACATGTAGTCTAGTCTCAACTATACTGGAAATGTGGTGGATCTGGCGTTCAAGCACCTGATATCTGTAGTATAGGACCCTGAGGCGCTCAGATCCTGGATAGCATGCCACCAACTCTTGCAGATGCTTCAGGTGTAGTTCTTGCCGGTCTTGAATAGCTTTGACAGCCTCGAGCTTGAGCCAACCACGCGCCATTGCTGTTTCTCTTCTCGGAGAATTAGCTGAGTTATTCCTATTCAAGAAAGCAGTTAGCCACGTGTGAACAAAGTAAAAGCAAGAGGGTTGTAATTTGGAGCATTGGGAAATATCTCCCACTATCTCGAGTAACGGATTGGAGAAGCGTGATAAGGTGAACCCTGCGCAGATTTGAAGCAATTGCCAGACAAATTCAACAGGAAAGCAGGAATAGTGACGCTGTGTCGTCACTAGCTCGTGCCAAACGCGTCAAGATGGCTGTTTGTTTGGTACGTGCCAATACAGCAGTAAGCTTCCACAACAAATGATTGTTCAATGCTCGGGAAGAACATGCTTTGATGAAGAAGCAGAAAGTATGATTTCTAACAAAAAGAGGTGGAAGATAAGGAAACAAGAGAGGAGGAGCAAGAGGGGAGAGAAGGCAACTGCGAATCGTTGCCACCTCACCACACCGGATAAGTTGAGAGAACCACTTGCGATGCTTTTGCAAGCTCTAGTTACTCAAAAAACAACAAGAATGAGGGGACTTACAAGAAGGATAGGTGGTAGATGCTCTGGCAGAGGTGGGAGATGTGATGTGGTGTTGGTGTTGAGGTGGGAAGAAAAAAAAGCTTTTCGTGGTCCAAGATTTGTTGACTTTGGCGAAGCAAAGCGAGTGCATCAGGACTCAGAAGTTCAGCCTTGTCGTTTGAGGAGAACTGGTAGCGTCTTCTATCGGAACAAAAATTTATTTTTCCAAGGTTTTAGATGAAAAAAAGAAGAGCTTTGTGCCAAGGAAGCAGGAGGAGCAATCTTAGTGTTAAGACATCACCGAGAGGCATTGATGCAACATGGTTGTGAGTTTTCAGGATGGATATCTTCCACCAAAAGAGTTTAGCTGATTTCTCACAGGTAGAGTACATCGAGTTTTTGTTACGATATTGCATCAAACAGTTAAAAGCTGAGCTGATTCCAAGCCGGAAATGCTTGTTCTGTAACCTCGAGAAAGGACCAATTACTTGTCTCTTCTCGACACTTTGGAATCTTTCTTCCCATAAAAATTTCGTAGAAGCGACAGACTGCAAAGCCTTGCCTTCAAAAGAGTTAAACCCTATAGTTAGCCATCAGTGAGATATACTTCGTCATGACTGAGCCTCTATTCTTTAACTATCTTCTCCCGAAGTGCTGCACGCCCATCAGAAAGCAATGCCCAGAGCAGTAAACCAGTTTTGATCTTCAATTCCTTATGCCCTATTTCCATCCTTTATTTCCTGTTTATCAACCGACGATGGTATTTCACCTAGCTCCCGAAAAGACCTACTGTCATTCTTGATATGCCCCCATGTATCCATTCGTCTCTATGCTGTTATCCTCCACGCACTCAAACTCCGTCTAGATCAACGATCTCAACACTAGCCGGTGCATTATCCTCCTTTCTCTCAGTTTCTGCTTGCTTGTCCTTCCGCTTTGGCTTTCGTCGAAAGTGCTATGATGATAATCAGTCAAGTTTCTCGACGCAAAAAAGCATAGAAACTTACCGCCTTCACGAAATAGTATCCTTCTGGAGCCCAGTTGGCGATCTTTGCAGGCTTGGGAGCATCTGGCTCTTGCTTGAATATGTCATCCTTGGAAGTTGAAGCTGGTGATTGAACATTCGGAGCAGGGTTGAGCTTCTGTTTCTTGGCTGCTGGAGTGCATGTAGCGTCAAGCTAAGAGAAAGTCAGCGATTATACAGGAACATTCCCGAAAGTTCCTTACAAAAGACCTCAAATAATTTGTACGGCTAGAGTCAATAGCAATGGACCGAGGGGCCTCGGAAGATGCAGCAGAGATCGTATTTCCAGGCGTTAAAGCTGCCATAGCAGGCTTCAAATCGACTTGGGAAGCAACAAAAACGCCTCCTTGACTTCCTGCTGCCGCGGCAGATTGAGCAGTGTTGTTAATTCCACCTGCTGGTGAGCTTTCCAAAGCAAATTTGAATCTCATAATATCCTCTCCCAAGACGTCGAGCGTACCAACCAACTCCATGGCTTTCTTCAACGCGCTCTTAGTCTCCTTATCGAACTCATCAGGGTTTGCCTTCATCTGGTCCAATCTTGCCTCGATCATCCAGATTTGTTGGTCAAAATCGACCATTTGATCCTCGAGAGTATTGAATTTTGAGAGGTGAGTCAGAGAACTAGTAACCGACGAGCGAATCAGGTTAAGCTTAAAGCTCAAGGTGAGCTTGTTGTCTTTGAGCATGGAGAGGATCCGATTGAGCTCGGCAGCGTTGTAAGTAGTGAAGGAGTTAGATGCCATCTTGATGGAGGTGGCAAAGGGTCTGTCGAGGAATGAGCGATGGCGACGAAGGGGAAACAGATGGTGGTTGCGGAGCATACGGGTGGAAATTGGGAGATTGGGAACGTTTGTGGAGGGACGGTCGTGGAGGAAGATAGGGAGGTAATCAAAGTAGTGCGAGATTATAAGATATTCACTTTTATTTTGTAACCAGTTGAACTTCAGTGTCTCACAAGAAGGTGCAAGACAGTTTGATGTTGACTTGATCTTGATTTAAGAGTACCAAGTTGATACCGAAGAATCAAGCTCCCCATAACCACCATGCAGCAAGTAGACCGATTCAGTCCTTGCTTTCCCTCTCTCATCCTCCATCCTGAATGATATCATGCCTCTATTGCCTGGAGAGAACGCATGGCAATAACTCGATGCCTGCCAAACTCCAATTCCCAAACAAGTTCCATGTATGAGTAGGTCGTCCCTGCATCTTCCGCTAGTTTTTTTTTCGAGGCTTTTGATTCTGGCTTTTTCTGAGGAGGTCGTCGATAATGCTGTATCAATGATCAGAATCATTGTCTTTCGGAAGCATAGTATGTGGTCATAGCCTTACCTCCCGAACATGCACTGTCTTCTCGACCTTGGATTTCTTCTTCTTTTGGTTACTGGTGCCCCTAGTGCTCTTACCCTGAGGACTCTGCGATGTTGACAATGTTAGAAATGAGGGCATGCATGACTCGTGAAACATACCGAAGCCCGCGCGATATTTAGCAATTCAAGGCTGCTCATGCCCATCTTGCTGATACTCTCATGGCGCGCTGCACGGATCTTGAAACTCTCCAGATCTCTGGACAGTTGATGGAGCTCAGCTTTGACACCTCTCAAGTGTTTCAGATCGGCGAGTACATCGCGATCGAACACCTCAGGATGCAATCTCCACTTGCGTCCCTGTCTTTCTTTACCAGAGTCCTCAAGGTTCATTATCTTGCGATTGAGGCCGGTGGTGCGAGTCTCAAAGCGCATAAATGCACCCTTATTGCTGGAGGACTGGGCGACATCGAGCTTCGCAGTGTTCAGCTTCAGGGTGAAATTTGCAGCACCGATCTTGAGATCCGCGAGGATAGCTCGAAGCTGTTCTTCAGCAAAAGAAGGCATTTTGAAAAAAGGGAGAGGGGTTTGATGTGAGGAGTTTCGACTGCAAAGACAAAGGTGATTACCTTTGTTGGGGTTGGAGATGTTATTGGGAAGTGGGAAGACGGGATCTCATGAAATTTAACGGGATACGACCCCCGGCTCCGTACTCATATAGGTAGCTAAGTGGATATTCTTGCTCGACGTCGCACTGAAGGTGATTTGAATGGCATAACTTTAAACTTCAGAAACCCACAACATCTTCACATGATACGCATATTTTGGATAAAGCTTAAGGCTTCACTGGTCTCGCAGCAAAATTACTTAAAAATTGTGTTTTCGCATTCCTACCACGTGACTGACGGATAGAAAAGGGGGGTTATTGCCGTCCCACACCGCCTTCCAAAGGAGGCGAGAAATCAGAAATGCAACACCACTTCTTGCAGCATTTTCTCGTTCTAATTCGTTGCTTCCTTACTTGCGATGTTGTAAACTCTCATCATTGACACTCTCCCGCTTCGCAGCCTCAATATCTAGTGGCTTCTGTATTCTTCCAGTCCGAACTCCCTTCCTGCTTGAAGCCAACTTTCCACTCACCCGGGAACAAAACAATTAAAGATTCGAGGTGGATTAATTCTCAAAAGAAGTATCCGCCGACCTCAACTCGAACATCTCGCCCTCTCCTGTCCAATTTCCCTCCTCCATGACCTTCGGTTCCTTGCTGATCCCCAAAACTCTGTATCTCGGTGTTCCATCCCTATACCAGTGCCCCTCGCCCTCCAACTCAATTTTCAATTCCCTCGCCTTCCTAATCATCCATTCCAAGCTGGCGCCCAAGTCCCTGATCACGTCTGTATGACTCGCATCGCTCCTACCCTCTAGTGTTTCCTTTGTAGTATCGACAAGATAGACGATTTTGTCTCGTAGAACGGCGAACTCGTAGTCGTCTTTGCCCGTGATAGAATTGAAGACGTATGTATAGGGCGAGGATGGGGAGGGTGCGAATTCGTATTTAAGGGTATCCCAGTCGGTGTGGAGGGCAGTGCATTGTTCGAGGAGGGAGATAGCTTGTTGGTGCTGTTGAGAGCGCAAGGCATTGGGTGAACTTGACGGAGCATTGTGGCTACGGCTGTTGCTGGTGTAATGAGTTAAGAGGTGCTTTGTTTGAAGGAAGTGCGAGAGAGAAGGAGGTGTTGTTATTGGAGGGGTGTTATGCATGCCTTGCTTTCTATGGCCAGCACGTCGCGCCAATGGGGAAGAAACATTCTGCTGCAGATCCTCGTCTCACGTATTCTTTAGTTCTTTCAGCCTTTTAATTGTAGAACAGGGAACCGTAAAATATTTTACATCTTCTTACCGGGTGTCATGATTCGTGAAGGAGAGCTTAATTGGCGTTTGCAGCTTTTTCATATTGGTAGCCCAGCTACTTGCAAGTGTTGGTTCTCCAAGAATCTACTCCAAATTCCCAGCAGGTCCAAAAATATCAAGCACATGCATTCATGAATCCAAGAAGAACCAATCTAAGGCACTGGTGTTCCAAAATCTCCAATTGAAGTGAAGATCTTTCAGAACAAGAGCCCGATCCTCAAACCACTCTTACATCTCTCTCTCTTTCCCTTGCCCTTGTTTTTTTCACTCTCTTCCTCCAATTCCTCCGCCAAACTCTCGATCAAAGAATCGTGCTCATCTTGGTCGGCCTCCGCCTGCTCTCTCTCATGATGCAATCGTGCTCGAAGGTGTGCAATCTCTCCGTGTAGACGAACATTCTCTTCTCTCATGCGTACAAACTCTTGCATCAGAGCCGGAAAGTCATGTTCCTGCTGCTGCGAAGGAAAGATCTGGGAGCCGGAAGTGCCAGACGTGCCAGATGGCCGTTGTTCTGAGTGCTGAGATTGCTGTGAGGTTCTCCTCGGGGTGAAGGTTTCTACAAATCGTCTGCTCAAAGATTGGTGAGCCTGAAGGTTAAAAGGTGGCTGAGCAGCAGTATGCGAAGACAATGGGTTTGCCGGTTGATATTGCTCACCATATTGCTGCTGTGGTATCATTTCGTATGGGATGCCTCCAATATGATCATGGGGGGCACCAAATTGAGAAGCAGGACCCATCTGATTAACCGGGCCACCCATGAATTGGCCTGAAAGTTCGCCCTGTTGATATAAAGTACGACGTGAAGCCATTGTTTGGTATTGGCTACCACCCATTTGATTTGTACGACCTCTAGACTGAGGTTTTGGAGCATGGCGTACGTCAGGACTGCCATTGCTGCGAAGTGCAGCGCCTTCCGGAAATCTTGCTTCGAGAACAACACGGAGTCGGTCAACATCATAACGGAATCGAGCTCGGCTTCTCTCTAACCTATCCCGCAAAATATGGTGGTGGATATGCTGTCTCTGAGGGGTTCTGCCTGCTTGGATGGTTGCCAATAGAGCGTGGGCTTGGCGTACCATACCCTGGATCTCTTCCCTAGATGGCAGCCGAGCCATAAGGAAAGTTGATTGACTTCGGGAATACGTGTGTCGTAATCTTGATGTAGAACGTCGAAGTCATTCTGGAGTGTCCGCAATTAGTATTGCTGAAGAAGAAACGGAATAACACTTACCAAGATATTGTCCCAGCGAGTGCTGAGACTATCAGCTTCGCCCTCTGTCACAGGAGCTCTTCTACTGACTCGGGAGCTGCTCTCGAATTGAGGCTTCGAGTTAGACATATTGATTGTACAGTTATTTTTGTACAATTGAAGTTGCTTCAAGGGATTCTGGACCAAGGCAGTTCAAGTTGTGGTTGTACTCGAGGCTGTTGGTACAATTGGTGGTAATTATGTTAAGAAGAAAGAAGGTTTCATTGTTGGTTGGATCTGGGTTTATATAGACAGTCGTAGTCGAAGGCATCAATATTATTCTGCGGCGTCATCACGCCACAATACGTTAGTGACGAATAAGAGTGCAGGAAGCTCTTTTGATAAATCTTTTGAGTTATATAGGTTGAAGTCAATTTATTAAGCAAAAGAGTCCAGTTACTTATCTGCATTATTGGTGAGCCGGCCAACCGGCATCACTTCAACCCAGCAGATTAACCAGAGTCCATGTTCATAAATTACCTGGAAAGAGTTCAGAGGGGCTTTAATGTCTAACTGCGTTGAATTACTTGGTAGTCAAGTAAAGGATAATTGGAAGACAAAGGTTTGTGTTTGTATTATTTGCTCATTTGTCTAATTGATTGCTTCTCTGTATGCTAGTTGCCCTAACTGCAAACCTGCCACAAAAATTTCCAAATCCATCGAATGAGCAATCTCCCAAGTAATCAGAAGTACCAAAAGAAAGAAACGTGACCAAAGTATGAAAACTCCATCAGGTATCATCAACTCCAAGAAGCGAAGAACCTATCATCAAAAAGTCATGCAAATGCCTACTTTTTCTTGTTCTTTTCCTTCTCCAATTCCGCCTTCAGCTTCTTAATCTGAGCATCTCGAGCCTTGATCTGCTCCTCCTGCATCTTGTGCCACTCTACAACGTGACTGATGTCGTGTTGAGCATCTGCGAGCTCACCTCGCAAACTAGCATTTTCGGCATGCAGGTGACTAATCTCATTTCTCAAACGACGTACCTCCTCGCTTTCTGCGCCAGGACGAGAACCTTGTCGGTGGGGATGAGAGGGAAGTTGAGATGGACGGTTTCTTGGAGGAGATACAGATCGCTCGCGGTATCCTGGGTTGAGACGTTGAGCAAGGGAGGGAATGGGTACGTCGTTGCGACGAGAGGCAGGAGGGTTGCGGTTGGGTCCGAAAGATCGTGGTTCAGCCATGGCAGAAGACGGAGGTTCCACAACATCGGAGGAGATGGTATGGTTGTGGGAATCCGTCTCTTCGTCGTCTTCTCTCGGCTCTGCAAGGCCCAGAGCTCTCAGCTCAACTTGTAGACTCTCAAAACGTCCTCGAAGCAAGTTTCTCAACCTAGCCAGCCTCTCATACTCGTAGTGAATTCGGGCTTGACCACGTTGCGGGGTGGTTCCTTCCAGAACAGTGTTGTATAGGTTATTGATAAGATCAAGTGCCGTCCGAAGCTCTTGAAGGGATGGAAGTCGGGCTCGAGAAAATGCCCGATTGATGTTGCGGTCTCTGGTATCGTAGTTCTCATGAAAGACCTCGTAATCATTGGCAATGTTGAGCCAATGGTCTCGAAGCGCAGCAACTTCGGCCAGAGTTATGTTTGGTCTCTTACTGGCTCGATCACCGCTTTCGAAGGAAGCCATTTTGGATGAAAGAGATTTTTTGTGAAAGGAGTTGGGAACGAAGGACTTTTCGTGTTTGAAGATCCGAGCAAAGCAAAAGTGATCTCCAGAGTTCAGACCGAAAGACTTTTCGTGTTCAAAGATCCGAGCGAAGCAGAAGTGATTTCCAAAGTTTAGATTGAAGGAAGTTATCGTGTTCAGTTCGGACCGAAGGAAGTGTAGATCCGATCGAAGCTGAATTGGATTTGCAGACTTCAACCGAAGGAAGTTATTGTGCACAATGTCAGACCAAAGCAAAGTCCAGACCGAAAGGAAGTTATTGTATTGAGTTCAGACCGAATGATGCAAAGATCTGATCAAAACAGCTTGATTTGAGAAGATGACGTAGTCTGGCGTGATCTTTGGATTTCAAGTGTGCGTCGACACCGCCTCGCCGTGGCAGCTGTAAGACAAGAGTCGGAGCTGCAGAAAATCTTAAGTTGCAGCAGAAGAGGTTTCTTTGCTTGTGACTTGCGTTCAATGTTCACAAATGATTTTGTACAATGAGTTTGCTGCTTGGAGAAATACCTAATTGATTTGTTAATGTTTAGGAAGAAGAAGAGGTTGGAAATAAAGTTTGTGTTGTGATATACTCATGGATAAATTTGGCTTGCGCCAGAAATGCACCACTTTTGGTATAACAGCTAGTTAGTGTGCAATAAATTTCTAGCCAAACAAAATTCTATATCATAATATAAATTTTGCTATTATTATGCAGGGGCTTTAGGGGCAGGCATGGCCGCCCATCTCTCATTGTTCCTGTTCGTCTGGGTATATCAATTTAGATATAGTCTCTGATATGTTTGCTTTGATGTCTCTGCTACTCTGCTTTTTCACTTGTGTTTGCGACTGCTTAAGTTGTGGGTGCCTTGTGAAGACTCTAAATTTATGCCAAATAAATCCTGATCATGCGAGTTGTTAGAGCTCATGCACAAGAAACAAACACAACGTCTCAGACGGTATAAGAATAATCATCTTTCATGCCACTCTAAAAGATTTCTACTGCTCTTTGTCTAAAACAAAAGCTAGATACTTGCACTGATATGTCTAACCGCTCATTGATAATAGCTGCTAGACAAGCTATTACTTAGCATTAGATTCTCAAACTCAAAGTCGAATATGCGGCGAGCCGGAGGCGACCCCGGCTCGCCGCAAAGGCCGGCTATATATCGGCTCTCTGGATCAGGTGAAATATCGGCAAAAGTTATTAAATACAGACGAGCTAGAAATATCTCACGTATATAAGGAAACGAGAAACTTTTTTGCACCTCTCCTCTTTCTTCCATCAAACACCATTACAACCACAATAGCGTGGTGTTTTGTAGGCTCAAGTCACATCTTCAAGCTTCATTCTGTGCATTATCTTCTTCAATAACATCTAGTGCCAGCACAATGCACCCACCGGGATCCACCTGTCCCCCTCCAACTCCGCCTACTAGCCAGGCTACAAACAATCTCCTCCACCAACTCAAAGACCTGCTTTCGGACTACAACAATCTCGTCAGACTATGGGATTGCAGCCAGCCCTCAGTTCGAGCTATATTCAGTCCATACAGATACCTCAACAGGGCAGATATGGAGAAATTGGTTGACAGAGCCGAGATTCTGGCAGGCAGATTGGGGGATAATTTTGCTCCGATCAACCCATCAACAGATCGCAGCCCGCGAGAAGAATATGATATGCTAGAAAGGCTGTGTGAGAGCACTGAAAATGCTCTGGATAATGTGAGAGAGGAACTGCAACAGTTGAGCAATGCAGGTGAGATTTCTTCAGGATCGATTTGTGTGTCTATACTAATCTCAGGACATAGTTCAAGAAAATCACATTCCACGGAGCCAAAATGCTACAATCAATCCACAATCTCGGCCCAACGGCTATTCGAATCCAAGTGAAGAAGTACTGCAGCTCAGAGGTGAGAATTCGACTCTTCGAAGAGAAAACGCCAATCTGGGCCAAGAGCTGGAGGAAGCACGAGATTATATCCGAGTTTTAGAGAGGAGGAATCTTACATTGGAGAACAAGCTTGCTGCTCGGAGGTGAAAGTAAGGTTTCTTGCTACAGACCTTGGAGGGACTGGGAGAAATTCTTTGGTGACCAAAACCCGAAGATATATTATGAGACTGGAACAGCAGTTGAGCCTTTGCCTCTCGGAGGTTCTAGACTGAATAATCAAGAATGGATTTCTTTGACCAAGACGATCCGAATTCCTGTTCTTGTGCCCGTATTTGCTTAGAAATTGCTTCATTCTTTACATTCTTCACGGTAAACAAAAGAAAGAATAATAAAATCCTTGATATGCTAAAGTTGAATAGAACAAAAAGCTGGACTTTGAGTATATGTGATATTAATATTTGAATACTTCTAACATTCTCAAACTCATTCATATGTACAACAGCTTTAAACCCCGGATTGGCAGAACTTATTTTGCGATACCGAGTCTAAATGCACCACAGCTTGAGCAACAACCTAGGAAGCAAGATTCTTGGCTGTCCGAATTTTTCTTGAAATATCGTACAATGTAGATTCGAAGAGAGCCACAAATTCCTTTGCCATGGTGTCATTATGGCTTTATCTCTGGGTGGCACCACTTTTGCCCATCTCCTCGGCAGAGATTCACAATTTGAAAACTAGTTCATTATGTTCAATGTCCCCGAACTTGAGGAACATTCCAATAAGCAAGTCTCTGATAAGCAAAGCTTCTCTTTCTAAATGTTCCTTGAGATATGGTACATTGGAGCCTTGGCAGCTTGCTCTGCCTTGGTAATGGCTTTGTCTTTGCCAGCAGATAATGGTATTAAGGCTTCATCTGCGGCGGCACCGCTTTTTTTATGTGTTATCCGCTTATAACGAAGACATTAAGGCTTCGTCTGCCGCGGCGCCGCTTTTATTCATCCCTATTAGCTTGAGATGAAGACTTCACAGCTTCGTCTGTCGGGGCGCCGCTTTTATCTGTCCCCCTTTTCGTTAATACACGAAGGCTCGATAACTTCGTCTGCCGGGGCGCCGCTTTTATCTAGTCCCTCGTCTAGCCAATATAAAAGCACACCTGAGGAACTTCGCACAAAGATTTCCTTCTTCCCCAGAATACATCATTCGCAACTCTGCCGTGTTTGCTCTGTCCTCTCACAACAACAATAATAACTTCACATTGTTCAATCCATACTTGATACGTTCATCCAAACTATCTCTCGCTATCCTTTACTATGTCTCAACAACAGAAGCGCGACAAGTACCCCAATCGCCAAGCCGAGTCTGCAGTGCCACGTCCCCCTCAGCGTACTATATCGCCGATAGAAGCACAAGCTCTCATCAATGACCTTCTCAGTGCTCGAGCCGAGTTCGTTCAAGTCCAGATGCAATTCCCGGCGGGTCACCCTCTGATCCAATCAGTTCTCAACCGCTTCGACGGTCTCGCCATTGGAGACTTCAACCGGCTTCTGGCGCAAGCTCGTACCCTCCTCACCTCGGCCCTAGCCACCCACGGCCGTACGTGTGATAGAGATAAGGCTAGAGACGACTGCATCCGTCATGGTCAGATCGAGCGCCAGTATGAGCGAATTCGAAATGGCTTGAATAGATTCAGCGAGGAATTGGAGGATGAAAAGTACGATCACATCCGCCAAAACAGAAACCAAGCTTCTTTCTCACCACTACAACAACCTGACCATTCTCGTCGAATGGGTCCAGCTCAAGCTGCCTCTCGTCACATGGAGCCAGTTCAACCCCGTTACCATCCCATGGATCCACCACCATCCTCCTTCCGTCCCAGCGCCCCCTCACCAGAGCCATTTCGTCGCGAACCACGCCGTCCCACCTACGAAGAACTGTTGTTAGAAAACCGAAGACTTCGGAATGATAACGACGAGTTGACTAATGAGCTTGGCAGTGCTCGGGAAGATATTGCGGCTTTGGAGAGCCACCTCGAGATTCGGGGTATGGCCATAGATAACCTTGAGCATATGCTGGAACGGGCAGAGGAGAAGCTTGCGGAAGGGCACGTGGATGAGGATATGGATGAAGAATGAGAGAGAGAAGGAGGGCGGGGGGGGGGGTTTGGGCTGTACATAGATCATTGGTGACAATTTGGAGGATACAGAGCGTCGGCATTGGCATTGGCGTTGAGCATAGATAGAAGCAGAGAAGCTTTACAATACAAAAATGCTTTTCAGACCAAACAATTCCATTGTATTAGTTGCTTTGAATAATTACTTGGCAATATGGGATGACGAGAAGGCACGATCAGATGACGAGTTATCGTTCTGTGAAGTTCAGACCGAAGGAGATTATCGTGTGCCGCATCAGATGACGCTTAGCCAAAAGATCAGACAACGAGTTCTCGTTCTATAGAATTCAGACTGAAGAACTTCTCGTGCTGCTTAATCAGAAAGATCAGATAACGAGTCTGAGCTTCAGACCGAAGGACTAATCGTATGCATCATCAGATGACGGTTAAGTAAGAGTTTAGATGACGAGTTATCGTTCTAGGAAGTCCAGAACAAAGAGGCGCCGTATTAGATAGCGATTAACTAGAAGACCAGAGAACGACTTCTTGTTTTATAAAGTTCAAGCTATACGGCCTTATTATTTACCATGTTGGATGGTGCTTAAACCATGACTTGGACATGAAGCAAGTGAGACAAATATCCGATCATGACTTTTCATTATGTGAAGTCAGGCGCGATGTGAGTTATTATGTGCAAGAACAGATGATGCTTAAAGGGGACCTGTCCTCTCTGAAAGCTTGGAGTGAAAGAAATCGCTGGGTAGAATAATGGGTTGCGCACAAAGGAGCAAGCTCTGTGGCTTGTAGCAAGAAAACCGCAGGAGCAAATTGTAGCAGCGACCTAATTTTATTACTCTATAAATTCTTGCAGGCAAAAAAAAGATTAATTAGATAAAACCAGCACGACTTGATTGGCTTTTACTAAACTCAGCAGCAATAGGCCGTTCTTTCGGCAATGCTAAAGCCAATGGACCAAGCCATTTCTCTCTCCTCTCTCATACCAAGCAAAAATACGGCGCTCCAATAATGGGTGTATTCGATGGATTGGGTGATGCGAAATAAAAAGTGCCTTTTAGCGCTTCCCAGATACCAAATCTCAATGTTGACATTGGTACAAAATAAAGGGGCTCGTTTAAGTCATGTGATAATTATCCACCTGACTCTCCGGTTCACATCAACCTTCAAGACAGGGAGATATCTAGCGTTATATATACCTAAAGAGAACTACCTGATATGATATGAACTTTTAATTGTTGTACGAAGAGGCAATGGATCAGAAGATGACAGGAGTTCTGTCGTCATGTGACCTTCATCTGACTCTCCGGAGCCCGTTTTACTTAGACTCTGAGTGACATTTACATGTAAATCCGGCACTCCCGTCTTGTATATCCCAATACCTTGAGCCTCCGATGGAATGATCTACTAAGCACCAATATTTTTCTAGAAATATAAAGTCTTTCCATCGTTCCATCGTTGCTATTCCTGTCACATGTAATTTTCAAATGATCTTTCCAGAGACGCCCAATGTCTATCAATAGATGAGAGTGTTGTGTTCCAGATCCAAGCCTTTCCAATGTTATGACCACTGATAGAGGCTTCTTAGCATTACTTGGTGGAACATGTGCTCAGTGGGAACTCGCATGAGCTGAGCTGCAACTGGACTTGGGCAGCTAAGCCAAGACATGCCCTGCTACGGAGAGCTGCTCCTAAATTTATGGTGGACCACCCAAGATGCCGAGAATGAGTGTAACCTGACAGCCAGGCACCAAGCTCGTTTGTCGTGCGGCTGTGTAAACGAGGTGTGGTAAGACGGTAAGATTGCCAACATCATGACTTCGTGAACACCGAAAAAAGGCACGCCTTACAAGTTCAAGGCTGCGATTCAAAGTTTTCAAGAACGGGATTTAATTTTACATTTACAATACTAGCATATCGTTCCAAATTCTCTTTTGATGTTAAGTCCGATCCTTTGCAGCAACGCTGCCCCCCCACGGGAGGTACCGAGACTCTGCAGACATCCTGTCAGCACCTAACTGGCCAAATGTCACCTGCATACACCCGGTCAAATTATGAGCATTTTCCATCCCCCCTTGTAGAGAGAGTTTACCAATTGTGGCGTGCGTAGAGTCAGGCCAGAATTTAGGCTTAGGTCAGCACCCTCACAACATCACTTCTCAGCTCCAGCCTCTTCACACCCTCAACCTGAGGAGCCGCCGCAGCTCCCCACAATCTGCGCCAAGCCCCCTGCTGATGGATTTTTCTATCCTAAAAAAGAATAAGATGTACGAGATGTTGTGGAAGGGGCGGCCGTGGCTGGGCGTAATTGCCTCAAGGATGTTGGCGACTCCTAGAAATGACTGAGGCAGTCCCCCTGCTGATTCACTTATTTCAACATGACTTCCCCATCACTCGACTCAGCATGCTTATTTTCTCTTCAAGACTGCTTTATTCACGTCCTCGTTCTCCCTCTAAATCTCTTCTACTGCACTTTTCCTTATTTCAATCTTCTCGAAAAGCTACCCCAGTGTCTACTTTCCGTCCTTTCACAATGGCTACCGCAAATCCCCACCCCAAGCGCCTGATTATCGGCTGTGATGGTACATGGCAGTCTGCAGACACAGGTTCTGGGAATAACCCAACAAATGTCATCAACTTCCTTCGAGCGCTCACACATAATGCAATGGGAGATCGGAAGGAGCAGATCATCTTCTACCAAGCTGGTGTAGCCACCGGCGGAGTGCTGCCAGTGCAGAAGATGCTCGCAGGTATGCGTCCCTTCGAGTTTCAAGCTATCAAATACTCAGATATCTAGGTGGCATGGGTCTCGGCCTGGAAGAAAACGCTGAAGACGCCTACTCCTTCATTGCACATAACTACGTCGAAGGCGACGAGATCTTCATTCTCGGCTTCTCGCGCGGAGCATACACGGCGCGTTTCGTCGCAGGCCTTCTCGGCAAAATTGGCATGCTTTCGAGAGTGGGAATGAGACACTTCAAGCCCATTATCGAGATCTACAAAGAGGCTCAAAATAGCAATGAGTTCGATACCAAGCTCCAGGCATACAAGATCAACCAGAAGACACCGATGAACACGCATGATTACGCTGTTACTGGCGATAAGATCAACATCAAAGCTGTGTCGTGTTGGGAGACAGTTGGTGCTATGGGTGTTCCCGAGAATACGTTGTCGAAGCTGCTGAAGCTGAATGCAAAGTGGGATTTCCTTAACACTCAACTCCCCTTGCGTAAGCCACCCTTTAGCTTGCCACATAATTATCTTGCTAACCGCTCTCCAGGCGTCGAGTTCGCCTTCCAGTCCCTCGGTCTTGACGAACATCGCTCCTCCTTCTCTCCCACACTCTGGTGGGTGGACCCAACCGCAACCTGGCAAAACTCCATCGACAACCGCACCATCAAGCCCGAACTAATCCAATGCTGGTTCCCGGGCCACCACAGCGACGTAGGCGGCGGCAACCCAGATCAAAAAATCCAGAACATCACGCTCGCGTGGATGATCGACCAATTCGCCAGCCGCGGCCTCCTGGACTTCGACACCGAGTTTGTACAAAACGTCCTCTCCTGCACAAAAAACAATGCAGACCCCGACTGGAGCGGAAACAAAGACCCCTTCGACGACGGTGCGCTCTCCGTCGTCTGGCACCTGCTAGGCTCGAAGACGCGGACGCCGGGGCAGTATAAGAACCCGAAGGTCAACACGTCGAACTCGGTCACGAATGAAGTGATGCATTTCAGCGTGCGCGAGAAGATGGAGCAGATTGCGAAGCCGGGCGCAAATCCGCCGCTGCCGCTTCCGAGTCCGGCGTTGGCGGGGTTTGAGTACGACGAGGAGAGTAGACGGTGGGTGTGGAATAAGGGGACGAAGGGTAGCTTTGAGATGCCGGAGTTTGGTCTGCCGCCGACGGGTAGTATGCAGAGTTGGCTTTGTGGTGATTGGCTTAAGAGCCAGGATGTTGAGAATTGAATGAGGGGAGGAGTGAGAAACTGATTTTGGGGGGAAAAGGTTGATATCCTGGTTGCATTGCTTTGGCGTTTACGAGGGAGTTTGATACATTGGAGGTTTGCTGGTAGTGGCGTGTGCTCAAATAGCGGGGCGCAGAAGATGCTGCTTCTCTCGAATCTCACTTGTATCAAAAGAACCCAACAAAATTGAACAATTCTTGCTTCGTATTTTGTAGTCTATGCTTTAGTGATTTTAAGTAGCCTCAACTCTGTCTCGCAGCTCCGCCAAAGAATTCGGATCGCCTTCATACCAGTAATGTAAAAACTGCAACCTTCTCTGTGTCAAGGGTCTCAAGTTGTATTCACAACCTTCTCCAAAATGGTAGATATAGAACTAAATAATAGAAATAACTTGAGATTCCACCTTCATTCTCGACTTCAGATACGGCCAATAGTACCTATCCGAATCTACCACCACATTAGCATATTCCTCAATTACCCGTCCGGGGAATACTCACAAGCCTCACCAACCACCACATACCCATGCTCCCCCTTCCTCAGAACATAAGGGAAGCTCGTGCCGCGGAACATCCAAATCTCGTCTCCCTTCTCAGTCTCAGCCGGCACGAGGACCACACTTCCTTTCTCCTCCCCCGTCTTAGTGACACACAACCTCCTCCCCACGCCATTCTTCCGCAAGTGCTCGCGCACCCGCTGCTTCACACCCTTGACATCCACGCCTTCCTTCTCCATCTCTTCCTCATCAGGTAACAGCAACGCTTTCGCCATCTTGTAATCTCCCGGGACCTTGAGTTGCGCAGCAACCTTCGGCAGCCCCTCGCCGCGATCAATATGCGTGGACAGGAACTGGATCCACGGCCCATCCTGGCCGTACTTGGCTATCGCGCCGCGATCCAGAACATAAATATTTGGATTCAGGAGGGCTGTAGCAGCGAGCTCTCGCCAGGCGGAAGAGACGGCGTCGAGATCCTCAGGTGAGGCATCTTGATGTGGTGTCTCGGAACTCAGGACATCGACTTCATCTAACAGCCATCCCTTCGCTCTCAAGATACACGAGCCGTTTTCTAGGTCTTCAAAATCAAAGTCTGGGGCCTCGCCAGCCATTATCTCGGCACAATGCCGTTGGCTGGTTGTTGGGAACGGACGGGCTTTCCACCCGTCTGTGAGGTTTGGGACCCAGCTTGGAAGGCCGTTGGCTCTCTCGGGGTTCTGACAACCGGAGAGGATATCGAGGCTTTGTTTGCGGGAAATGCAAGTGCGTGCGCCGGAAATGAAGGTTTGTGTGACAGAGAGGCGGTAGTCTGCTTTCAGGCCCCAGAGATCGGGGTCTGCGAGGCCTAGGATAGAGAAGACTTTGTCTCGTGGGTCGGTGGATTGACACGCGCGTGTATGCAAGATCAGGGTACGCAGGTCTTGGTAAGCTGCTGTGGGGCCACGACCAAGTTGGGAACGGTAGTAGGTGAGGATGAAGGCACGGCGCCAGGCTGGAGTGCGTAGATTGTCGGGGTTCGAGTTGAGGGAGGCAGGTGAGTTATCGATTGCTTTGAAGCCAAGCTCTTCGTCCATGGTATTTAGGATCATCAAGGCCAGTGTAAGAGCGTGGAAAGAGCAGGAATCGCTTCCGCAGTGCACCGTAGCTTCGGCCGCGACGGCTACTTCTTGTCGCACCCAGACGCGTTCCCACCATGGTCTTGCGCAGAGCTTTGCCAGGGCTCTTCGATGGATAGTTCTCTTCTCAACAGTTGTTACCGGATACTGGATGTCTGGCTGTCCTGGCCCTCGAGGAGTTTGGTCCGCAAGCTGACGAGCAACTTCGAATGCCATTTCGCTATCGTCTGCGTGTTCTCCAAGCCAGATATGTACACCAGAGGCTTTCTTGTAGATTCTAGTCATCAAATTGACTTGCTGGTTGCGCTCCAGCACATCTTCTTGATTGATGCATATTGCGTCGATCCACCAAAAAGATCGCTGAACACCGGCTACAACTTTGGAAGAAGGTGACTGAAAGTTGCGAAGGTGCCGTAACGCAGAGTGTAGATTCTCCGTCACGGGAAAACGATGGCCATCAATGATCACCGATTTGTTCCTTTTCGAGCTGCCCCACTAAGAGAAAGAATGGTCAGTATCAGGTCTATCAAGAACTATTGGGCAAGGGTTTTCTACCGTGTAAGATAAAGTGGTAAACTTCTTTGCTGCCTCAGCTTCCAGCTTCCCTCTGCCCTCGGCCGCTTTCAAGACTGACCCGTCCGAGTCGAGACTCACATGCACCAACTCACATACAACATCTTCTTGTCTACCTTCATCATCTGCATTCGCGATACCATATACAACCAAAACACGAAGTTCATTCTTCGTTTCATCTAATGCTCGATACACGTACTTTCCATCTTTGACTTCCCTCGAAGGCAACTGAATACTTTCAGCAGCAGCTAGAGCAGGCGGTGCAGTTTGCTCAAAGGCATCAAGGCGGGAGAGGATTTGAGAGAGTGTATCTTCGATGCCTTTGATCCTCGATTCGAGGGTGTCAAAGCGGCCCGATACAGAAAATATCTGGCTCATCTTGAAGGGTTTAGGGCAGAGTCAAGAAGTAAATGGTAAGAAAGAAGAAGCTTTCTGGATGTCGAGGGGTGCTTGGGGTTGCAAAACTTCAAAAGGTAAAATAGTCAGATGTATTTGGTCAGGAGTCTACCAGGAGTTGAATCCTGTGGAGTGCCTCTGTCAGGTGGCGTTAATCTCAGCAGGGGATTTTTCCGACAGCTTGCATGAAGAGTGCCGAGTGCTTGGCAAATGTTTCGTGACTGATAGGCGCAATAGAGCGCAACCTTCCTGCCCTCCCATGAAAATAAGGTTTCAATTGTCTCGTGCCAGTGTCGTTTTATGAACGGGGAGTGGCTGTCTTGTTCGGTTCGGCACGCTGCTGCAGGTGCTGCCACCTCGCTCCGCTGAACCCGATAATCGCATTGAACGCCTTATCCCTTCCCCTCATATTTTCTAAAAGTACCACTTTCCCTTGTGACCCCGTCATATCTGGTGCACCATGCTCAGGCTTGAACCTCAATTCCAACTTGTCCATCCCGGTTGTGACTTTCGCCAATGGGCTGAATATCGAGCTGTGAGTCTGTCGTTTTGACATCTCAAGAAGCGCAGAGAATGGTTTATCGAAGGATTTTTGTGGAAGAAGACGGCTGGTGGAGACGAAGCGGATGCCTTCGGTGGAAATTATGAATTTGCCAGGCGTGTGCAGGTAGGTGCAACCGAACCTCAGGATATCCGTCTTTTCCTGTTCTTTAGGGGTACTTTGCGCGCTGTAAAATGATTCGTCGGAATCAATATCATTATCGTCATCTGAGATTGCCTGCCCTGCACGGATATATGTATTGTCACCTGCGTCATGAGCAATCATGGCCTCCTTGGCATGTGCAGCTCTTTCTTGAAGATATTGGAAACACCATTCCGCATGTGTAGGAACATCCCACAACGTCCATTTCCAGATTGAAACCAGAAGACGGTACTTTGGATATAAAGAGCTGATTGGCCAGCAGATGAAAAAGTTGAGTCCGACGGTGAACCAGAATACTTTCATGGCGTATCTTGAGTCTGTGAAAGCCGTGATAAGGAAAAGAGCACCGAAGAGACATAGAGATGCGATGGTCGCTGGTGGTGAGCGGAAATGATAGAAATTGTAGACTGCTTCGAGGAGATTGGTTAAGTCTGCAATTTGAACTTGTATAAAGGGCCCGAGTTCGTCCAGAAGAGGTCCGAGCCAGTCATCGGAGCCGTGCTTGTCCATCAGTTCGCCGACTTTGAAGGCTGTTGCCCCTCGGTCAATACTGCGTTCGATACCTTCTCGGAGCTCTCTGATAGACGTTGGGTAATAGTAGTTCATGGCTACCGAGTAGAAGATGTACCCGTACTTTATGTTTTAGCATTCAGTGTTGGCGAGGAGAGGTACACACTTACAAAGAAGCTCATGATGTGAGATACGTACCAGAGAAAGAAATACAACACCATCCATTTGCCAGTCCTGATCGGATCTTCCCATCTATATATACAGCGAACATCCGAAAGAAAAGTCTGCAACGGCGCGCTAACTATGATGAATCGCTCTACATGCTTGCGGAGGGTATCTATATCGAAAGGAAGTTCTTCAAAATCGTCTATATATTGCGCCGTGAAATTATGAGTACCGTGTAGTATTATCTGTTCGATATTAGTATGATGCACGTTCCCTGATTGGTGTGCTCACATATGCAATCCATTTCCCCCAATTAAACTCCGTAAACCCACAATCGTCCTGCTGCTCGAAGAAAGCGTCGTCGGGGAATGGCGGGGGTGGAACAGCATCTACGACTCGCACTCTCTGAACGTGTCTGGAAGTCACCCACGCCACTCTCATGCTCAGCCTAGCTCTGTCCAACTCATCAATACGTTCCTCGCACTGGCCGATGTTCCCATGCTTCTGTGCAGCTTCGTCTTCGTCTTTCGTTTCATTTCTTGAGCCTTCTAACCTTTGCAGGTCATTATGTGCGTCCAAGAAATCGAGGTCAGCCTTGCGGGAGAGGTAGGGTCGACTTTTGGCCAATGTACCCGCTGTCTTCTTTGTTGCACGTGACTTAATGGCTCCCTTTGGGTCGGTGATTACCTGAACAGTGCCTTGCACAGCAGATATTGCCTTTGCTGAAAACCCTGCTTGCCCAATGCGCTGTCTGTTGAGGAACTTCGTTGGGTTGAAGGCAGGACTCTCAGTCAATTCCTCAAGTTCGGCTTCGTATGGGGATTGTTCGGTATCGTCCTTAGAAGAATCGAGGTGCAAGACTCTTTTTGTCTTGTCTTTTGCCTTCTCCTTGATCTCAGAGAGCTTCCCGAGCTTGGAATTGACTTCGCCATCGAGAGCTGTGCCTGTGGTGTCCTCACCGTCATGGCGCATCTTTCGGGGTGAGAACTGCTCTGCCCGTGGTGTCGCGTCCTGAAAACATCAAGAGAAGCTCAAAATGCGAGCATTTTGTCTGATGTATGGAATGGCAGCTCTAACTTTTGTCCCGTGTTTGCAACGGCAGCTCCGAAGGTTTTCCCGGAAGCTCGCCATCCTGTCAACGCGACAGGAAAGCATCATAGGCCGACAGTGGTCTTCCCGAAGCTGTAGCCAATGCGGATCCGAAGCCCAGAGATGAGCTGTAGCTAATTGCTAGCTCATTGCGCGTAAACATGTCACTGGAAGAGTCCAGACTTGATGAGGGAACGCGGGATGTTGTTGGTGGAGTGGGATGGAGAAAGTGCGGCAAAGGTTGTGGCGAAGATGTGGCTGAACCTTGTTAGCGATCGAAGCTCTCCAAACCAAAACTCTCTTTCAACATCATCCACCAGCGCTTCACAAGCTTCAATGCACGAGCCTCGATACCAACAAGCTTGATGAGGCCATTATGTCGCTTCATCAGGCGTCCCAATCATTGTACCCTGCGCCATGTTCAACGCCGGCTGCTGCTGACGCTCGCGATCGAGACCTCCTGCGATGATACGAGTGTTGCCGTGCTCGAGAAGCACAAGAACAACTCCGCGGCCCTCCACTTCCACTCGAAGATCACATCCGATAATCGAATATACGGAGGAGTGCATCCTATAGCATCACACGAGTCACACCAGCAGAACCTCGCGACCCTCGTCGAACAAGCGTTGCACAGCTTGCCGATCAAGAAGCGAACATCTGAACATATCACGGAGGTATTGTGTCTCAATGGAAAGGATGGCATGGAATTTCGAGAGAAGCCCGACTTCATTACAGTCACTCGAGGTCCGGGCATGCGATCGAGCTTGAATACAGGGTTGGATACTGCCAAAGGATTGGCAGTAGCATGGCAGATCCCTCTTTTGGGCGTCAACCACATGCAGGCTCATGCCCTGACGCCGCGTCTGGTTTCTGCTCTCGACGCTGCGGATGCTGGAGAATACAAAGCGGCTGCGAACGACCCGGCTTTTCCTTTCCTCACATTGCTAGTCTCCGGCGGACATACAATGCTCGTTCACTCCCGCTCTCTCTGTGACCACGAAATATTGGCAAATACAACGGACATGGCTGTTGGAGATATGATCGACAAGACGGCGCGTGAGGTTTTGCCTCAGGAACATCTTAACTCTGCATCGGATGTCATGTATGGGAAATTGCTGGAATCATTTGCTTTCGCAGATCAGCAACTATCACACGACTACCACCCTCCATCATCGTTCACTAGACCACGGATATCCCAGCTTTCAGGCAGCGATTGGACAATAAACCCTCCATACTGTGCACCTGGACCGGAAGGCTCGATTACGTTTGCTGATGCATTTACATTCTCTGGAATCGGGAGCTCTGTGAAAGGCATTATGGATCGACATCCAGAAATGGACGAAATCGGACGCCGCGTCCTCGCACGAGAAACAATGGCCCTGGCATTCGAGCACTTGGCATCCAGGGCACTCTTCGCTCTCCAGCGGCCTGACATCCAAGACATCAGGACTTTGGTTGTGTCAGGTGGCGTGGCAAGTAATCAGTTTCTGAAAACGATTTTGAGGGAGAACCTAGACGTTAAGGGCTATAAGAACATGAAGTTGGTCTTTCCGCCACCGAAATTCTGCACCGACAATGCAGCAATGATCGCGTGGACGGGAATCGAGATGTTCGAAGCAGGCTGGCGAACGTCATTGGATGCAATGGCTATCAAGAAGTGGTCAATTGATCAGAAGGCCGCGGACGGCGGTATCTTGGGAGCCGATGGCTGGAAATCGGCCGCTGTTGGTCATTAGCAATAACACCACGTTAGCATGTTATTGGATGGGTTGCAAGTTTAGTCACGTGAGGTCATCTTTGCTCAACGCTAGCCAATTCAGCTGTTCTATACGACGGCGTACTGGGCTATTCGGGTAATTTTCGCGGGTACTCAGCTTACTTGTAAAACAACATATTATGTCATCTTGTCGGTCTCATTCCGGAATGGATGAGGCTGCATGGCCCCTGTTTTTACTTTTATCTTGCTCTATTCTCCTTGATATTTCGTTTTGACTTTCAGCTTCCTTGTTTCAATATTCGATTCATTCTCTTGTTGCTATACAATTTTACTTCTCGCTGTGCTGCATCATTCATTACGCCTTTAGAAAATTGTACGCAGTGAGATAGCGAGCTTCAAGTTTCCCGACGTACATGACCCCATACCCACCAATTCTCACTCAGTTTATGCCAAACGTCCTTTCGCATCTTCCAACATGATCTTTCAAACTTCCCCCTTCCTCACCGTCCTCCCCCTCGAAATCCGTCTACAAATCTACTCCGAAGTCCTCAGCTCTCACACCATACCTCTTCACCTAACAAATAACGGCGAAGCTCTCACCGCTCCCCGGGACATCCTCGCCCAGAAGCTTCTCTCCCTATCTCTGACATGCCATCAAATGTACACCCATCCCCTCTCTCCCTTCCCCAGCATCCCACTAACAATAACCAGCTCCGCCGAATCCCTCCCCCTCCTCCACACAACCAATACCTACACCGTCACAACCCCAACCGCCCTTCGCTTCCTCTCCCGCCTCCCCTCCTCCCATCTCATCCGCTCCCTAAACTTCACATTCCCCCTCCCTCACCTCCCATACTTCAACAACCTCCCCCACGCCCTCTCACCCTCTCACAACCCCTTCCCCTCCAAAAACCCGCACACCTCCTACGCCCTAATTGAGAACCCAAAAGACCCGCTCCAACCCCAAGACATAACCTGGATCGAAAGCTGGGCGATCTTGCGGCAGATGCATGGACTGCGAAATTTGCGCGTCGAGCTCGACGTCCCCATTTTCTGGCGACGGAACTGGTGCGAGAAAGAGAATGAGATGCTTTCGTGGCTCGAATCTTCGGGTCTTGAAGCGAGTGAGTTGGTTGTTGGTGTGTTGTGGGATGAGGCTGAGGGGGAGGGCAGGAGGGAGAAGTTTGGTGGAGAGACAAATTGGAGGGTCGAGAGATTGCAGAGGAAGCGTGAGGAAAATGATCTTTGGGAGCGCGAATGGGGATACCTTGTTGATTTGAGCATGAGTGCGTGATCCTTCCTTCTGGAATGCGGATTTGCTGAGTTGATGGTAGCGCGGTACTCGCCGGTTGGGTTGTGGAATGATCCTTGGTTCTTTCGGTGAGATGAGAGTGTATTGCACTTTGTCTCATCTTGTCAATGGAATTGAATCATCTATTGTCTTATTGTTTCTAGTTAGTTTTGCATATGGGTTTATGCTGAATGGAGAGTGACCCGGACTTTCGAGTACAATCGTGAATTATCCAGCGCATATAACTGGTTGAACAGGCAAGATACGGTTTCAGTGAAGCTCATGATGGATGCCTACGCTAACTTTATGTGGCCCAGAGATCGTAGCAGCCAATTCAGTTGGTCGTTCTTGAGCTACTAGTTCTTGAAGTTGAGGTGTGGGGCTTGTTGAATAACTTCAGTCCTAGTGTTTCTTGATCCTGCTCCATTTAATTCTGGTTTTGTATAAGGTGCGTTGGTGCTTATGTTGTTACTCGTTAGTCGTGGCAGTTGATCGACAGGTCTCAAGATTGATTAGAGGAATTTCTGCCCTCACCCAATTGAGGATGCTACCGTAGCATTTGGCGATGAGCAATGGATCCAGTCAGAGGACATTGAAATTAACCGGAAACAAGTAAAAAATGGTTCCATGTGCCTCTACATTTACCTACCTTTATATCAATATAGTTGATATCTCAACACAACAAGCTCCGTTAGGGGAGCTCTCGTCTGATAATAAAACCATTTAACATTGTATTAGAGATGGCCAACGGCGTCAAAGAATTCTCTAAATTGACTCAATTGACCCACTAGGTCTTTCTGGCAGAAAGAAGCGAGAACCGTGCCACTCTCGACCTCGCAAGCTTAGATAATCGGGGGCCCTACCTCGATCTCTGCACATTGAAGCTTGCTAGGGCACCGAAATGAGAAATTGGCTGCACGATCGTGGCTCATGGATGTATTGAAATATTATATTTACTACAGTTATATCTCCTTATTCAAGAATCAACCTTCTACACTGACAAAAGAAATACAAAAGACCATTATCCACTTGTGCTTCAACTTCGCAATTATAGCCGTCACTCTTGAAACAAACGAGCCCACTTCTCGGACTCAACATATTCGCCCTCCCAATGCCGCTTACTACCTTGCTGCTCTTCCTCTTTCTTCTCATACTTAGCATTTTCGGTATCTGGAGTAGTGATCGCGGTATCAGGAGATGCGGTGCCAATGTTAGAATCTGGAGAAATTCTCCTACTAGATGCAAATCGGTCTAGAACTTGAGAATCCAACTCCTCCTCCCTTTTCAGCTTAGTCTGAAGCTCTTTTTTCTGAAGCTGCTTCTTCACGGCCTCCTTCTCTTTCTCGAGAGTCAACAATTGCTTGTCTCTCAATCCAACAATCGACTTCAGGCTCTTCACCTCGTGACGTTCGAACTCAAGCTGGATCTTCAAATCGCCAACAACAGTGTGCTTGCACCTGGCGTTCGTTGCATCAACACGTTCTGTTTTCAACCTCGCGATCTCGGCGTCTTTTTCGGCGTCCTTCTCTGCTCGCTCTTGCTCGCTGGTTCTTGCTTGGTCGATGAGTTGATCCTCGTTCGGGGTACATCCAATGATTTCTTTGTTTCTGGAAATGAGACGGGAGTATTGGTAGATAACGCTGTCTTTCTCGTGCAGCTTTCTTTGCAAGGCGATGAGATTTCCTTTTTGGGCCTTGTCGAGGGAGAACTTTTGGTCTTCGAGTCGTTGTTGGAGGTTGAGGACGTGGATTTTGTATTGCTCGGTAGTGCGCTCATGAAGCGTGAAGTCTTTGCCGTTCAGTTGTTGTTGAAGTTGTGCAACTTGTTGTGCATGCTGTTGTTGCAAGTCAGAGAGTTGTTGTTCGTAATGGTTTTGCAATCCAGTGGATTGCTGGCCAAGGCAGTCTTGGAAAGACGCTTTCTGGTTGGTGAGCTGCTCGTTATACTGTTGTCGATCATAGTTTTGTTGCTTAGTGAGCTGCTGCTGGAGCTGTGCTTGAAAATCTTTTTGTATGGCGGCAGCTTTTTGTTGAAGTTGGTCTTCGTAGTAACTTTGCAACATATCTCTTTGTCGCTGAAGTTCACCTTCATAGAACCGTTGTCGGCCATCGAGCTCTTGATAGACGCGTTGGGGACTGGCAGCGCATTGAGCATACATATCGGCACCTTGCTCCATACGCTGAACGTTGGCGAGTTGAACCGGGACGCCGCTTTGTGGGTGTGGCTGCTGGAAACTAACACCTTCTGGGACCATGTTATAACCCATTTGTGTAGTGTTGGCGTGTGGCTGAAGCTGGGTATTCCCAGTTGCGATGCGGTGAGAGTCCATTGTGAACCCGAAGACCCTTAGATGGACCCTTCAAAAACTATCATAGAATTTAAGATTAGTGATGAGATTTCCTTATATTGAATGAGATAATGAGCTATGAAGTTATGTTAAATGCGTGGAGGGCGTCAGTTAAGGCTGCGTAACGTTCGTAGGTTGTTGTTGTTGTTGTTGGTTGAGAAGAGAACGCTTGAAACGACGATCCCACTCCCTCTGATATATTCAGAAAATACTAGTTCATTTTACAACAGTAGCAAAAGTCTAATACAGGCCGCTTCAGTCTCAATTGCGCAGGTCGACTTAGCCACCTAGCTCAACGAAATCATTAGTGTACCTTTTCTGGAAACTGAACAAGCCAGGTGACGGTCTTAGCGATCTCCCTAGATATGCTGGAAACAGCAGCTGACACTGAGTCATGGAAGATTCAGTTGTTTGAATAGGCTAGGAACCGAAAGTAGAGAGAACTAGAGGAGAGTTAAACCATGGATGAAAAGAAGGGGATAGGGGTTCGCGTCGGTACGAGCCGACCCTTAAGCGAGCTTACCCCTTTAATCCTCAGCTCCACAACATACCCAGTTCCAATTATCAGAATTTTGCTGCTCAGTATACCGAGAAATATGCTGAACAAGATCTCAAGGAATACGAAGGACTTTGAAAGATCCTTTCTAAGATTGATCGAAGATCTTCATCATGTTCGCACAAAAACTTGATTTCAATATCGTTAATGTGATGGTCTACTAACTTGACTTAACATGACCTGACCCTGGTACTCAGAATCTGGTACGATTAACGCACATTAATTCATTTTACGATACTGAAATTTTAGCAGAATGAGATCGCGTCACACTTAAGTAGTTCAGGTCTTTTAGATGCAACAAGCTAGCATCTCCGCCAATGCTCTCGCCCTGAACCAGAAAGCTAAGGGATCCGCTAAGCAGACCAAATTCTAATACTAGGAGGTATTATGACCTGATCAAAGTTTGGATTTGAACTGCTCCAGCGATCATATTTATCCTGGGCCCTATGCTCCAAACATCTTTCTGTCTCACCAAAACTTTCACGTTAGGAAACGCGGCACGAACAACGACCTTTACAGCCTGCTCATAACTCTCATCAAACAAGTTTTTAAATACTTCTTCCACAGAAATCTTTAAGCAGTATCATTTTGCGTTATTGTTTAAAATGTCTTCTCATACCTCCTTGCCGGATTCTTTTTCTCGCCGGCAGCAAGTCAATCTTCAAGAAGACTTCATCCGAATCCGACCCTTCCCTATTGCTATAGACGGCTTCCGAGGAGAGATTAACATTCGACATCCTCGAATGGAAACTCAAGACGAACAGCTCGGAGAGAGGGCTGAATACCAAACCCAGCAATTCATGGGTACTCATCGGTCTCAAACCCAAACGCCATCCCTACAGAGAGCACAGGAGCAACAAGATGAGTCCAACGATTATGTTCAAACTCAAACCCAAGGCCATCCCATTGGCATGGACCAATCACAAAAAGAAGCTACCAAGGCTGGGAAGCCTAAACTCCATTCCCAACTCAGTAGTGGCGCCCAAGGACAACAACAAGATACAGCCAGTAGTTTTGCACAAGCTTCAACTGAATATCAGCCAGCTCACCAAGACGATCACTCCAACGAGGGAGGTGTTGATTCGGGTGTTGAAGAATATCAGCCCGAATATCGCCGCACCAACTCGGCGCCCAATTTTGAGCGCCTCGGTATAGTAGAGCAAAGAGAGGGCAAACAAAACCAAGCCTATAATCGTGACCTCCATTGTTTGGACCGACATGAGCTCATCAGTCTTATCGAGACACTTCGCGAGCAACACGGCCACGACCAACTACAGCTCGAGAAGAAAGGTCGTGATATCAAGACCCTCGAACGGCTGGTTTCTGATCAGGCTGGTGATATCGTTAAACTGAACACGAAATCTGAGCATCGCCATATGCATGCCTCGTACGGAGAGCTTGATCGGCCACAAGTAAACGAGTTGCCGACCCCTGCCAATTCCATGGCGCTCCGATACCAATATGAAAATAAGGGTCAGGCTGCGTATGAAGTCATGATGATGAAAGATGCCATCCGTATTCAGTGCGACCAGGCCTTAGACTTTCAGGTCGAGGCCGCAGAGCTCAAGCTCCAGAAGAAGTGGCTGAGGGTCGATAGAGAAAAGCTGAGGTGTACATGTCAGAAGCTTGAAACTGAAGCTCAAGTGATGAAGATCGCTCACAAGAAAGAGATGGATGCCAAGGATAATATGATCGGCCTACTGCAATGGCAGGTCAAGGGCGAGGCTGACACATCCTCCGAAAGTGGAGCTTCGTCGTTCGAACTAGTCAACCAAGATACTCCAAATTCCGAGCGTGGAGAGAGCATAACCGCCAATCCCACTATCCTGGATATCGGGAATGATAAAGTTGAAGATAGTATTGCCGAAGAGGAAGGCGAGTACGATGATGAGCTTGAAGATCACGATCTCTTCTACGATGTGATGTTGAGATAGTTTGTAAACGCTAGATGTATAAAGTTGAAATGCTTCGAATGGTAACAGAATAGATTGTTATTTTTCTTTTGTCAGGGAAGCAAGATTTTCTTTTACAAAAGAATTTAAAACATAAAACCCGAATCTCAAATCCAGACATCATTGGTGTGCATCATAGAGCTGCATGCGTAAATCAGCTCTCTTCATTTTTCCCCAGCATTTTTCGTGACAGAACTTGTGGGGCTTATGGTTTATGCATATTGTTATAACTTTCACAGAGAGTCTGTTTTCATAAAACGTGCAATGGATATATTCTCGCTAAGCAAACGAGGAGCCTAGAATTCTGTTGGCAGGAGATTACGAAAGTAGACAATGCTAGGTTGGAATGAAATCAAAGAGACCGGATGCTGATTGCCTCGACATCAAAAACCTCTTGCCTAAAAATGCTATCTAGTTGTACAGAGGATTGATCTGAGGAGCCGGAGAAGTGAATGCGTTTGAATTCGCCTCCAGTCCACGTCCTAATTCTGCCATTGTAGGTCTTTCCTCATCAAGACCTGCAACTGAAATTTCCGATGATCTTCTAAATAGAGACGACAGTTTTCTTTGCACAGCTTTGAGAAGACCTTTCGACTGTGAATTACTTGTACTATGAGAAGCAGTCAACTGCAAGGACTGTAGACGACTCATAGTGATAGGTGCTGCAGGCTTTGACGGAAAGTGCTTGCTGAACAGGAGCTTTACGGCCGGGAAGCACACACAGATGATCGATAAAGCAAGTTCGATCGTGGAAAGAATTGCAATTCCGTAGTCATCCCCTAAATTATCAGTAGGGACTCGTGTCAGGGGCAGAGTACTGCTTACAATTGATATCAATGGAGTAGTAGAAGTTGACGGCGAATTTCATGCGAACCATACTCGCAATGACCGCACTTGAGACATCAGCCGGAGATTTGTGCTAACGAGAGAATGATAAACTTACATGAGACCGACACTCATCATTAATACAACTTGTAATTTCTTTTTGAGGGGTAGTCGAAGTTTCAGGATTGATGGGATTGGTAGAGAGATCGTCGCGATATCTTCTATCATGCTGAGAACGGAACCCGCGAAGACCACAGCGTGGATATCTAGGCAAGTGCCTTCAAGCGACTTGTCATAGACAAGAGCAATTGGCCTGCATTGAAAGACGATAACGAAGAAAAAGATTAGGCCGTGAATAACCATGTACACACACCCAACGAAGACTGTTCTACGCAACCAATCTTGTGGGAAGATCCGATAGTAGAGTAAGAGAATTGACGTCTTGGTGGTGGTCGTGGTGACAGCGTAGAAAATCTCGTAGATCCATTCGTACTGATACCCTGGTTAGCGAACTGTGGACTCAAGTGCGAGGGTAAATTCTACTTACTTGGTACAATTTCACGTTATTATCAGGATTCACATTCCATACATGAACACCAAAGCCAATCTCCACGCCCCATATGTTTACAGCCTGCAGCGCAAGGAAAAAGACAGTCGCGAGTAAGAGTATCCAGTCGTCCCACCAAAACTCCTTCGAAATAGTGTATCGAGACCAGCACCGAAGTCCAACGAAAATGATGACCAAACATGCAAGTATAATCGTGACTGCCAGAATACTTGACCTCCGGCTCGGCTCAGGCTCACCATAACAGAGTTCATATTGGGCTTTTTCTACCTTGACCAACTCCGTGTAGTTACAGTTTGTCACGACGCATCTTGCGATCTTACTCTCCGCTTGGATGTTCAAGCATAAGCATGAACTAAGCGCTGTAAGGTTGGTGAGGCTACATTCAATATCCTCCAGTACAGGAAGGATACAGTTTATCTGTGAGAGAATAAGCAGGGCTGAATGTCCGCAGGAGGGTTGATTATATACCCCGCATGCTGGGAGTGCCACAAAGCTGGCTTGGATGGCGGCTGCTGATTCTTGGCAATGAGAGATTTCTGAGAATAAAAGCAGACACAGTAATGAATAGACGGCTCTCATATTAACGAATATATGATTAAATATGAAGTATTGACTTAGATGTAGAGTGTCACAACTCTTGATGCTCAAGAAAGGAGTAATAATATGAGCGCTATAGGGCCACAGTGGTCATCAAGTACTTCAATTAGCTCGCCGATCCATTGAAGTCTAGGACACATGATAGCGCTTGGACCTGTCCCGGTGAGACCAGTACCAAGCACAAAGCCCTATTCGATGGATTATCATTCTGTGGCGTGTGGACAAGCCTGCTAACGGAGGCGCTCGGACCTACGGTTCACTCTTCTCAAGCCTTAGCGTTTGACCCAGATTTGTTTTTTTAAGATAACACAATTGAAAATGTCGAATCCTTGGGTGATTCACTGTTCTAGTAGTTGTATAGGAGGACCGAAAGTTGCTATCTTTGCGAAAAAAAATTTATAAGGACAACCTCTGCGATCAAAATTAAGCATAATATCATCCAAAAGGAACAATTGGCCGTGGCTTGCCGATCATCTCCAGCTTCCCGCTCTGGCTTCTGTAGGCGGCTGAGGGGTAACTAGAGGGCTGAGACACAGCCATAGGGAAATCTGAAATCCAAGACAATGTTGCGCAAGTCCTGCGCTAAATTGTGGACATCACGAAGATCCGCAACAGCTTTTTCATCCACCAAGGGTTGTCGCAATTCGTGGCGCAATGCTAGTCTTCAATGCACCACAACTTCAAAGCCTAGCCACAATTTTGCGTTCTCAAACGTCCCTTGAGTTGAGGAACATTCCGGCAAGTAAGGTTTTTCTCTTTCTGAATATCCTTGCGTTGTGGTATATTGAAGACCAGCATTGCGCACCGAATATCGACAGCCACTGGTGATCTGGCATGTCGCAATTCTTCCCAATCCACTTTAGTATAGTGGAGGAATTCGAGGATCGCCATTTTCACCAATCACAGCGTCAAAAGAAAACAGCTAGACAAATTCAGAACGTGTCTCTAGATGAAGGTAGCGTCAATCGCAAGACTTACCTGGTCCAACATGGAGGTGTCCCAGAAGCTCGTATCAAGGCCCATCGGCCCCATACCGTCAACCAAATAGCCCGAGCTTGCGATCAACTCGTCCATTGTTCGTGGAGACATGTCAGATATAAAAATAGGGTTGTCCATCCGTGAAGTACTCTCGCCCAATTTATTATTGAGCGGCCGACTCCTTGAGTGTTCAAGCTGCTCCGCTGCCTTCCGCTTCTTCCAGACCACGGCTGACAAAAGTATTTCGTACATGAGAGATGCGCCCATCCGCGATTTCACTTCGTGTCGTGGCTTGACGATTTCTTGCACCGCTTCCTGGGTCAGAACCCGGATCAGACGTGCTGCACGATAGAGCTCGTCCCCCGCCACCCTTGAGCAGGTGGTGAACAAGTCTACTGCTTGCTGGATGGCAATTTCACTCTGGGCGATCTCGAGCTCAGGCAGACTTTTCGTCAGACTGAGCTTCAGGAGCGCCAGACAGGCATAGAAAAGGCCTTTCCAATAAGCTCGAGGGTAATATATTTGCACAGATAGGCTCGGGGTTGTAAGGGTTGCATCTGCCTGTGCTGAAATAAGTGGCGTATCAACAAAAAATTGGATCAAACTTGTGGTACAATTGAATGCAGACAGTCGCAGTCGTGTGGCTTCAAATGTCCTCAACAGTGTGGCTTAGTTGAGACCAAAGGAGCAGAGATTGAGTTTGGCCATTAGCAGCGAGAACTCAGCCACGCTGCCAAACTTGCCCTCCTCTGCTCTCATTGAGTCGGCTAAGAAGTCCAAGTCTGATTCAAACATCCTCAGCAGTTCAAAATGAGTCGTGTTTTTATCAGTAGGTGGGTTAGTTGATATCTTCAGGTCAATTAGCCTGCTGATTTTCATGCTTTCCAACGTTATACGGATGGTAGATATGAAGTCGACTGGAAGTGCTGCCTTGTTCAAGTCTTCCGTGTCAAGAGCATCTTGTGGGATGCAAGATGGAAGTCCAAACTCAGCGCTTAAACTGCTTATCGTCAGTATGCTCCCACAGAGATTTGCCTTGTACATACGTGGCGTTCACATAACAACAGCAATACCACGTTCTACTAAACTCTTGTCGATCTCTTTCGGTTGCGCTCGCTGCACCCGCTTTTCGATATTCGTGATCCGAGCTTCTCGTATGTAGGCCAGCCAGTGTTGCCATTTGCATGGCTATCCCACTATACACCCATCGCACATCTTCGCAGTTCTTGTTGATCGGCATTGGAAACATGCATAAAATCAGCATTGCTTGACATGGCTGCACGGAGTAGCTTTGGTGGAAAAAGTTGCGTGATATCAGTTGTGGCACGAGATCACATAGGGCCGTGTAAAGCCCAGGCCGGATAATTCGAGAGGCCGTCGTAACGATGGCCCAAAAAAGCGTGGGGCAGTCTATGTGAAGAGGATATGGTGTGGTTGTTAAGTCTAGAATGGGGAAGAGCGGATGAAACCGTAGGAAGTATCTAAAAATTAGAACTTAGAGACCGAATGTAGATTGCGTGGGCTATACTTACTCTCGGAACAGGGCGTTGACTTCGGAATGCACAAGTATAACGTCTCCCAGCCGAATCAGTCCTTGGTCATCATTGCTCTCCGTGGACTTGCTATGGAGGAAACCCTGCTCAATTTTGGCTGACTCTGGAAGGTCTCCAGCTCTTGCCTCGCTTTCTGGTGATGACGTGGTTGCAGCGCTATTCGCAGTCAAGCTAAGCGACTGTCTGAGATCCTGAACTTCTTGGGCTAAGTGCTGCAGGCGGCTTTTAAGGCGTCAGCCATGTCTGCAGCCCGTGGAAGCTCAAACCAGAGTGCAAGCTGAGCTTGACGAAGCCTTCGGGTTGAACCGTACCGTGCCGGTTGGGCTGCAACTTGCAACGGCATGATCGCAAAACTCACCGTCTGGTGGGAATCCGCTTGAACGATCTCTCAATACTGCAAGGTATATCGCGCCTTCGACAGCGAGTGCATGGATCTGGGGCCAAGCTAGAGGCATCGCAACGGATCTAAGCTGGTTCTTAGAACGTCAGATGCAGACACTGTCGGAAAAAAATCCTACCTTGTCTTGCCGACAGCTCGAGCAAGCTACTGGGCGCGGCATTCCCGACGCGTTTGGCGGGTCTGGATATGTGGATCTACCGTACGGATGGTGATATGGGCATAAGCTCATGGCTGTGACAAGAAAATGAGCTTTTCGTCACCTTCAATGCTTCGCCCCCTATGCTTCAGCGGAATTCGGGGACCTGCAGACAATAGTAAGCACAATTTGGCCGGCTGATTGGCTACAGTATACAGCAATCAGCATTCAGCCCGTCTTCGGCCCGGCATCTAACCCTGCTCTTGCATACGAAATACTCGTACTTCGTAGTTCTATGATCCGACCGAAAACCGCGCAAGGAGTACACCATCTACCGTCATGATATTGATCACGGTGATCCGCCAATACAGCGTACGAGTGTACGAGTATAAAAAGTCTGGAGGTTTCTCTGTTTCGTTTGTATTCTTGCATATCTGCAGTCTTTCCTCGACAAGCTTCTCTCTGTCATCTCCCTTTGCAACCTTTCCTCGACAAGCTTCTCTCTGTCATCTCCCTTTGCAGCCATTCCTCTGCAATTTTTCGCCTACAAAAACTCGTCTACAACCTCTCTCGCAACTACTACCACCATTATGCGCTCATTTCCCTTATCCGCCGCCATGGCGCTGGCAACGTGCGCATTTGCTGCTCCCATCACCCCATCAACCACGAATCAGACCAGCTTTGCAGAAAATCTACCGGGCTACATGATGGGCTTCAAAAATCCAAGGATAGAGTCTTCGGTAGGAGGTCAGGCTATCTGTATAGTGGGCACGGTGGATGTCACAGCGTCCGCGAACAATATTCGCGTCAACAGCCAAGAGCCTGCAAACCAGATTGTGCTCACTGAGTTCTTAGTCGAGGCTGTTCAGGTCAACTCAACTCTTGCCAAGCAGATAGTAGTTGGCCAGAACAATGTCAGTGGAACTTACGGGATATACTCGCAGCTTTGCTTCCCGAATGGCATGATCAACGCTTCAACGATTCAATTTCTCATACACGGACTTGGATGTGATCGAAGTTACTGGAACAACGCACCAAATTACTCCTACGTTGACTATGCTGCTGAACAAGGGTACACGACTTTCTCGTACGATCGTCTTGGTACCGGTCTCTCTGACCATCCAGATCCAATCCAGATCGTACAATCGGAGTTTCAAATTGCGATAGCGCACGAGTTAATTCAGCTCCTGCGTACTGGCCGCATCTCAAATCACACTTTCGAGCACGTTGTTGGCGTGGGCCACTCAGCCGGCAGTTTCCAAACTCTTGGCCTCACATCTCAACACCCAGACGATCTTGACGCAGCGGTCTTGACAGGCTTCGGGACTTCAACGGGCGGCATGGTTGCCGGCTTCTCTAGTTTTGATCTAACAATTGCCTCGCAGGCCCAACCTCTTCGATTTTCAGGTCTATCCAATGGCTACCTCACTGGTAAAGCTATCGAAGGAACCCAGTTCGCTTTCTTCCGAGCGCCGGGTTTCGACCCAGCAATGCTCAATCTTCTTGAGGCGGCTAAGCAAACTATTTCCATTGGCGAATACCTCACTACTACCGCATTCCCAATCTCGAAAAATTTCACTGGCCCTATCGATGTGGTCACTGGTGAGAACGACTTGCTTAACTGTGACGGCAACTGTTATCTCCCGTATAACGTCGTTGCGGCGGTCAAGGAGGCCTACTATCCGGCTGCCAGCAACGGCTCTAGCTGGTACATCGCGCCAGACTCTGGACATTTCTTGAACTACCATTATTCGGCAACCGGTGCATATGAGCATATCCATAACTTCATCAAGAAGAACGGATTTTGAAGTTTGAAAGGTGGATGGTGGCAGCAGAACAAGACTGAGTTAAAGGAGAATTGGCAACCGGTTCTTTTACTGCGATGAATTAGATTTCTTTGAACAAGTCCTGGATTGGATTAGATAGCAGCTACAATATTTCTTGAATTCTGTTATAGTACGGTTTAGATGGAGTAGTTTAAAGAGCACTAGTAATGACAATATTTTTATAGCCTTGCTTTTATACTTTGAAATTCGCTTTGCTGGCCTCAAAACATTTTCCAGTTTGCACGACTTGGATATATTCTACGTAAGCACAAAGACTTCGAACCGTACATGGAGCAAAAAAGTAAGTTTTGCTCTTTTCGAAGTAGCTAATTTTCTGCCCGACCATTTGTATGATTTCTATGTACCACTCAGAACAATCCCTGCATCAGTTAAAGAGCTTTAGGCGCCTCGTTCACAACCAGAACAAGATACCTTGAAAGTACTCATGCTTCGCCTTTCCCAGGGACACCAAACTTCAACAAAGCACTTCCAATCACGCTTCCCGGCCAGCTAAACCACGCTTTACTCGTGCATTCCCCAGTCTCCGCATCAACCGCCTCGCTAAAAAGCCCATCCATAAACATACTCCCCTGAACTCGTCTCCAAGCATTCATTGCTGCAGCCCTATTACCCACAAGATTCGCAAATATTAATTCCTGTGCAAATCCCAGCGGCCAAGGGCCACGTGTGTGCACACTCCCAAGACCTCCATATGGTCCTTTGGGAAAGAAACCCTCGGTGTTGGCTGGCGACAGGCCGAAGTCCATCGTGCGAGTCCAAAGCGCATGCTCATGGGACGATGGACTGGCAAAGCCCCAGCTGGGAATGAAAAGTGTGGGAAGGTCGTTGGCGTCGTGGTAAAAGGTATGAGTACCGGCGCCATCTGTCAGGTAGGCGAACATCATCGTCTGAGTTGTCGGATTGCGAGCTACGAAGTGCTGGAGTGTGGCTGTGCGAATCTGCTCAGCTTTTTGGTTCAAGTTGCCTGGGTTGAGAGCATCAGATGCGTAGCCGAGCGTTGACAGAGTATTTGCTAGCCGTGAAAAGGTGTGCCAGAGGAGTATGTGGCTCGAGAAGTGGAACGGATGTTCAACGGCATCATCACCTGGCGTTTCTTCTGTTGGGTACAATCGAGTTACAGGATCCTGACGTCCGTTGAGAATGGATAAAATTGTTGTAACAGTTTCCTCGTTTAGAATGGATTTTACGAAATCCACTTGGGAGGGAAAATGGGCTAGAAAGTCACAGAGTTCGAGGATAGGATAACACTGTTGGTCGAGTTGAAAGATGGATCGGTCCTTAGGAACGCCAGTTACGAGATATGATCTATGCCAGTATCCAAAAGGTCGCTGGGCTATTCGAAACACCCAGTTTAGGTGTTGGCGAACAACGGATTGAATGTGGCAGAGATAAGCTTGAGTGGTAGAGGTATCGGTAAGTCGATTGATATTTTGATGTATGTCAAGGAGATATCGAATCTGCCAGCTAAAATCATGTTAACTAGGATATCAGAATATTTTGGAATTTCAAACTTACTAGTTGTCTCGATTCCAACCAAGAGGTAGCGCAACATGGTCCGTAATCAAGCATATGGAATTGTTGCTCACTGGTATGGTACAGTTTCCGAGAATATATGAAAGGTTTCCCTTGACAATCAAGCTCATACTCTTGTTCTTGATTGTCCAATACTCCGCTCGACTTGGAGAAACCGTCTTCAAGGGCGAAGGGAGTTTTTCAAAGTTGGTTCCTGGTTGAAGCCGATATGTGGAGACTAATGAATAGGTCTGGCCAGGGTTGATGTCGAGCAATCCGTGGAAAGTCATGTTGACAGGCTTATCGATACCGATGCTCTCCTCTTGGAGAGGTTGTAGACAAATTGGAGAACCATTACAATAAAGTCTCCCTTGAATCATCGCATCCAAGTTACGGTTGACGATTGCCCACGTCCGACTTTCATCGAACACCTGGAACTCGTTCCTTAGAGGAGGAATAGGAATCGGTCCACCTTCAGTCAATTGACCATAAGATGCACGATTAACACTGATATCTAACGCAAATGTATAACTTGCTGCTATAGTTTGTGTCGAATTTGACTTCAAGACTGTAGAATGAATAACTCCTTGGATTTTGCAAACAGAGATCGTGGTCGTGACGTGAAGGCGGCCCAATGAATAAGTGACAATAATATTGTTGGCCGCAATATTAAAATCGAGATCAGAGATTGTTCCTTCCAGATGAATGCCGAATCCACGTTCTCCAGAGTAAACGTAATCCAATAGTTTCTTCCGGTATTCACGAACGTACTCCGAATCATAAAATCGATTGCCGTCAAATTGGCTGAAAGGGCATGCCACAACAACCCCGTGAAGTGGATGAAAACAACTCAGTTGAAGCATCTTAATGTTTGTGAGCTATTACTTCAAGTCTTGAATTTGCAACAGATGGGTACACTCACGTCGCCAAAAGAGTTTGTCGAAACTGTGCTACCATCAAGGCCGATATCAAGGGTCTTCAAATTATGCGGCCTCTCCAGAGGCTCAATACTCTGATTACTTGATAGGGAGTGAGAATATGACGTGATTGTTTGAATGCTGCCCATGATGATATTTCTAGGAAATCAATTGGATCTATAGATGTATCAGAAGTGAGAATATACAATAGTTCTGAATGATAGAATGGTTTCTGAGGTATCAATTCTCTTTAGTTGATCGTGAGCAGCCAAAATTGGAATAATGGGAAACTACTTCTAACCTTGAAAGGCACGACTCATGAAGTAAGTCACGAGTACGCTGTAGTGTCCTAATTCAAATCTCTCAAATTCGCCGTGGAGGTGTTAGTGGCGGTGGCGCAAGGGTACCGTACCCGTTAGGTGGAGTTCGGGTACGGCACCCGTAGAAATTCCAGCCCATCCCTCACCTCGAATCTTGATTTCTGGAAGATTTTGACTATTGGTCCAATATCTATCACAACGAAGGGTCATAATCATCAAATGACCAATCGGTACGAAACGGCACGCGGGTACTGTACCCATCCTATCCTTCAACTTGAATTCTCCTCTAGAGGTGATTGCGGGGAAATTGCATGCGGAGAGAATCCAAGAACCACACCCTTGGAAAGTCTATAAGTACTGGGAGACCAGCCTGGGTTGAATGATTTCATGATATCAGCTTCCTCACTATATCTTCCTAGGCTATCGATTTTCTATAAGATGGCTCAATCCAATTATTCAGAAGCTCAGAAGAGCGACGTTCTTCATGCTGATCAGCAGGAGAAGTCAGCGGAGTTTCTTCCCACGACCGATCCAGGAGAGAATGCGGAAGTCCCAGCAGGCTACTTCCCAGTGACTGCTGAGGAAAAGTCAATGAGCAGATCACTGAATGTGAAGTTTGATATCTTTCTTCTTCCATTTATGTCTCTGCTGTATCTGTTCAATGGTTTGGATAGAGGCAACGTCGGAAATGCTCAAACGCAAGGTGCGTAGCTCTCTCAAGTTTAACTGATTCCTACTGATGCTGATTTCAGGCTTCACCAATGATATCGGGGCTCAACCCAACGATCTCAACCTTGCTGTATCATTATTCTTCATCACATTTGTTCTCTTCCAGCCCATATCATCAGCCGTTGGCCGTCGAGTCGGTGCGAAACATTGGATTCCAGTTATCATGGTATGAACTAGATCATAACATTAAATCCTTCAAGTTAAAATTTATCTAGCTTTGTTGGGGTGTTTTGACAATCTGCCATGCATTCATTCATGGACGTGGTCAGTTGCCCAATTTCCGAACAAATTATCAGCCCGTTCTTATTCCCCACAGCTCAACTCATTGCCATTCGACTTTTAATCGGTCTTTTCGAAGCTGGATTCTATCCGACTGCCATCTTCTATCTCTCCACATTCTACACACGGTTTGATCTTGCTGTCCGCATTGCTCTGTTTTATGGGCAATATGCGATTGCTGGAGCATTCTCCGGTGCCATTGGTATGTAAACATTCAAAATCTTAGGTGCATCTTTCCTAACACACGCTAGCATATGGAGTATTTCAGCTCGACGGCGCTTTGCACAATTGGCAATATCTCTTTATCATCGAAGGAGCACTCACCTGCTTTATCGCTATCATTTCCTGGTTCTGGCTGCCCATGGGCCCGGGCTCGGCAGTAAGCAATGTATTTCTTTGTTCTCAATCTCGAGCTCCCCACTTCACTGGCCAGCTCCAAGTTTCAGCTCCCGACTCACTCCCGGCTCTTTCTCCTTCATAAAAGTAAGCTGCTAATTTGTTGCAGTGGTTCCTTACTCCTGAGCAGCGAATCTACAGTACCACCCGCATACAAATCGACGGGGCACGTTACGTGCAACATCAATACGGCAAAGATGGCATTGAGAAGCCGACCGAACGACTCTCGAAGCGCGATGTCATTGAAACAGCTAAGGACTGGAAGCTGTGGTATGTCCTATTTTTCAACATCTGCGCCAGTATTCCAGGACAGGCATTTTCGGTGTTTTTACCACTGGTGGTGAAGGGATTAGGTTACAAATCAATCACGGCCAATCTCATGTCGGTCCCACCCTATATTTGCGGTGCTGTCGGACTATATATTTTCGCTCTACATTCAGACTACCGGCGTGAGCGAGGTTTTCATATCCTTGGTGGTCTACTACTCTGTTTGGTAGGCCTGATCATTACTGTGACTGTCAGTCATCAACAAAGTCGGTACGCAGGCCTCTGCATTCTCACATTTGGAAGCTACGTGTCGGCACCTCTCACGGCTGCATGGCTTAGTGGGAATACCCCCGAGCCAGGAAAACGCTCTCTCGTACTGGGGGTCAACGGTTTTGGGAATCTCGCGGGAATTATTGGATCCGAATTGTTCCAGGACAAATATGCTCCTCGCTATCTGATACCTTTTTACGCCACACTGGGGTTCGTCGCCACTGCTTTTCTTGGGTATCTCGCATACCGCTATACATTGTTGGCAGTCAACAAGTGGAGAGCAAGACGGACTGAAGGATGGTCCGAAGCAGAGGTTGAAGAAGAGAGACTAAACGAGAAGAGGTTTGGGGATCGGAAATTGACGTTCGTATACGGCTTGTAAAGTTGGTTGTGTCATGAACCTCGTTTTTTGATTTATTTTGTATGAGTATAAAGCATTGAGTCTCCTCAGATTGGCGAAAAAGATTTATATAACTCGTTTATTAATAACGTGTATTTTCACCTGTTACTGATATAATATACGCCGAATCTGGACCTCTCCACATCTTACTTCCGTCTTTGGACCTGAGCAATCGCTGTTCTAACTTGAGGCGAGAGTGCATTAGTGTGAGCAAAGTATCGTGGTGCGAAGTTATATTAGGCTAAGGGTAGAAGCGTCAAAGACCTCCGTGTCATAATAGTTTGGTTTGAGAAGTCATAGGAGGTCACTCTGCTCTTGCATAAACGAAATTTCCTCTACCCAAACAAAATCTTCACCTGCGCCTTGGCCCTTGCACTATCAGCCCATTCCACCATCCTCTTGACTTTCTCTCCACTCTCATCGAACTCAAATACTAGCACGTACTCTTGTCCATAGCTACCTACCCCCTCTTTTGAGTCCGCTGTGCTGCTTGCGAAGACTACCACTTTGTTGGCTTGCGGAGACTGAGATGAAGAGTTTGAAGTTCCGGATTTTGGGGAGGATGGAGGGATAAAAGGCTGAGTAAGTTGTGTTGTTCATCGGGGTAGAGGCGGAGGAGAGGCTACTTGGGCCGAAGATGTGTGTGTAGTCGTCGGTCAGAAAAGACATTATTCCAGGGAGAGATTGCTGTTCGAAGGCGGCGAGGATTGAGAGTGTGGTTTGTGGATTGTTGATTGCTGTGGCACGGAGGACATGATGGGTGAGTAGGGTGAGTAGGGTGAGAGGTGATGGATTATTGATAAGATTGTGGATGTTGGTATCCTATGTTGTGAGGAAAACTAGATATATAGACGTAGTTGCGGAATTTTTGGAGATGAGAGTGCGGTGGGCTGGGTAGGAGGCTATGGTTGCATCAGTACACGAGCTGGTGAAGGGTTGGGGGCAGCTTACGAAGGCGCGGGGCATTAACAGTCCGACTATTTCTCATTGGTTGTGTTAGCGCTTGCCTTACTCACAATAATTAGTATAAATTACTTACTTCTTACTGTACAGTCAGCCGCAACTGATATTAAGCGAGACGCGTATATAACACGAAAATTCACGCTCCCCCTTCCAACTCTCCTATATAAAACAGCCAAAATGCCACCCATTCGTACGCCTTTAGGCTCAATCTCTGGGAATCGGCCCAAGGGTTCAGAGATCTCCCCTTATATGCGTGGATAAGTCAAAGGATAAGCTAAACGTGGTACAACTCAGGCCTTAATCACAGTGGACTTAAAGCTCACGCCAGCCACCGTCTCCTATATACTTCACTAAGACAAATTACGTAATAAAGGCCACTCCCTACCACGAAAGCCTAGAGGCAAATCATACTCTAATACTAATAAAAGACGCTTACTTCGTTACATTTAATTAAACCCAAAGGATACTTACATAGAGGTTATTAAGGCCTATGCCTTAGGTTATAGGCCTACTATAGTAAAGAAGATTCTCAAGCGGTATAGTATATATAATTAGAGAGTAAAGAAGTGCCCGGAGCTCATGGAAGCTCACGTATTAGCACGACTTGCCTAGTGCCTCGTATGGGAAGGGTGGTGTAATGGGCATAATTAGGTCACGTGTGGACGTGGCCAATGCGCGCCTGCTATGCCAGAAAGGCGCTGGTGTGACCCAAGCTTAGCGCTAGGGGTTATAAAATATATTTATGCGGCTCTTAGAAGGGGGTATTAATTAGTTTCTTCTTAGTTTTAAGTAATTGAGAGCCCTAGAAACCCTTATTATAATATATCCACGTTATTAGCCCTATTAACCGCTTATATAATACCTTACTATTAAGTCCTTTATATTCTAATTAATTTAACCTCTAGGAGGTAATTTATTATAAAGTAATTAAGTAATCTTATTAGAAAATAATAAGAAATAGAGATAAAGGACTAAGGAGCAGATTAAGTATTACTAGGGAAGTATAATTAGGATAAGATAATAGTATACTAATACTTTAATTAGAATTAGAAGGTAAGAGGGCCTTACTAATAAATAAGCTAGTAATAGCTTATTATTATATTATAGAATTAGAGGAGGAGATATAACTAAGAGTAGAGTTAGGGGTAATAAAGGCCTAGATTTACTAGCTTAAAAGCACTAATAAGTCTATAAATATTATTTAGGAACTAGTTACTCTATTAATAATATATCTAATTTATAGGGCACTAAAGACTAGAGAGTTATAAATATATAAGGGAAAGATAATTAAGGAGACTTAGGACTTCTTTTATTAAGTAGAGCTAAAATAATAGGAAGATAATAATATTATATAGAGTATAAATATAATAAAGGTTATATATTATATTTTATACTTTAAGAGTATAATTAGAGATATTTAAAAGAGAAAGGAGTAAATAATTAATATTAATAATATTAGTTAAGAGGATTTTATTAAGTTTATAAAGAATATTATCTTAAATCTTAATAATTATAGCCTAGATATTATAATAAAATATAAAAGGGCCTAGTAATAATTATATTAGAGTATTTAAAGCTTTATATCTTACTTAGATAACTTAGAGAATAACTTGGGATATATAAATAAGTAATAAAAGAGGAATAATCTACTTATTAAGTTAAAGCTAGAGATATATATAGAGATTAATTATTAAGGGAAGATCCTAGATAACTAAGAATATCTTATTTCTTTAACTATAAAGATTAAGAATTACCTTAATATATTTAATAGATAATAAAGCTATAATAAGGAGTTAATAAGTTAATAAAGAGGTAGAAATAATAACTAAGATAATTAGGATAAAAGAGAGAGAGAGGATAAGGAAAAGAGAAGAAAGAATAAGTTACTAGCCTAGGAAATACCTAAGAAATAATTAAATAATATTATAATTAGGTTAAATATTATACCTATAATAAAAGGGAGAAGAAAGAATAATATTATTTATTTTAAATATAAGAAGGAAAGGTATTATATTAATATATGCCCTATATAAACCTATTTTAATTATAATAAACCTAGTTATAAATTATATACTTACTTAGAACTAAGGAAGCCGGGAAATAAAAGGGCCTTATAGTAATTATATTTATTTATATTATATTAAGTAAGGCTCTAGAAATAAGATTAGTAATTAAGATTACTCTTAAGATAAAGAAAAGGGGATAATAAGTAAAAGTACTAATAGACTTAAGTACTAAGGCTAATTATATTAAGAGAAGGCTTACCTTAGAAATAAATATCCCCTTATTATAAGAAGAAATTACTTTATTAGCTTTATTAAAAGATAAGAGAATTTATTCTTATAGTAATTATATAATAATACTTATTATAGAAGATATACTAGGAGATTAAAGGGAAAGTAATATATATTTTATATTATATAACTTTAACCTAGATAATATTAATATAATACTTAAATACTTATAGCTTATTATTATTAATCCTTTAATATCCTTTTAGGAAGTAATATAAAGGTACTAGATTAAATTAAAAGGACTAGAGATCTTAAATATAAAGGAATTTACTAAGGGGCTTAAGTATAACTTATATATTTTCCTTCTAATAATTATACCCATAGTAGATAATTATAGGGTTATTATAATATTAATAAAAGAAGTAATTTTAATCCCAGAGAAATATATAGATTTCTCTAAGGTACTTTTTATTAAAGCTATAAGGATCCTACTTAAATATTATATAATAAAGTATTATATTAACTTAGAGGCGAGCTCCTAGTTACCTTATAAACTAGTATATACTCTTTCTAAAAAGGAGCTTAAGGTTTTATAAGATTACCTTAATACTAGTATAATAAAGGGATAAATATATTACTCCACTAACTTAATAAGGGCCCTAATTATATTTATTCCAAAGAAAGGAGATAGCTTATATCTTTATATTAATTATTATAGGTTAAATCACGTGATTATTAAGAATTAAATACCCCTATTACTTATTAGTGAGATAATAAATAAGCTTTAATAAGTAAAGGTTTTTATAAAACTGGATTTAAAAGATACTTATTATTATTTAAGAATTTAAGAGAATAATAAGTAAAAGATAGCTTTCTAAATATATTATAATTATTTTAAGTACTATATTATATTATTTAGACTTTCTAATACCCTAGTAATATTTTAAGTATATATTAATTACGCGTTAATAGAACTCGTAAATATTACTTATATAATATACTTGGATAATATCTTTATTTATTCTAAGGACTTAGAATAATATATTATTATAATTTAAGTAATACTTAAATAGTTATAATAATATTAATTATTTATAAACTTATAAAAATATAAGTTTAATATAAAGAAAGTGGAATTCCTGGGCTTTATAATTAGTCTTAAAGGTATAATAATAGAGAGTAATAGGGTTATTATAATTAGAGACTAGCTAATCCTTAAAAATATTAAGGAAGTTTAAGTATTCTTAGGCTTTATTAACTTTTATTAAAGATTTATCTATAGGTACTCTAGGGTAGTAAAAGGCTTATTAGACTTATTAAAAAGTAAAAGTAAAGTAAAAGATAAGTTTATCTAGATATAAGAAGTAGAGAAGGTATTTAAAGAGCTTAAAGTAGTATTTATTATAGTACTTATTCTTTATTACTTTAATTTAATATTAAGAATCCTAGTAAAGACTAATACTTTAAGCTTTATAATTATAAGTATAATATCCTAATTATTTAGGGAGGGAGTAAAGGCCTAGTAATACCTTATTATATTTTATTTAAAGAAAATAATAAGAGTTAAATATAAGTATAAGATATATAATTCTAAGCTTTTAGTTATTATTTTAGTATTTTATATATAATAGTATTACCTAATATATACCTAGTGGGCTATTATTATTAAGTTAAATTATAATAACTTAAAATACTTTATAACTAAGAGAAAATTAAATAATAAATAAGCTAAATAAGCTAAAGAGTTAATTATTTTTAACTTTATCTTAGAATATTATATAGGGAATACTAATCTTATAAATGAGTTATTAAGAAGGCCAGATTTAGTAAAAGGGGTTCTAGGAGATATATTATTATTTACCTTATATAATAAATTAAGAAGCGTTAAATAAAAAGCCCTGTGAGTAATAGTAATTAATTATTATACCGTCCCTATAATATTATAATAAAAGGCCTAGGAGAGGGGAAGTAAGTACTCTTTAATTAGTGAAATACTAAGGTCTTTAGAAGAAAAACTAGATTATTTTAATAATAGAGTAATAGATATAGAATTATTATTTAAGCTTATTACTAGTATAACTAGTTATAAATAATATATATTATAGGTTATTATTATATAGCTAATAGGACCTAAAATAATATACTAGGAAAATAAAGGGATACTAGTTAAATTATTATTAAAGTTATAAGAGAGAGATCCCTTTATATAATAATAATAATATAAATAATTCTTAAAGCCTATTATTACTAGAGATATTAAGACTTAGGAACTTAATATAACTAAGTTATTATAATACTATAATACTATTTATATTCTAAATAAGTTAATAATAAAAGCTGAGTTATTAAAAGTAAATTATAATAATCCCTTAGGAGGTTATTTTAGTATAAGTAAAATACTAGAGATCCTCTAGAAGAAATACTTCTAATAAGGTATAAGGAAAGATATAAGAAATTATATTAAGATATATTAAGTATATTAGAGGATAAAGGTAAAGTAATATTTACTTTATAATATACTTAGCTTATTCCTTATCCCCTAAAAATTATAATAAAAGATTATATTAGACTTTATTATAAGATTACCTCTCTCTAGGTTTAGAGATAAGATATATAACTTAATCCTTATAATTATTAATAAGTATATAAAACTAGTATATTATATCCTAATAATAAAAGATATTATAGTTATAGAATTAATAGAGCTATTTATATTATATATAATAAAAGACTTTAGGATATTAGTGAGTATAATAAATAATAAAAGTATTATCTTTATAAGTAAATTCTGGGTAAGCCTTTATTTTTATTTAAAAATTAAATATTATTTAAGTATAGCCTTTTACTTATAAATTAATAAGTAAATAAAGAACTTAAATTAAATACTAGAGTAATATTTAAGGTATTATATTAATTATTAATAGGATAACTAGGCCTTAAAGCTAGTATTAGTGGAATTTATATATAATAACTTATAGTATTTAATAATAAGGACTTCCCTTTTCTATATATTATATAAATTCCACTTAGCTATTAAGTTATATATTAAGGATAATATTCTAGAAAGGGAAGCGCTAATAGTAATAGAAAGAATTAAGAGAATTTAAGAAGAATAAGAAATCCTAGAGAAATAATAATAAAAAGTAATAAATATATAGAAGAGATATTATAATAAGAGATATATTATTAAAGAATTTAAAATTAGAGACTAGGTTATACTCTATATAAAGAATATTTAATAATTATACCCTAGTATAAAGCTTATAAATAAATACTTGGGTTTATTTAAGGTAATAAAGATTATAGGATCCTATAAATAAGTATATTATTTAGAATTATTACCTTTATATAAAATTTATAATATTTTTTATATTTCCCTCTTAGAGCTATAATACCCTAGAGCTAATATAATTATAGAGCTAGAACTAGTAAAGATTAATAAAGAAAAGGAATTTAAAGTAAAGTTAATTTTAGTTTATAGAGAAGGGAAAAAAGGAAAGGAGTACTTTATATATTAGAAAGGCTACTTACTAGTAAATAATACTTGGGAATTAACTAAGAATCTTACTTATATAAGGAAAAGATTATAGGAATATATAAACTAAGGGAATATTATTATATTAGTTATAAAGTAAAGATAAGGAAAGTAAATACTTATATTTTAGGAAAATTATTAAAAAGTTATATAAAAATACTAAAAAACCCTAATATTATATAACTTAAAAACCTATTTTATATACTTAATCCACTAGCTCCCTTAGCTCTATTATTTCTATTATTATTATTATCCTTAGGGTTATTATAAGAAAGAGAGGCTAGGTTATTCTTTAAGAAGATTAATTATTAATATAATTATAAAGAAAAGAAGACTCACTTAGTAATAAAGGATATTAATAATACCTTTAAGGGTAATTTATACTTAAGCTAAGCTATTAAGAATAACTTAATTTATACCTTAGATAATAAGTGGAATATAAGTATTATAAATAATAGCCTTTATATAAGAGGTATATATTACTTAATTAGTAGTAATAAATATAATAATAGTATTATAAGTAAGAGAAGGGTTAAGTAATATTAAAGTAATATTAATATTATATATTAAGTAATTAAGGCGGCTAATATAAGATTATAAAACTTATAATTATAAGTATAAGATAATAAGATTAAGTGAAGACTTATATTATAATAGGGCTTATTTATAGAGTAATAATAATTATAAATAGAGTAATATAATAAGGAAAGCTATAATACTCTATATTATATATTTTATAGTTCTTCTTTACTCTTCTTAGTATTTAGTCTTTAGTTCTCCCTTAAGGAGAGAAAAATAAGTAATATAACCTTCTTAAATATAATATTCTACTAGTCTATATAGCTAAATCCTTTCTTCTTATCTTATTTTATAATTATATTATTTATATATATTTCCCCTTTTATATTAGTAAGTAATATAAGGAGGATATTATTATTTAAATATCCTCTTTTATAGGAATAATACTAGTACTCTTTTAATTCTTAATACTAAATATTAGATAATTATAAAGATAAAAAGGCAAAGAAAATAGAGTTAATTTATTTAAGGACAGATAAGAAACCCTAAAAACCCTAAGAAATCCGGAGATTATAATTAAATTATTAAATTAAATAAAAAAGTAAATACTAAAGCTTATAATACTAATATAAAGAAAAGGAAATATTTAATATATCCTTATATTAATAGTATTTAGGAGTTAAGGATTAATAATAAAACTAATATTATAAGAGGGCCTAAAACTATAATAATAATAATAAAATTCCCTAATTAGGAAATAAATAACTAGGAATCTTATTATTAATTAATAAAAAGAATTACTTATAAGCTTACTTAGTTCTTTTTAGTAATTTTAGTATTAATAAATTAGGGAATTATAGAAATAATAAGAAACCTTAGATTATTAAATAAGATTTCTTCCTTAAGCTTAACTTAAGTAAATTAAAACTTAAAAAGAAGTATAAAAAGCTTCTTATAATTATTATTAATAAACTCATAGAAAAATCCCTTTTAAGATACTTAATTTAACCTTAATTCTATTATAATAGAGTAAAGAATATATAAATACTAAAACTCCTCTAATATTACTAATAAGATTAAATAAGAGCTAGTGGACTTACTTATTAAAAAGAAGCTCTTTTACCCTATTAATAAAACTAAGTATTTTTCCTCTACTAAATCCACTCTACTTAAGGAAACTCTAAGTAATTCTCTTATATTAGAGCCCCTAATTACCTTTAAAATAATTATTTTATTTTATTTCCCCTTATTAATACCCGGTTCTAAGGGTACTCTTTTCTTTAAAGGCTATAATATTACTAACTTTATTAAAGGGTTTAAGTTCTTTTATAAGAATTATAATATTATTAATAAGAAAAATACCTTACTTAAGTATTATAATAATACTTACTAAGAGATTATAAAATCCCTTCCTAAGTTTAATATAATTAATAAATAATAAAGTAATCTAATAAATACTTTAAAGGTTAAATTTTATATTAATAATTACTTTTAAATTACTTTTTCCCTTAGTTTCCTTACTAAGTTTACTCGGATAAATTATACTAATAAAAACCTTAAGGATTATTATTATTAATATTCCTTAATTTCCAAGTACTTAGTAAACTAAAAGATTCTATTTAAAGTAAATTATAATTATCTTTTTTTACTAGGGTTCCCTTAAAAGGCTTAGGAATATATTATATTTAAGTATAAGGTTAATAATACTAAGCTTAAGACTTATAAGAAGTTCTTAGAGTTTTATATTAATATTATAAAGTTTACTAAGATTAATTAAACTAATAAGGCTCTTAAATAATAATATAAACCTAGTTCTACTTTTAAGTAAGAGATTTATAAGCTAGTTTAGGAATATAATAAAGCCTAAAAAGTTCCTAAGGAATTAAGGAAACTCTTATTAGTAGCTTAAAGAGAAACCTTAATAATTAATAAAGCTCAGTTTAATACCCTTACTAAGAAGTTTAATTAGTTATAAATTAAGATAATATAACTTATTAACTAGTATAATAATAATAATTTTATAGTCTACTTATATATCCTTAATTTAGAGTCTTATAAAGAAGAACTAGGTAGTTTTAACCCTTATAATAAAATATATAATTTTAACTTAAATCCTATAAGGAATATCTAAGATAATTATTATCTTTATTACTAGAATACTACCCCTAGTAACTAGTAATATTAGTAAAGGGATTACCTTAATTATATTTATAATTTTAAAGTAAGGGTTTATTACTTTAATTATAATAAAAAGCTTTACTTAAGATATTATAATCCTAATACCTGGCTTATAACTCTTAATTCTTCTTAAAGCTAAGGAGAATAAATTTACTTATTAATTACTAGAATAATATATAATATTAACTTTTAAGGATACCCTATAAATAATAAAAATATTTACTAATAAGCTTCTAAGGCCTTAACCCTACTTATTCCCTTATCTTATCTACTTACCTAAATATAAGACTAATATTTTATAAACCTAATACCCCTAATAATTATTATTCTAAGGCCTTTAGCCTTAGAGACTTAACCCTTAGATATCCTATTAATTAATATTTTCAGGGAAGGTATTAATTAGGGCTAATTCCTAGATAAAGACTTAAATAAACCCTTTACTAGTCCTTTAATTATTCACGTGGCTTCTCTTAATAAAGTAAAAAGTAAAAACCGCCCTAGTATTTCTTTAATATTTACTAAGATTAATATAAATTATATTACTAAGGAAAAATATTATATTAAGAGTCCTTATAATAAATATTCTCTAGGAACCCAGGAATTAGGTATAATAATTAGTAATAATAATTAAATTAAGGAAATAAATACTAATAATAAAACTAAAGAGAAAGGACTTATTACTCTAGAGCTTAATAATAAGGAGATAAAGGAAGCCCTTATTACCCTTATTAAATATATTAGTAAGAAATACCCTTATTTTATTAATAAATATAAGACTATTATAAAGTAAGAAAAGGCCTTTAAGTAATTAATAGAAAATTATATTAACTTATAGCTTTAAGACTTTATTACCCTATAAGGCCTATTATTATAAATACTTTCTTAAAAATATTCTTTTATTTCTCCTTAAAGAGGAAATAACTTTAATATTATTAACCTTATTAGGCTTAGATTAGTTTAAGTAAACTAGGATAAATAAATACTAAAAGACTTAGCTATTATTATTAAAGTATTAGGATTAATTATTATTCTTATTTCTAAGAGTATATTATTAATTAATCTTATAATAATTAGTAATATTTCTTTAGAGATAATTAATATAAGTAATTATATTATATATACCCTAAAATTAGATATCCTAGTTAATAATACCCGCGTTTAAGCTACTCTAAATACTAGGGCTAAAATTAATATAATATCTTAAATATTAATAAAAGAGGCTAAGCTAATTATTAAAGAAAAGATTAACTTAATTTTCTAAGGGATTAATAATAGGAAAGTATCTTTCTTTAGGATTTATAAAAAGGTTATAATTAATATTAGTGGCTTTATTAATTATATAGACTTCCTAGTTATAAAGGGATTTAATATTAATCTTTTCCTTAATATACTTTATTTTATTAAAATAGAGTTATCTCTTATATATACTTAAGATAATTATATTTAAGTTAATATAAAGAATACTAATTAAAGATAATAAATAATAACTATAATTATAGGAGACCTTATTAGAATTATCTCTAATAAGGAAAACTAGAGGCTAGTATAAGGGTTAAGTAATATACTAATAAAGAAAAGAAACTCGAGAAAGTCCTAAAAATAATTAATTTATTAATTACTAAAAAGATAAAGGGTAATTTAGGGGAGAGTTTTCTTAAGCTAGGCTTAGGTAAAAATATAAGTAATTTAGACTCTATATTAAATATAAATATTTATATTATTTAGATTAAGGATTTTTCTAGGAAAGATTCTTTTATTTTTCTTTTTAATAAATTCCCTAAGGATTAGAAAAAACCTTTAGCCTTAATATTCTTTATTCTTATACCTAAGAACCTTTTACCCTAGTATACTTTTTAGATTAATATACTTTATAAATATAAAGTAAATAAGATATAACTAGTTAACTTAAGAGCTTTATTAAGTAAGGCCCCTAAAGGAGATAATAATTAGCTAAAGAAAGCTTATTATAAAAAGCTTATTAGGAGGTATATTAGTAAGTTTAAGAACTTTAATCTTATTAGGCGGTTTTTAAATCTTCCTCTTAGCTCTTATTTAACTCCTAAGAAGGGTAAGAAACTTATTATTAGGAATAAATTAACTAAGAATAAAAGAGAATTATTATTAGAAATCTTAATTAATTAAGAGAAAGCCCTTACTTTTAACTAGACTTATTATAGAATTATTTAACTTAAAGTTATATCTCCTTAGGAGATTTAAATAATTAATTATAAGGCCTAGTAAATACTAAATTTTCTAGTTCCTAAAGTCTTAATAAATAAAATTATAAAAATACTTAAAGAATACTTAAGGTATAAAATTATAGAATATTCTTATAGTCTATATTATAATCCTTAATTCCTAGTAACTAAGAAAGAGAAAAGGGAATATTACTTAATTATTATTATTATAAAAATAAATAAAGTTATAATTTAAGATAAAAATCTCCTTTTATAAGTTAATAAGTTTTTAGAAGAGTTTATTAAATATATAATAGCCTTATTAATTAATTTCTTTTCTAAGTATAACTAAGTCTTATTAAATCTAAGGTTTAGAGATATAATAGCTTTCTTAATCCTTATTAAATTACTTTAGATAATTTAATTACCTTAGGGAGTTATAAATTTAATAATTTAATTTATTTATATTATTTAAATTATACTTTATAATATTATCTTATTAATAACTAAATTATATATAAATAATATTATAATAAAGGGTCCTAAGATATATTATAATTTTAAAGAAATTACTCCTAGGATTTATTATTTTATACTAGAATATATTAAGAACCTAAATATTACTTTAGAAAGAATTAAGTAAACTAGTATTATTATTAGGGCTAAATCCTAATTCTATATACCTGGACTAGTATTAATTAGCTTTATAACTAATATTAATAAATAATATCCTCTAATTATAAAAGTAATTAAAATCCTTAAGTAATTAAAGCCCGAGAATCCTAGAGAAATAAGAGAATTCCTTAGTATTTATATATTTTATTATATTTAGATTAAGGACTTTAGCTAGATTATTAAGTCTCTATATTAGTTACTTAAGAAGAAAGCTATTTTTATATTTAGACCTAAATAATAAGAAATAATAAAGAGACTCTAAAAGGCCCTTATAAAGGTATTTAGGCTAGCTTTTATTAATTATTTTAAAGAAACTAGAAAGATTATCTTAATAATAAATATTAGCTTAATTAAATAAGGTATTATCTTATAATAACTAGATACTTATTATAAAAGATATCTTATTTACTTTAAAAGTAATATATAAAATAAAGTAAAGTAAAGCTATAATATAATAAAACACGAGTATAAGGGGGCTCTTAAAGCCTTTAAGAAAATATATTCTTATTTAATTAGGGTTTACTTTATCCTTAAAATAAATATTATTATTTTAGTTACTTAATTAAATAAGGCCACTATTAACCTCCCTAGAGCCTTATTTATATATTAAATTACTTAGATATAATTATTTAATTTTAAGGTTAAATTTATAAAAAGGAAGAAAAATATTATTACTAATAAGTTCTCTTATAAGTATTATATTACCTCTAATAATATTAATAAAGTATATAAAGAGAATATTAATAAATAAATTATAGCTTAGCTAGAAATTATTTCTATTTTCTTACTTAAATATATTAAGGCCTTATATAAGTCTTCCTTAAGCTTATCTTAAGAAAAGTACCTTAGAGAGGAATACTCTAAAGACTCCTAGAGAATTATAAGCTTTCTTAAGATATTTATAAGGCCTAATAAGATAAATTACCTAGAGTTTTACTATTTTAAAAATAGAGTATTATTATACTTAATTATAAATAGTGAACTATATAAGTATAAAAACTAAAATATATCTTTATATCTTATTATTAATAATTAAAAGTAATAAACTAATATTATTTAATAATATTATATTAAACTCGATTATAAGGGGAAAGAGAGTACTTATTAATATATATTTATATCTTTCTTCTAGAAAAGCTATTATAATAAATACTAAGAATATATAATTAATTATATTTCTTACTAAAAATAAGAAGTAAATTATATAAAAGAGCCCTTATATCTTACTTATATATTAGCCCTATAAATAAAGGTCTCTCTTAATATTATTTATTTATTAAATAATAATAAAAAGAAGTATCTTATAATTACTTATAAAGACCTCTCTAAATAATCTAAAGCCCGAGCCCTTATAAATACTAATACTAAAGTTATTATTACCTTTATTTAAGAAGAAATTATATACTAGTATAATATCTTTAAGTATCTAGTAATTAATAGTAGTCCTAAGAATAAGGGAATTATTAAAGCCTTTACTAAGAAGTATAATATTAAATAAGTATAAATTTTAGCTTATAATTTAAAAGTAAATAGAGTTATTAAACGCGGCTATTACTTTATTACTAAAGCGCTCTTAAGAATAAGTAAGGGTAATAAATACTAGAAATAAAATCTTATTATAATATTACTTACTAAGCGAATATTAATTTATAACTTAATTAGAGTATCTTTATTTTATTTAATTTATAATAGAGAGGTTATTCTATTTTATAAGATAAGATACCCTATTTAGAGGCTATTAAATTAAAATAAGACTTATTCTAGTAAAAAGCTTTTAGCCTTAAGAGCTTATTAATTATAATTATATAATAAGGATATTAAAGAGATTATCTTATAAAAAAGAAGATTATATAAGAAAGGAAAAGAAGCTTTTAATAAGAAGTATTAATTATACTTTAAAGAAATTAAAAAGGGAGATATAATACTTATTTATAACTCTAAGCGCGTAATTAATATATCTTCTAATTTAAAGCTTAGTTTTTATTAGCTAGGATTATATTATATTAGAGAAGCTTACTAAAAAGGTATATATAAGTTAAAGGAAGTAAATAGAATCCCTTTATAAGGAATATATACTAGTAATAAGCTTAAGAAGTTTATTTTTAAGAAAGATACCTTTTAATTAATAGAATCTAATTTTAAAAGAGACTCTTTAAGTATAGAGTCTAGTAAGGGAAATAAGACCTAGATAAGTAATAATTTAAAAGGGGAAAAATTACCTTAGTCCTTAATAAGAATATAATATTTTACTACCTCTAAGGAGATAATTAAGCCTATAATAATTCCTCTAATACTTTTAGAAAATTAAAAAGCTTAGTATATTTATTTTTTATCCCTAGAGAATAATTTCTAGATCTTTAATATTTATTCTATATATTCCTTATTTATTTCCTTTATATATTATTTTAATATTATATTTTTTAGAATTATATATATTAGGGGTAATATATTATAAATATAAAGAGGAAATAATAAGAGGAGTAAAATATATTTATTATTACTTTTAATATAAGATAATATTTATTTAAGTTACTTAAGATTTCTTTAATTTTTATATTTACCTTTAATAAGCCTAGTATATTATATTAAGAAAGTAATTTATATTTACTTTTATAACTTATTTCTTTTTATTATATATTATACTTTAATAAAGGGCTAAATATATATATATATAAGTCCTTATTATATCTTTCCCTATTTTAAACTATCCTTCTTATATATATTTTTATTTTTAGGAAAGAATTATTATATATTAAAAATTAGGAAAAATTACTAAAATTTAATTTCTTAGGAAAATTAATATTAAAAATCCTAAAAAAGTATCTTATACTAAAATTCTTTCCTAAGCCCGGATTAAGAAAGATTTATAATTATAAGTTCCTTAGCTCCTAGTCCTCTTAGTTCTCTTAGTCCCTATATTCTTAGTCCACTTAAAACCCTTAATAATAATAACTTACTCTTAATTAAGCCCGGCTTAAAGAAAACTACTATTATAAATAATATCTTTAAAAAGGTCTTAGAAAAGGAAAGCTAAGCTTCCGGATTTATATCTTTAATTAGATTTATATCTCTAATCTTTTTAATTATATTTATTACTTATACCTTAAAAACTAGTTTAAAAACTACCTTAAAAGCTAGCTTAAGGGCTAAAGGAAAGAATAAACTAAATACCTCTATAAGTAAGAAGCTCTTATTAAAGAGTAATATAAGCTTAGGTTCTATATTTATTAAGTATATTAAAAAGTTACCCGAGCCCGGCTTAGTAAACCCTATATAATTATTCTACTAAGGCTAGTTAATTATAGGTTTTAATTAAGTTATAATTATAATTAAGAGTACTCCTAAGGAAGAGTAACTTAATCTAGTTTATCTTATAAATACTAGAATAAACTAAATTATTAAATAAGCTAATAATTCTTTAATTAATTAATATAAGTAATAAAGAGACTTATAAAAGTAACTAGGAAATTAGGATAAAGAGGAATTTAATAATATATTTAATTATCTAAGTAATATAACTAAAACTATTATTACCTAATAAGATAAAAAGGCTTATAACTATAAGAGAATTATTACTTATTAAGAGAAAGATAACTATAATAAGAAATAAATTAAGGTCTACTTAACTAAGGAATATAATCTCTAAGGTAAGAGTATCTTAATATACCTAGGTACCTTATTTATAACTTTTACTCCTATAGAAATAACTCACCTTTTAAATAAATATATCCTTAAATATTATTTTAATTACTAAGACCCTAAGACCTTAAACTATAGAAAACCGCGCTTTAAAGCCAGAATCTCTATAATATATATTATATTAGTAAATATTAAGAAGGCCTTTAAAATAAATAAAGAAACTAAATTCTTAATTTTAAATATTCCTTAGCTTAAGTAAATTATACTTAATTATTATAGTTTAATTATTAGTCCTATAGGGTTATTAGAAATATTAAAAGAAAGTAATAATTAAATTTATACTCTTATTAAAGCTATACCTAAGAATAATAAGTTATTATATATTAAGGAGGAAGTTAAAGTCCCTAATAAGTTAATTCCTAAAGAAAATAAGGGCCCTAATCTAGTTACCTCTTCCTTAAACCCAGCTCAGGAAATTAATACCCCTAACCCTAATAATTTAATTAATTAAGAGAAGTTACTTATTAAGGCCCAGGCTAATAAGAAAGTAGAGTAATTTATTATTATAAATAATAATCCTATAAATTTACCCTTAAAAGTTAAATCTTATCTAGATTTTATTAAGAAAATAATAAAGTAAAATATTAGCCTTTAAATTTAGAACTTTATTTTTAATTTTACTTAGGATAATATTAGAGAATATAAAGTAAAGGCAACTTATAAGAATATTTACTAGGAAATCCTTAAGCTTAAAGAAAATAAACTTAATATTAAAAAACTAATAATTAAAGGTAAGAAAAAGTTACTTAAACCCGGCTTAGGAAAGAAATTATTATTTAAGAGTATTATTAGAAGTCTTAATATTAAAGAATATAATTACTCTATTAATAATTATATTAAGTAATACTTAGAGTTTAGAGAAGCGGGTTTCTTAGAGGTCCTAATAAAGGAATATCTTTAATTATACTCTTTTCTTAGCCGGGTACTAATTAAGGGCAGTATATATAAATTTTATAAATACTTATATACCTCTTATATTAGACTAGATATTAAGCTAAAGACTTTAGTAAATAAAGTAAATAATTAATTATTTAAAGTTAATAAGTATTAGGATTATTTAGTTACTTTTTATATAAGTAAGGGCTATAAATACTTTAAGAAAATACTTAAAGCTAAGATTACTTAGAAAGATATTACTCTTAGCCCTTTAAAATATATAACTTCCTAGGTATTAGAATTTCTTAATAAGTATCCTAAAGCTAAGATTACTAGAGGTCTATTTAATAATATACTTAATATTATTAAGAAGCTTAGTATTTTTATTCCTAAATCTATTAACCTTAAGTGGGCTATATTAAAGAATACTTATAATAATAAGGGCTTACTTTTTACTCTAATAGACTATAAATTCTATATATATAATTACTATTACTATTAAGGTCTAAAGGGAATTAAGAATAAGAACTTTATCCTTTTAAATATAATTTATAATATTATTTAATAAATAATTTAATTAAATTATAGCCTTTACCTTATAGTAGTTATAGCTTATAGTAATTATAATACTTACCTTATTACTTATTTAGACTATACTTACTATATACCTAGTACTAAGGCTAAGGAAGACTTTATTACTTTTACTTAGGCTAATATCCCTAATACCCTCAAGTATATAAAATATAAATTACTTATAATTTATAATTATATCTCTAACTTTATTATTCTTAATTACTCTATTATTTATAATAAGAAGAATCCTTTACTTTTCTAAGTCTATAATAAAGCTTATAAGTATCTTAATTTATTAATTAAGGCTAAGTATAACTCTTAGTTCTATAACTTTACTAAGCTAGGCTTAAGTAAGACTCTAAAGACTAAATCCTAGTTAGCTTTAGGACTATAGACTAAGCTTAAGGTTAAACCTAAAAGTATTATTCTAGCCCACTAAAGTATTTCTCTTATAATTTCTTTTAATCCTCTAGAGCTTATAAAGGATTAAATACTTTTATATCTAGTTTCAGTAAACTTTATAACTATTTTAGATAATAATTTAACCCTTAAAAATAATATCCCCTAGGGAGCCCTTAATTAAAATATTACTTTCCTTATAGCTCCTGAGATTCCTTATTAAGAGAATCCTAAGAAAGCTCTTATTACTTCTAAACCCTTTTATATAATTTAAAGCTTAATAAGATTAAGCCCTTTAAGTAAAGCCTTACTTAGACACTTATTATAAACTAATTATATTATTATTAAGGAGTATAATTATCTCTTTACTATAAATAAAGTAAGTCTTAAGTAATATTTAAAGGATTTTTATAAGCTTATAGCCTAATAAGTAATTATAATATATAAGAATATCTTTTAAGATAAGCCTTATTTATATTAGAATAATTATAATTTTATTAAATACCTTAATATAACTCTAGATACTATTATTATTACTCTTTTAAATTTAGACCTAATATACTTAGCTAAGAAAGTTAAGATATTCTTTAAGAATAAGGACTTTATTAAGTTTTAACCTATATCCTCTTAGTATATAGAGGCAAATAAAGCTTATATAATAGCTAATATAAACTATAAAATAAAGGAACTTTTAAATAAGTTCTAGGATAATAATAATAAAGAAGAGGTCTTTCCTAATCCTAATATTAAGGAAGATAATAAGGAAGTCTTTTCTAATCCTAGCTTAAAGAAGAAGAATAAAATTACTAATCCTAATTATATTTACTTATTACCTAAAATTATTAATCCTAAAAATATTATTAATAATATTATTAACCCAGTTTATAACTTAAAGGACAAGGATATTATTAATCCTAGAACTTATAAGGATTATAAACCTAGTTATTATATTACTTATATTTCTTATATAAAAGATATTACTAATAATATAAATATTAATAGCCTACTTATTACTCCCTTAGGTAAGTATATTTATAATAAGGCCTTTCCTAAATAATTAAGTAATACTTATTCCTCTAATAAGGAAAGTATAAGAAATAAAAATAATAAGTCTTATTTAGTTTAAAATAATAAGGTTAATCTAATATCTCCTAATTCTCTCACTAATAATATAAATCCTAGTTCTACTAGTTATAATACCCTAGGATATTTAATTATAAGTAATAAGGGAGCTTCTCTTATCCTTAATTCTAAGGCCTACGCTAAGAAATATAAAAGTAAATATAAGGCGGCTAATAATAAGGGTAAGAATACTAAGATTACTCTTACTTAAAATATAAGTAATTAATTTACTCCTAAGAATAAGGAATAATAAGTATAAATTACTTAATCCCAGATTAAGAAAGATTTATAATATAAATAAGTAATTTTCCTTAAACTTTCTCTAAGATTATTTATAAGTTTATACTTCTCTTATAAAATATAATTACTTTAAAAGTATTTCCTTCTTTTTAAAATATATATATTATATAATAATTTAGGGCGAATTATTATTAGGAAGGGGAATTATATAATAGGGAAAATTATAATACTCTATATTATATATTTTATAACTTTTCTTTACTCTTCTTAGTATTTAGTCTTTAGCTCTCCCTTAAGGAGAGAAAAATAAATAATATAACTTTCTTAAATATAATATTTTACTAGTCTATATAATTAAACCCTTCCTTCTTATCTTATTTTATAATTATATTATATATATATATTTCCCCTTTTATAGTAATTTCCCTGCTTTATATAATAAAGATAAGGATTCCGGGTAAAACCCTTAGAGTAATAAAGATAATAAGGTTAGAGTAAAGTTATAGGGGCGCTAGTAAACCGGGGAGTAATAGCTTAATAAGGAAGAGGATTTATATTAGAAGATAAAAAGGATTAAGGAGAAGAGTAAGTATAATAAGTTAAATTAAAATAAGCTTAAAGAAAGCTTAAAAAAGGTTTAAAGAAAAGGCTAAAGAAGACTTAAAGAAAGCTAAAAGAAGGCTTAAAAAAGGATTAAAGAAAGATTAAAGAAGACTTAGAATAATACTAGATATAATACTAAGAATAAAGTAATTATTAGTTAAAAGAAGAGGAGAGAAATTAATAACTAAGAAGGGTATTTTTATAATACTTTTCCTATAACTAATAATTATAGTTATAAAGACCCTTATACGCTATAAAGGCTTTAAAAAATATAAAGAATAAATTTATAAACTAATTAAAAGATTAGATTAATAGTATATAATATAAGCTTTATAATAGAGAGTTAAGTTAGGATTAATAAATTAACTAGGAGATTAGATAAATTATACTAAATTATACTTATATACTTAATACTTATATTATAAAGGGAAGAAGATAAGGATATAATTCACGGGCTAATTAGAAGATTAAATAAATTATTATTACTTTTATTATTATTATTATTATATAATATTATACTAGTAGAATACTTACTAGACCTATGGGTTAAATAAGGGTAATAAGGGTTCTAAAAGGCCTCTAGGAGAGTATAAATTATAGGAAAGGGTTAAGAGACGGGAATAAGGCTATTTATAACTAGTTAAGCCTCTTAGGGATAAGAGAATAAGAGGGGGAGTAATATAATAAATATAATTAAGTCATATATAAATATAGCTAATATATACTTATTATATTAGAAAGGCGCTAGTATAACCTAAGCTTAGTACTAGGGGTTATAAAATATATTTATATAGCTCTTAGAAAGGGGTATTAATTAGTTTCTTCTTAGTTTTAAGTAATTAAGAGCCCTGGAAACCCTTATTATAATATATTTATATTATTAGCCCTATTAACCGCTTACGTAGTACCCTATTATTAAGTCCTTTATAAGTAAATAATAGAGGAGTAGGGTTTAATATATTAGAGTAATAAGTATTCTATAGAGTAAAGGCGAGGTAAAAGGGGGGAGTAATACTTTTATATATTAATATAAAAGTGAAATAAAGAGATAATCTAAACTTATAATATAAGTAAGAATATAAAGGTTATAGTCTAGGGAGCCTTTTAGGATACTAGGAGGAGTAATTACTATATTATAAACCGTGATTTTAAGTCTATAAAGTATAAGTACTCTATTAACTTATATTTAGAGGTCTATAAAGTAAAAGTAACTCCTATTTTTAAGGAACTTAATAATAAGTACTTATATATATAAGATAATACTTTTATCCACTGGGTATATTTAATTTAGGCTTAGTTTATAAGGCATGGGATTATATAAATTAGAAATTAGCCCGCTTACTCCCCTAATCTTAATCTAATTAAGTATATTTAATAGTACTTAAAAGTATAAGTTTATAAGATATTCCCAGAGGTAACTATAAACCCATTAGAATTAAAGGATACCCGGTAGAGGCTAGAGTCTTATATTTAAGCTGCGTGGGATATATTAAATAAGGGGATCTTTAATAATTTATATACTAGTATACTAGCGAGGATAAAGGCTTATATTATAGCGGGTAGGTAGTATACTAAATATTAAGATAATTAGACGGATATATTTATATAATATTAGGGCACGTAAAAGAATAAATTATAATAAATTAAATAATATAATTTTCATATGAATTAGACTAGTAGTTATAAAGTAATTAAGTATAGAAGGAGTAGGTAGTAATATTAATATTTAGTGGGGTATAGGGTCTAACTAATATTAGTTATCTAGTATTATAGGAAAGTATATAACTAATACTAGAAAAGCTATATTAGAGAGAAAGGAAGCTTATAGCGGATATTAAAAGCGATTCTACTATTATTATCCTTGGCCAAATTAGGATAATAGAACTAAGCTCTAAGAAAATATAATAAAGGGATAAGGCTATTTATTCTTAAATATATAAGATCTTAAAGGAATAATTAGAGGTGTAATATTTGAAATATCCCAAAGGACTTAGTATAGTTAATACCGCTTTTTATATTTACTATAGTACTGTGAGGGAAGTTAAGTTTCGGTTAAGAATACTTATATAATATTTAAATATATCTAACTCATATTTCGATCGATATCTAAAACGAATCAACAAATTTAACTTAAGAATTAAATATAAGAGATTATAATTTAGTGTCCTGGATTTATTACGGCTGAAGAGGTGATATTGTGAAGTGTTTAGCGTGATACCCTGCAGAACGACGGTCGAGCGATTTACCCCGCACATTCCCACCCCACTTCTGCGGGCCCTCCCCCGTTCAACATCTGTCCACTGCATTTAACTTACCAAAGTCCCCAGGCTATGGTGCGACCCAAGTAAGCGCGCTTTTCCGACTGAGATGGAACGTAGTGCGTCTAAAATGGCGGAAGTTCGGTTACCCCCAAATCCACGTCGCCGAAAGGTTCCAACAGGAGAACGCAAGAGAGCTATGCAAGCGTAAGCTAAGCTACCTTCTCGTTGACTCCACTCCTCGTCTTTTCAACTAACGATTAAAAGCTGCAATGCCTGTAACATCAGACGTGTCAAGTGTTCAGGAGAGAGTCCTTGCGCACGCTGCGTATCCAGCTCGCGAGCCTGCAAGTATCCACCCCAGAAAGAGAAAATTATTGTACCGAAAGAAACGTACGAAGAGCTTCAAGCTCGATTCACACTGCTGCAAAGATGCCTCGTAGACGCTGTTCCGTCCGAAAGTAACCGGGAAGTTCTATTAGCAAAATGGTCGAAGTCAGCTCCTACTGCAGAGCGACCTGTGGCCAATGGAAGTCCTTCATCAGAAGAGGGGGAAACCGGCGATGGCAGAATCTTGCAAGATGCAGAAGGCCAGACTAGATATCTAGGAGAATCATCGGGTGCGGCTTTTATCGACCGTCTTCGCGAGTTTGTTGGAACTGTATTTCCGCTGCTGGAGAAAAGAGATGCTTGGTCTTTGCATGCTCAAGATGAAGTGTTCACATCCCTACTCGGCCGTTATCATACACACGATTCAAGACCATTAATTCTCACGAATGTAGACCCGTTTTATATCCCGGAGCCTGAAGAGGTTTCCAAGCTTGTTTCGGTCTTCCGATTCTATGCGGGTGATGGGAGCGGCACATCTCCATGCGGCGGAATATACTTTTGGGGAAATCTAGAACAACTTCAAGAAGAGGCACGACGACAAGCTGGCCGAATCACCGAGATGGGTGAGGGTATGGATACGTTGTGTAACTTGAACGCTATCATGGCACTTGCCTGTCAGTATGAACCATCTCTTGGTTTGCCATGGGAAACATATCCTGGCGAAACATTCTTCGCTCGTGCGAAGTTCTTTCTCATCAATCCAATGGAAGATACAAGTCTATCTTATATGCGTGCGCTATGTCTCATGGGTCAATATCTGCTTGGGCTGTACCGAAGAGATGCAGCCTTTACTTATATCGGACTTGCGGTACGAATATCTGTCATACATGGGCTTCACAAAGCTGGACGGTCAGAGGAACAGACAAAGAGAGAGTTTTGGAACGCATTCATTCTGGATCGGTGAGCTGAGTCCTTCGTTCTCGAATAAATGCTGACGAAAGTCAACCAAGATGGCTGAGTTGCTTGATGGGAAGACCCACTACCCTTCCACGGGAAGCAATTACTGTGGATTTGCCCATGGATGTGGTCGATGCCACCCTCCCATCATCTGCTGGACTTCGTGCACATGCTCAACTAGCACTTATCATGGACGAGATCGTGAATAGTGTCTACGGCATAGCTAGCACAGGCCTTAACTATCCTCAGACACTCACTCGAGCCGATACCGCGCTTGAGAAGCTTTCTTCTTGGAAAAGTGAGCTTCCTTCATCTCTCCGGGCTCAACCAAACAGCGCACTTAGCAACAGAGCAAGTCTCGTTCTTCACTTGATATACAACCAGGTGCGCTTTTCCCTTTCATTATTAATTTTCTCCGCCAATTTAGATTTACAGCTCCTCATTCTTTGTACTCGACCTTCCCTATTCCAAGCAGCGAAGCAATCGGTGGCAGCGAAATATCTCCCAAAATACCAGCACCGCCAAAACTGGAATACCTCTCACGTCGATACATGTGCTGCCGCTGCACTCGAAATCACAAACCTGATACAACAACTTCTTCTCACAAACCAAACCGCGATTCTCTTCGACTATCACTTCCCTTTCAACGCCGCAATTGTTTTAAAACTCGTTTCTTTGTTGCATGATAGACCGGAATATACCCATGGAATCAATGTTTTGATGAACTATTTGCAGAAAGCTGCCGAGCAGGGAAACGAATCTGCGGCGGATTGTGCACGAATTATGAGAGAGTTCGGAGATGTTGTTACACGGCTCAATGAGCAGAGTGCGAAAGGCGTGGAAGAAGTACCAGGGGGAGTGAATATTGGATCTGGTGGTTATGTCGTGAATAATCCAAGTGGCCAAGAAATTCAAGAGGAGCAATCTGCCACATATGAGGAACTCTTATCGTGGTTCACAGAGGGCCTGACTTGAAGAGGTTGGATTTATATGTAACTAAACCAGAATTCCAGCCCAGACAAGCAAAGATCCGTCAGCGAAGTACTGTCTATCGATTTGCGGAGCCTGGTTTGTAGTGGTTAGCCAGAGTGTTAACTTTCGTTATAGGTATTCAGGTGAAAGCGTGGAAATATTACCTACCTTCGCAAAGACTGACGCTTGCCCGATGCCCATATTGATTCCAATCCACGACAGACAGTCTTTCAGATATTCCCGAGTGTCTTGCGGCACGACCAAGAGTGTCGAAGCAACATATACTGGATGCATAAGTAGCAAGCCACCAACTGGTCTCCCTGGCTCTATTTCCTTTCCCTCATAGTCTCCATCGCCAAGGAATCTTTGCAAGTCATCGGTTAAATGATACGGTATCGATGCTATGATATCTTCAACTATATTTAGAGCTTCCTTCTGCTCACGACCGTGGGTTTCATTATCGTTCATCGTCTTGGAGAGCTTCAGAATCAAGCTTATAAGTAGGAGCCGAGCAGTTCTGGACGTGTTCCATACGCCTGCAACGTAAGGATCGAAGTAGGCGTCAACTCTTCCGGGCCAATATCCAACACTAGGTCTTGATCCAATCCGAGTTTGATTAACATGACCAACTGTTCTTGGGTTGAAGGTGGGATATCGAATACTTTGCCACTCAGCAAAGTCTGCTTCAAGGGCCATAGTTGCTTCCTTCAGTTGATATAGGCCAGACATATGGGATGGATCTGCCAGCAAGGTATTCGCTCTTCTCCATACTGAGCCGAATGCGAGGAAGAGGTTGTCTAAACTTTTCCCCCCATTGTTATTGTGAGGTGCAGCCGAGAATATCCCACAGTTCTATAAAAGTAAGGATATGATATCAATGTTATAGAAGCAGATGTCGCTTACTCGTGTTGTTTCTTTGGCAAGTATTGGATGACCCGAGCGAATGAAATACACCGCGCCGAAGAGATCCAGAGGTGAGTTCTCAATTTGCAAAATAGCAGCAATGCCTCTGGCATGAAACTTATGGTTCCCAGGACGAATATCATCAGCCATAATAATCTGTAACGAGTCAGCCACGTATCCTAAAATTCCCATGTTCGACGAAATGAATACCTCATACAGTCCCAATAGCATAGCAATCATCAACGACTCGGTCGAAGTTGCAAAGACTGGATCCTCAATACCTCTTGCTAAAGTCCCAAGGAGATCTTGATAAAAGTTCTCGGCCCTCTGGATCAGAACTGGCCTCCGCAACTTAATTCCATGAGTAGCAAAAGCCACAACCTTACACGCTTTCGCAAGATCCGACTCCAATCCCAGCTGTTGCACCATGCCCTCTAAACCATCCAAATACCCTCTCGACAACTCTCTGTTAGTCGAAATGATAGGGTAATCATAGAAGAAAGCCCCCAGAGCAAATTGTTCAACCTGTTCCTCGGGGACTTCTATGGGTGAGATGTCGTCAGGCATAACATCGGAACCAGGGAGGGGCTTCCGGGCAGGGAGAGTGCACTTGCGAGCCATCGATTTCCACATCGGCACCGGAGCAACTTCTCCTTGTGCATACTGGCGAAACACATGCCGGTCGCTATCTTCGAGATAGCCTCCACATGTGCGGTTTGCTTTGGTACATCGCATGCAGGAAGGACGTGCTTCATCACACTTCTTCCGACGCCGCTTGCATGTCTCGCAGCCTCGAGATGGGCCGAGATAAACCATTTTGTCACCGCTTCTCCTTCGCTGTTGTGATTCCTTGCTTTTCCGGACTCCTCGTGTCATAAAGGCCGAGAATTCGAGAAGTGTTTCGGCCGACGGAGATAAGCTACGTAGTGTCGACAGGTATCCAGAATCTCGTGCACCAGGGGCTAGTAATCTCAATACTGCTTAAGAAGGCTGAAAACTAGTACTGACAAAGATGACAGACCATACAATGGCTGCTTCCCCATAACAAAGAGGGCGCCGTGAGGATTCTTGATGTTGAGGGAGAGTGGCGAACGCTCAACGCTAGCCAGAAGAAGTTTGATGTCAAGGCGACGGCTTCGATGAGAGCGTACAAGAGTATGTGAGTCGTCGTGTCCACGAATTCTTGATTTCAAAGCTTCACGTGAGGGTTTAAAGAGCGGTGGCGTGGCGTTGAGGCCTATCTTCGCCTCATGCCGTTCTCTGCATCAGTCTATTTCTGGTTAGCGTTGCGCGCTCACGGCTCCCACAGGAAAGAATTGGTCACCGGTAATCAAAGAGATGAGATGCAAATTTTAATTTGAAAAGTTGTAAGAACTGGAATGGCTCGTTGTATGATGGGAAGTAAAGTTATAGCAATTTGTCCTATGTAAACATCCATCAGGTCCCGTCGTAAAAAGGGGCTAAATCTCGTACAAGTCCGCTAGCGAGCCGGGAAATACCCAGAAGCCGGTCGGTTCCTGAACGTCGGCAAAAATACTTCTCTAGTATTTTGGCGCTTCCTGGTAGGTTGCTAAGCATAATTTTCGTCCGTGTGGGCTAGCGTTGCGCGAGTTGCTTGATGTCCAAAGGGCAACTTAGCTTTCTAACGTCTCGGTCTCGGACTTTAATATGTTCCTTGAAAGAGTGGACTGGGGCAAATGCTGCTTCACAGATCACTTTCCTTGCTTCAAATTGTTAGCGTTGCGCGGAAGAGGACTTCATTCTCAGCCTGAGGGATATGAAGTTAAGCAGTTATTGGAAGAGAGGCAAGAGGGCGAAGGTATATAACCTGAATCGCCTCCAGCTTTCGAAATAGTTCTTTCCTACAATCATCACTTCCTCTCCAAAAGCCACTGAAAACACTAAAAGATCACAACTCGAACTCAAAATCGCCAAAATGGTATCTAACGCGGCAGCCTGGCTCAGCTCGCCCAAAGCTCACCCCTTCGAAATCAAACCGGCACCCATGTGGACTCCGGGTGAAAACGAAATTCTCATCCAAAACCACGCTCTAGCGATCAACCCTGTCGACGAGACAATTCAAACGCTCGCCTGGTTTCCTCTCGATTATCCCGCCATTCTTGGTCAAGACGTCGCCGGCATCGTTGCAGCAACTGGGCCCAATGTTACCCGCTTCAAGATCGGTGATCGAGTGCTCGGCCATGGAGTGGGCATGGCTACAAGACAGAATCAGCACATGGGTTTCCAGGCCTATACTGTCGTGCAGACCAACATGGCGACCGAAATTCCAGACTACGTGACATTCGAGCAAGCGGCTGTGATTCCGTTGGGTTGCTCGACTGCCGCATGTGGGTTGTTCCAGGAGGACTTTTTGAACCTTCAGCTGCCGACTGAGCCAAAGAGGAAGGATACAGGAAAGACATTGTTGATTTGGGGCGGAGCGAGCAGTGTTGGCAGCAATGCGATTCAACTTGCTGTTGCTGCCGGTTATGAAGTCATTACTACTGCATCGCCGAAAAACTTTGAGTATGTGAAGAAGCTTGGTGCAAGCCAAGTCTTTGATTACAAAAGTTCGACTGTTGGAGAAGACTTGCTGGCTGCCTTCAAGGGCAAGGCGAGTGTAGGAGCATTAGACTGCATTGGCTTCTCTGCCACTCCAATCTGTGTTGATGTTGTGCACAAGTCTGCTGGGAATAAATTTGTATCAACTGTTAAGCCGGTATCCCTGACTCCGCCTGAGGGCATGGGTATCAAACACATTTTTGGGACTACTCTCAAGGACAACAAGGTCGGAAAAGGGGTGTATGATGATTTCTTGCCCGAGGCGTTGAAATCAGGGGCTTTCGTACCAGCTCCAGAACCATTGGTTGTTGGGAAAGGGCTTGGAACTGTGCAAGAGGCTGTAGATCTCATTGGCAAGGGTGTCTCGGCGAAGAAGCTGGTGGTTTTGTTGTGAAATCGTTGAACGAGATGTATGATCTGTAAAGTGCGTAAAAATATAGCTGTGATAAAAAACCGCATTCGTTATATTAAGTAGCGCAATAAATAATGTTCATATACCCGTAAAATCGGGTTCGTTATTGGTAGCGGCCACCATATATCATCGGCCCCACCCCCAGAAGATCATTTTATTGAATCTATTCTTTGAATTGCAGACTCAGTCCCAGAAACACTCTTGGGCCCCATCGTTGTTAGAACTGGAAGTTGAGACATTCAAGCTATCTCAACAGGAGCTAGACAAGTAGGATTGGTTAATATACATCGCAGTAGTGTGAAGGCGTTCAAAATCCAATTACTGAAAGGACTCCTTCGTTTCACATACATGGGACGCTGCAGATATTAAGAAAATTACCTTCAAGGACTTGATTCACGGTAAAGGCAAGAGCCGGGCAAGCAATCCAAAGATCTGATTTCGCCGTCAACATTCGAGCTCAGGACCTTCTCTCTGCCCTTAAGACTCTCAGATTAAATAGAGAAACTGAGGTGCGTGATGGGCAGCTTGATCTTTGCCAGAATCCGCACCAAGTGTTGAGATGAATGAAAGAGATTGAGCCGGCCTAGCAGAGATTCCATTCGCGATTCAAGGGACATATCTCGCATAAAACCTCTGTATATGTTATATCTATGCCTACTACTCTTCAAAGACAACTACAACTGCCGCCGATCAATGATATCCGGTAACTAACCCATTATGTCAATCTATCAATCTTGTGCCTAATGCACCTGGGCCTCGACTTGTCTTTCACTCTTCACACCCCTCTTCTACCCAGCCTTTGCAATAAAATGGACCGTGATCTGGCATCTTCAACACATTGACAGCAACAATTTTCCAATCCTTTATGGGATAGCAACCTTCAGCCCTTATTGCGTCTTTGCAAGCGGGCTTTCCCTTGCACTCAGCATCACCATAGAAGCAGATCCCCCAATATCCGACTGGCAAGCTGTAGAACGTCACTGAGGACATTACCACACTTCCGTTAGAACGGAGGCACCCAGGAATAGTGCTGTCTTTCTCGTTGAGGAGACTGTTGCCTTTGCAATCGATTTCATCGTAACCCCCAACGGTCCAATTAGCCTTGAGTAGTGACTCACTGTCGATCGTTGCAGTTGGTGAGATTTGGATGGCAGAAATCTCTGTGGTGACGAGATTCGAGCTCTGGAGAGGAGGACGAAAGCTGTGGCTCAGGAAGAAGCCAGCCGTAAGGAGCAAAACGCCGCAGGTGACAACGAGAATGTGCTTCGTATACGAACGACGTGGAACTTGAGTCGCCCAGCGCGGCATGGAGTTTTGCGAAGCGCTTAGGGTTGGCATTGCCTTGTTGTCGCAATACGGTTCCATCTTGGTAAAAGGACGTGATGGAATGCTTGTACACCAAGAGAGAGAGGTTGGCTCAAATCTAAAGTTCAACTTGAGATGTTGAGATGGCAAGTGGTCATGAAGAGCAAGGAGGACTTTTGCACAACAGCTTTTCCTTTTGAACGGTGTGGTGGCAAGAGAATCCATCTGGAAGGTGCAATGTGATAAGCTCTCTACAAGTTTGCAGCATGGTGCACGCACCTTTCCAAGTATCGGCCTACGGACATAGGCGACAGCCTGGCTAGCTGAATATCACTTGGCAAAGCTCATTAATGAGGAGCTGCAAAGCGAGGTGTGCCTCGATGCGGTCGATCGAGCGGAGCGTGCTTCTTCTTATGGCTGCGACTGCGTCTGATTTCACTAGTCGACGATGCAAGGTAGTGGACTGCTTCACAATGGTTCCACTGCTTGACATCGCCAAGCCGTATTGGTCAGAAGTTAGTGCTGTCGTTGAGAGTCTATAGTAAGTCATTTGACCGGATTCTCTTCACCAAACATAAGAGGGGTAGAACTATTGGGAACGTGGGGTTCGGCTGTCTTAATTTGGAATGTCAAATTTCCGTAGCAGCACGAGCGCACGCCACCATGGCCGGAACGGGACGGGACGCGCCGGCCCAGCGATCTGCTACGCTTTACTCACCAATATGCGAATTTGGTCAATTTTACGGTGTTTGTCAAGAAATGGACCTATTGGTCAATCAATTTAGATGCATTTTGAACTTCTTAATAAGTAATTACAAGGCTGATGAGATAGAGGTTATAGCTAAAGCTCCTTATATAATTTACTGCACTTAATACATATTAGAAGCTTCGATAATAAAGTTAAGTGGTCTCAATTAGGTAATTCCAAAGCGATTTAGAATTGTGACGATATTCTTCACCTAAATAATATCGTATGAGAAGAGATATATCCGTAATAATATCGAATTCAGAGAGTGGGTAGAAGAAAAAGGAAGTGGATTCAACTCTAAGGACAGGGGGAAAAGAGCGGTAATAAGGACTAGGTCCAGACTCTAGAGGCACGGTTGACTTTATGGTAACATTGGAATAACTTTTCGCTGGATGTAGTTTTCTAAGTAGGAAATGTAGAAAACAGCTAGTATTGTAAATTAGTTGCAATACGGTCATGCAAGAGCGAAAATTTCGTCAAAGCGGGGGTAGTACGGAGTGGGTAGTGGGAAGGTTAGCAAGGCAGGCTAGGCTCGTAAAACCCCATTGAGATGACGAAAATATATCTTCACGCAAAAGCGACTGATTGGTCAATGAATCGCAGTAGATCGACGGCCCGCCTATTCATTCAGCTCATGCATGGCTCATCACTTCCCCTAATAGCACGAACAATCCATGCAGTCGGGTGACGCTGCTCATCACCTCTCGAGCTGCAACCTCATTGCGCAGTCGCACATTCAATATCACATCTAAGGAAATACGACCATTTGACAAGGAACTATGTTTAAGCTATGGAACTTGTTTCTTTCGCAACGAAATGACTGATTTTCGACAATCTGATTGGATTGCAAAAGTGCATGTTCCAATAATATGGGGATGGCTGCATCTCTCCTGGGTGTGATTGTGTACTAAAACATCTAGCCAAACGTCAATACATCCCGTCTTAATAGCTGTCTTTTCGACAGTCTATTTGTGCCATCATATATTGGGAGGCCGCAATGCGCAAAAGGACTCCACCAAAATATACGGGGCGGCAGAAAACTGAACTAGAGAGCACCCGAAACAGGCCACGAGGAGGATGTTTAAGGATATCAAGTCATGATTAGACTAGTGCAAAATAGAAGCAGGTCAACAGCCAACTCCCCATAAGCTACTCTAGCCAGCTGAGCATCTGTAACAGTGCGCATAATTGTTGTGGAATCACGCAGTTAGCGGACATGTTTCGCTTTAAGATGCTTCAGCGGCTGTGTCATAACCACTTCCACTATGGATGCGATATATACATAATAGGATGACCAATATGTAATACCTATACATTTTACCTCTAGACCATGATAAAATAGTAGGCGGTAGCGTCAGTAGTATAAAGATCTCATAGAGAATCTTAAAATTTTGGGCAAAGAAGCCTGAAAGTAGGAGGGTTTTCTGAGAATAGGAGGCTTTGATTTGCATAATTCATACAAAACGGTGAATCTAGGTATAAAAATCTGCAGTATATAATGGCCAAGCCAATAAATCCGGCTTAGATCAATACATATTATGTTATAATATCGAAATCGTGCAATGATAGCTTCCACAAGCTCAGGATCTCAGCTGTGGTCTTCTTGATGAATGCAAGCCGATGCTAGCTGTGGCGCTGTTCTAGATCGGCTCAACGAGAAGAATTGGAATCAAATAGGCATCTTCTGTCTACACCCCTGCATTGCGACAGCCCCAGGATGTTTGTCTGAAAGTGGATGCTGTTGGGCTTGCTGCAAGGGACTAGCGTCTTCGATGATGCATCATGGGCCCAGCTGATTATCAATAGATTGACTTGGGTGAGCTTTGTTCAATATATAAACATCGAAGGTCACCGCTAGCTTCGACAATGCTTTCACTGATCTTTTGACTGCAAGAGTCACCAAATTAACCAAACCACATCAGATTTGATCTTCATCCAGCAAGATGCCGCCTAATGTGGATAACCCGCCAAAAACGCCAATTGTGCAAATCTATGAACAAATCAATGGGTTGTTTGGCAATGGTGTAGGCTAAAACCGTTTGTGAGAGCAGCTAAGAGCATATTGCTGATTTGTTCTTATAGAAGAACGACATATTCCAGATGGAATTTGTGAGCGTTAATCTCCTCGATACAACATGACCATTTACTAACATAATTGTAGCCATGCCGCTTGCTCGAGCAGGGTAACTACCAATATGATGGGAGTAACACTATCGACGCTCAACAGGTCAAACCGCCTGCAGTCGCGGAAGCTGAATTTCGCCTTACTAACGACATGTTTGATATCTCGAACATGGTTGGCGGTCCCAATGGTAACAAGGTCCGTAAATACACAACGGTTGGATTCGTGGGCTGATATGCACCTAGCTGGCCGAACAATACAGAGAGCTAGTGTTCTCCATGATACCCACCACCAGTGACAGTGCTACATCGAGTGAGGTCGATCTGAAGACTGATCAGGTATTTCATAGCCCTTAGCTATATGGCCACCGCGGCTCATGTTTCCACAGGCGAAAATCTGTGCATGGCTTGAGGAAGAGGTCGAAAACGTTGATCCGCCCAGCACAGATCTGCTAAAGGGTATACCTGAAGATCCCGGTCTTCGCACAAAGAAGCCTCCACAGCAGTACAAGGATGAGATCCCCGATACAGTGAAGAACCTTCGAGATGCAGCAACTACGAAGAAGATCCCGAGGGTCGATCTCTACCAGAAACTCCTCGACTTCTACAATTCGGAGAAGGCCCGCTGGGTACAGTTCAAGATTGATGCTCGTCCTAAGGATTTCACCAAAAGGATCGAGGTTGATGCTTATGACAGTAAGTACATAGCAGGGTCTCCTTGCTCAGCAGTGCTAATATCAACACAGGGCTGTTGACAACATATGCGCCTGTAGTTGATTCGAAGCTTGAGGCCTTGTGGACCTTACTTGTAGTTCGTGGACAGTGTAAGTATCGAGGTCAACAGAGAAGCAAGTGCGCTGACGAGAAGCATTAGACCATAAGGTTCGTCGCTACGTAGGGTATGTCGACATTGAGTCTGCGTCGGAAATGTTGCTGCGGGCTAAGGAAAATCTTCGGGCTTCCGTTTCTCGCAGTATCGATGACGCCGAGGACATATATCCTGTTGTTCTCACACCAGCAAATTGGGCCAAGTACCTCAGCACAAACTTCAAACCTCAAGATCTTCTGAATGATGCGAGCATTATGCGCAATCAGCTTTTCGATGCTGAGAAGACTCGCGCAACTTTATTGCGGCGTATCAATGTCCTCAAAGCAGGAACGCAAGACCTCACAAAACTTCAGACTACCGAAGACAATGCGAGAAAAGATTTGACGGAAGCTCAGAATAAGATGACTGTAGGCTACGGCGACACTGTGATCAATCTCGTCCATCTATATTTTGATGCGGCGCTCAAGGGCTCAGAGAATCCGGTAGAAGCAATCAAGGACATTCTTAGTGAAAAGGTCAGCGAACTCAACAGCACTTTGACGGGAAGGAAGCTCTCCCCACTCACTCCGGAGCAATTCGGTAAACTGCGCGATATGCAGCAAGGCTGCCTTCAGCGCCAGGCGTCTTTGAATCTAGCTAGCGAAGCATACATGCGTGCAAGGTCTGCATCAGAACAAGCGAAGACCGAGACTGGCGGCCATCTTCTAGATGAGCTACAAGACCAGGTAGACTCTCTCACCATGGACATCGAGTACTACCAGAAAGTTCTTGCAACTTGCCCAAATCCTCTTGCGGACAAGATCACAAACGTCAGCACTAATGCTACTGTCGAGCCTGCTAAACCTACAGATCCTCCTGTTGACGTGCAAATCCCGCCACAAGTTGGCCAGGGTGCGTCAACGTGGCAGGATATTGTCATCACTTATACCGCAAGTGAGTCCGCGGACAATTCCATGAGCTCGTCTAATATTTCCCACGAATCATGGCAGACTGGGTTATGGTTCTTCAGTGCTGGTGGCTCTAAGGACTCGTCCTCATCCGAGGCTGATAAGCAGCACTCAACATCCAACACCAATATCAAAATCGGGTTTCGTGTGATGAAGGTCTCCATAAACCGCCCTTGGGTGAACACGGCTCTTCTAGGTCAGACAAAGGACTTCTGGCGCTTGACGACATCCAAGATCTCGATGGAAAAACCAGCAGATGTCAAGAAAGCTCTCGACACCCGCTCGCTCGATGCACCAGGTTCGGAGGAGTGCATCATGCCTAGCTGGGCAACTTCTTTCGTGGTGGCGAAGGATGTTCATCTGATCTTCAGTTCAAATGACGAGTTCGATAGCAGCTTTGTCTCGAATGTACAGACCAATTCTAATTCTGGCGGTGGGTTCCTCTGTTTCTCAACCTCGAAGACTGAGAGCAGCACGGATCATCGCGATGGAGCCTCGGTCATTGCAACCACAAAGAGCATATCGGTCAAAATTCCGGCGCCTCAAATCCTTGGATGGATTTGCCAGCTTGCTCCAGAAGATCACACGGCTGGAACTTACACCAAGTTTGGCGCTGATGAATTCCCACTACCTGCAGCAAAGCCAGAAGACGACGGTCCAGTCTTACGCGGTGCTGCTCTACCCCCCACGCCTCCAGTAACTCCACCGGTACCAGCCCGCGCCTGACTAGCCGAAGTAGAGCGGCCTATGGAAGGCATGTTATGCCCCCAATCACCATACCTAGTGACTCCAGCTAATTCCCCAATAGTTTGTCGCACAAAATGTACTTGGCCTTGCGGCGCTATATCGTCAGAGCATCTTTGCTCGTACTGCCTTGAAATCCACCGGCAATTGTGATTAAGCTTGTAGTATTCGATAGCCATTTCTTTGTGCTTTATTAAGTACATGAGTAGTTTAATAGTTTGGGTGCTTTTGCTTTGATAATAATTGCATTTGTTCATTGCTTTGTCTCTGGAAGACTTTTTCAAAGCGGTCAAAGTTGTGATGTTATTGTAGTTCATCGTGAATCAGTTGATCCTATGTATTTCCAACAAGAGAGGCAAGAACGAATTCAGCTCAGATGGGACCAAGGCACGTGAATCCTATAATATGGTACTAGGAAACAGACGAGCAGAAGACTTTAGGCAGGTGTTACAGCAACGGCAAAGGTACTCTGGGTTAGGATGTGACTCTATAGTATACGATAAATTATCTCAGACTGGATAACAAATGGACACCAGCTCGAAGCAGCCAGCTTTGCAATCGGTGCCAGCAAATAAATATCGAAGAAGCATTGAATGTTACGTACACTCCGACCGGCGAGTTCATCATGGCCCTCGGCGAAGTTAGCAAAGAGCTGGAACATTCGGCATGCCCCCTTTGTCGCTTGTTTGTATATTTCTGCTCAAGTATCAACTCCAGTATCTTCGCTCGTGTCATCGAATCCAAGTTCTCAACTACAAACGTTGTTTGCCTGCCCTTGCTGTCAAGGAGACTCTGTTCATTGACTCCCTCTAGTGATTTTGTGACTTCTCCAGATAGTGGAAGTTGAAAAGTAGCAGCATCCGAGGTGTGATTATTTGATGATGGAACAGTAGTAGACGATATTGAAAAGAAATAGCAATAGGCGATATCATTCTGTCCGCAGATACCGACAGTCCCCAGCTCGCTTGTGACTGTGCGTTCCCAGTTCTCGTCCCATTGTGGATGATAGTCAAAATCGAAACTTGCGGTTGAGAAATCGGTGGTATGGTTGTAATGGAGGGCTTGCTCGTCTGTATACCTTGTTTCGGAAGAGAAAATTTCCTGCTGAGAATAATTGGTAAGTGAAGCATGAGATGTAGTGGAGATAGATCAAGCTACCTCCAGAAGGTTCGAATGAGCCTGCTCTTCCGCGATCCAATATTCGGTTGCAGGAGAAGTCTCTGAAAAGCTCATGTCTTGTGAAATACCTTCAGCTAGCACGATCGTATCATAATCAAGTGTCAACTGCTCCAACAGTCTGATCCAAGGTATTAGGTTTATTGTTTGCTCGTCCCCATCGATTAAGCATCGCGTATCTGTGAAATACCATATAAGTCAGACTCAACTTTTTTTTTTTTCGCTCTTTCCGTTTTAGTATTTGGACGTAAGCAGCTGCCGCTTTAACCTGAGCAGAGGGTAAGTATTCCTGAGCTCAGCCTGGGTAACCTGAGCATACGATAGAGTCAGCCTGAGCATACGCTAAGAAGCTATTTTAGCTCCCAAAGGGGCTCGTTTTAGTCCTCTTAATACTTGGTTATACTTTCCTCGTTTTGTCTCTAAGTACAGATCCTTTTTTGGCTCTCTTACTACCGAGATTCTCCTATACCTATTTTTAGATCTATATTCGCTTATATATACGTAATAATTAAATTAGCCTTATTCTAATATTAGTCTTATTAATATCTATAAGGGCAATTTTATATAGTACGATCTTATATAGTATTTAATTTATTCCTCTTTGCTTTCGATATTTAATATTATACTTTCCCCGCGCGTTTCTCTTCTCTTTCTCCTGGTTTCTATTCTGCTTGAAGTAGGTATGGGCCAAGGTACTCCGGCGAGTTCAATTCCTATGCTCTTTATGTACGGGAAGGGCCTCATATTAGTTCTATCTCAGTGGCTAATTAGATGACTGCGGCGGATGATTGGGATGACTAGCTCGCCGGTTGATGGTCATGAGATTCATGCAGCTGCGAGATTGCCCTACTAAAAGGTTATACTAAGGTTCAGGAGGGGATCATCGTATTAGCGAGACTGAGAAAGGAGAGATCGCCGGTGATAAATCTACTGATCGTGATATTACGTAGCAGTGACGCCATGCTACAGAGGAGGCACACTAGTGTCCAGTCAGTAGCTCTGGGAGATTCATGTAAATCCTAGCAGTCTAGGATCGTATCAGCACCGGAGCTTCACGAACAAAGGGGGGAAGGGTCAGCTAGTAGACAGAGGTGCATCTTCTGAACGTGGCATTGCCGTTGCATAAATCTCCACCTCTATTTGACCCATACTCAGCTGATCTTGCACCTTTTTGTAACTAAACTGTGCTGCTGGTATGATTCTGCCTTCTGGGATTACATGAATCTCCCAGTACCACTGGCCCTTGGTGTGACTCTTGAGTTGCGGCATCGATACTGCATGAATATCACACCAAGGCCTAGTGGGCACTGGGAGAGCGAGGCAGAATCAAACCAGCGGCAAGTTCACTGTCAAAGGGGGATGCAAAGGTCTAGAATATCCCAGTGGGTGAGGCTCTACCTACGTCCGGCTTCCCCTTCTGAGGGGTAACCTGAGCCTTAGTACGATCCCTTCCTCGATGCAATCTCGCTGCTGCATGAACCTGACTATAATCAGCAGGCGCCAGCCGTTCCAGGCCCACTCCATCTAGGCTAGCTGACCCCTCTGAGTCGGTTAGTCAGTCCGCAAGAGGCAGGCTCAAGGCAGATTGAGGCACTGGATTATGCCGGCGCTCAGCTGGACTCGCTTGAGCATGACGATGACCAGGGACCAGCACTGTTTACAGCGGCAGCGACGACGAAAACGACGACGATGACCGCGACCTTTCTACTATCGAAGAATTGCTGGTCGCCAAGCTACAAGAGCAGGGCTTCATAACGGAGGATCGCGGCCTAGATAGGAGAAGCGGAATTGAGGGGCTAGCTTCGGAGGAGGAGGGGTTCTGTTGACTAGAGCAGGTCAGCGCAAAGCAATGACTCGGGGCGCACACTGCACCTTCTCTTGTGGAAATAGGCGGCCAGTTTTTCTGACTCCGTGTAATTGATCCAGTTTTCCTGCTAGGAGATGACGATTCAAGTGCCTCCGTAACAGAAGCCCTTGACGTTCGTCTTCGTACCGAGAGTATAGAGCCAGACGCAAGCCTTTTCGATAGTCCAGAGAATGCCGTCGACTCGATTACTCCGGCCCCTGCTTGCAGTTCAGATAGGTGGCACGATATTGATAACGTCCCCGAGACTGCTGCGCGCTTGCAGCTTACGAAAAAGGGAGCTTCGACGTCAAACCCCATACATTCTCCTACCTCTTCTTCGCACCTCTCGAGCGAGCCAGTACACGGTAGCATCAGAAGAGAGGGATCACACTGCACTAGATCCGTGGCTAAGACCTGCTCTTCGAGCCCGCCTTCACGCTATTGGAGAGCGTCACTAGATACCTAGCTTAATCAGAGGGGGCGTCTTCATACCGGTCGAGGCATAGCAGATGAACACGGGCTGGTTGACTCTGCGCTCAACACTTTCCCCATCGATGAGGGGCAGATGGAGCAGTAGTAGGCGGTGGAGCAGGAGGAGGGCAGATATAATAATGGGCATAAGGGCGAGGGACCGCAGCAAGAGGTGAATGGCGTGGCACCTGCGGTTATGGCCGGAACGGTCCGTGATGCCCATCTATCCGACAAGGAGGATAGAAGCCCAAGATCGGCCGAGCGACAGCAATCGCTTCCTAACCGCGATCTATCTCTAGAGCTAAGTTATGACAGGGCGGGAAGCGACACCCTATGGGAGCAGATTAGCCGTTTTCCGTTGCAGGGGGAGGAGGTGTCTAAACCTGAGTATGATCTACACGCCGTCCACTTTCTGCAGACCGGCTGGTGTATCTCAGTTTCCTCATATTGATCTGACAGAACTGAGTACTCTAGTAACGTAATCTGAACATGAATTATTTCAGTTTCGGAGCAATATTTTAAAAGACAGCTACTGTTAGCAAGATGAAGCGCCTCAGCCGTTCAAGGACATGGTCATGATGAGCCGAAATCCTTTTCAACTAGTGAGGGATTTACTTTACAGGGACAGCGAGAGTGAGTCCGATGCTCCTCTTATTCGCCTTGTCAAACAATAATATGCAGATTAGGTACGAGGTTATATTGCGTCTTATACGAGGTACGAGCAAAAGAAGTAACCCTACTGCCGTAAGGCAATAGGGTAGAAAAAACGCTGTGTTGTAGGCAAAATCCAGGTCTTGGCAAAATCTTGGCAGGTTTTTCACTTTAGGCTTAGCGTGCCTAGCCGCTTACGTGAGAGTACGTAAACAATATAACGGCTGCACTAAGGGCTGTCAAAATTCGTGGCGCAATGCTGGTCTTCAATGTACCACAACTCAAGGAATATTCGGAAAGAGAAGAACCTTGTAAGCTAGAATGTTCCTTGAACAAGGGACATTCGATAAATCAAAATGGTCGTCAAGACTTCTGAATCTCCTTCAAATTATGGTACGTTAAAGACGAGCAGTGCGCGCCGAATTCCGACCACCACTGGTGGCTGGGTAGGAGGGGGGGCAAGGCCCCCTCTCCCCCCGCCATGCTCGCGATTTGCGATTTGCGATTTTTGTGTGTGTGAGAGAGAGAGAGAGAGGAGAAGAGAGGCTGTAAGTAGCGTCGTAACTTGAAGTGGTGTGGCAGCTAGTCACGTTACATTAGATCGTACAAGAAGCCCCATGATCGCTCCTGCGATCACCCCCTATATCTCTTTAATGAAACTACATAACAGGCGGAGATCATCCCGGATAGATATAAGGTTACACTTTTTCTTTAATAATTAAATTTAAACACTTATCCGTTGCGCTGCCACCAGCGTTGCGTTTCCGTGATTAAATAAACCGCAAAATTGCAGCGAATGAGAGGTCTTAATTCGAAGAATGCAGAGATATGATTTGCTAGCCCAGTTCGTTTAGATGCGTACAGGCCAACGCAACGCTGGTGGCAGTGCAACGGATACTATAAGGTGAAGGATTTCCTTGGATATTAGACTGCACCGTTTTGAATTTATCCTTATATATATTACAATCCGTTCTGCGGCTCTTATTTAGGTTTGTTTAACAAAAAAAGTGTAACCTTGTATCTATCCAGGATGATCTCCGCCTGTCATACGGTTACTGCTCTCTTTAATAGGACGTCTTTGAACTTCGCATTATGCCGCTTCAGTCTGCGGAGGTAGCTATTTTGGTAAGGCCTCTGGCACACATGCTTATAACTACTTAAAACCGAATAAGAGGTGCAGAAAAGCTTACAATGCATAAGAGGATGAATTCAAAACGGCGCAGTCTAATACCCAAGGAAATCCTTCATCTCATAGTACAACCGTTTAATTTTAATTAAGTGGTTGCAGGCATGTGTGCCAGAGGCTTTACCAAAATAGCTACCTCCGCAGACTGAAGCGGCATAATGCGAAGTTCAAAGCCGTCCTATTAGAGAGAGCAGTAAGAGCAAGAATTCTATAAAGGCTTGTGTCCCCATCGCTCAGCAAGACCATCACATCCATCATCAAAGCTTCATTCCATTACACAACAATCAACCAACCTCAGCAAGACCAGCCCGACCTCAAAGCCTCAGTATGCGTTATTCCGCACTCCTCATCCTCGCAGCTGGCCTCCTCGCCGAAGCCACGACTCTTGACAACTGCAAGCATGGTCTCGCCTACTGTGGCCAAGGTCTCCTCCGCAAAGGTACACATTTTTGACGATTTCTGTCTCCTTGAGTGCACCCATATGCTAAGAATTCGTCAGGAAATTACTACGCCGATATCATCAACTCGCTGTCAGCTTCTCGCCAGTCGACAGACCAAGATCACGTCAACTTCTCTCTCTTTCTCTGCAGTGGCGACGATGATGTTCCTTTCCAGAAATTCTGTGGTGCCGGGCGATGCGTCGATGGGGGATCTGGTCACAGTGACTACTGTTCTTAGGAGGTTGAGGCGTTGAGAAAAGGGGGAACAAGGCCCACAGAGATATGTCGTGTTTTCCAGACCTGATGGCATCAAGCGTACACGCATGCCATTTAACCTAGTGTGCGGAGGTTTCGTGACACCATTGGGAATGCATTTTTGGGCTATCTATAGTGTGGTCAATCAGATTCGTATTGTGTCCCAGCTAAAACTAAAACTATCAAATCCCGTAACTATCGGTTCGAACCTAGATGGATCTTGCGTGAATTTGAAGAGGTGTCATATTTCTTGCCTCGCCCAGTCTCCACATAATATCCTTCATGTCCCACTGAGCACGATTCATATTTCCTCACTCAGAGTATTAATATCTTTTCGGATCCGCCTCAATCGTTGCTGCTGCATCTCCCACTTTTTGTAGATCTCCTGGCACAAATCGTCCGCAGATGAGTACCTGTGCAAGCTGTCAGTACCTAACATATCCTACCATATCTCCGGAATCGTTGGACTAACCTCTTCCAAGTCTCCCCACCATAACCGCCGCGCTTCTCATAATCCCTACAAGCCTCCTCCTTCTCGATATATGCCAATCTACACCGCGCCTGCTCCTCGGCCTGCACCTCATGAATCCTCTTCTCCTCCTTCCTTAACCAAGCAATCTGATCCGCCTTCTGTAGACTCTCAAAGTCCATGCTCTGGAACTCTTCCTTCCAATCCTCATCATTCTTCAACCTTTCGCGTTTCTCCTCACTGCTTCGTAGCTTTGGTGAGTCGTTGGAAACGCGGACCGTAATCAAATCCAAAACGTTTCAGCACCCGATACTACGAACGGCTGTCGACACATCGCGGTTCGGACTCAATACATTGCACCGATTTTTCGAGCTCGGTCCCAGGCCTAACTTGACCAAATGCACCCTTCGTCCACGTTGATCCAGTCAAGGAAGAGATAGAAAAGTCATACCACTCGGAATCGAGGGCGTTTGTTAAGCGCACTCGCCGCAGTTCTGTGATGATCTCTTTTTCTTGGCTTTGCTGTAGGACCCGAGCTACCTTAAAGTGTACTTGAGGCACGGTAAAGTCTTCTATGCCAGTCAATTTTCTGACTGTTTCTCCCGCAATACCAATGTACCAAACTCCAGGATAAAGTATGCTGCCATCAATTTCGTGCTCTTTGATCTAAGGTACGGTATCGAGTCTGAGAATGTTCCTCCGAGCAATTGATGAATCGGTAAACTCTAGAACACGCAATCCAAGAACATCATGCTGAGCATGTTTTCGGAATCTCCAATCACTAGACAGTCTGCTTTCGGACCATGAAGGTTCTTCGTAATGCCAAGGGTACAGGGGGAGATCTGGGAGGAATTCGCCTTTCCCGTTGACTGCGGTGAGATTGACCCCAATAATTTTGAGCCAAAGTTCTCCTGCAGTTTTCATAAGACTGACAATGATATGGTTGTCTCCTATGAGTGTCGGCTGATACTCGTCTTTAGAGTTGTGAGCTCTCAAATTCTGTCTCAGAGGCCCAGCCAAAGCGGAATGAGGGCCAATTTCAACAAAGATCTTGGGAACTAGAACAGTGGTGAGGACAGCCTCAGCAGCAGAAGAGAAGAGCACCGGGAGATCAAGTTTTTGATCCAATACGAAGGTCCTAGAATGTGTCCGAGAGACACGACCGAGCCAGTGACCGAGGAGAAAAACGGAATCTTTGGAATTGCAGCGGTTGAAAGTTTCCCAACAGCCTTTGGTATTCTCCAGCAACAGATTTTATATGATCTTACAAATCGTTAGCGAGTGATGTTTGAGGGAAATTGATAGCTTACGGGAGTGATATGCGCAGTCGACTTGTAGCATACGAACTAAAGTATCTGGGTGCGCCCTCCGGATTTTTTCAGTAACCGATTCCAACACCGCTCTATCTCCTGTCAAAGTCACACTTTCTGGGCTGTTCTCGCAACCAATGCTCACTCCGTCCGCTAGAAATGCAGAAACCGAATATCTACCTAATCCTATCGCAGCCATCCCTCCGGTAAGATTATGTCGCAGTTCATGGACGACTTGGCCCCGGAAGTAGGCTATTTTGATTGCATCTGCAGCTGTCATTGCTCCACATGCATATGCAGCAGCAATCTCTCCTGAGGAATGCCTTGTAACGCCATTAGGCACGATGTTCTACGTCACCAAGAGATCTATCAATGCAATTTGAAGTGCTGTGCAACATGGCTGTGAAAACTCGGCGTTGGACAAGCGACTGGTTTTATTGAAGGCCACGAATTCATCTACAAGTTTGTTAGAGGATATACCGAATTGGGGTGGCATGGCTTACTATTGAGCGTCCATCTCGGAGGATTCGGCAGCGTACGCAAGACCTCGTCCAGTCGTGCAATAGAGGCTGGGAAGGTTTGCTCTTCTAGTATTAGTTATTTACCCATCCGTGCCCATTGCGCTCCTTGGCCAGTGAAGGTAAAGATCAGATGAGGCTTGCTGTTTGGCTTTGGCTTACTGGTCTTGGAGGGCTCGAAAGACTCGCTGTCATCAACAACACAATAGGCTCGATGAGAGAGCACCTCGCGTTTCTCGGCAAGCGAATGAGCCATGTCGTGATGAGTATCTGGGTGAGAACTAATGAGGACTCGTGATTTTGGATGGTGCGACGAAGCGCATCGGGATGTTTGGCTGAAAATGCCATCAGGCGAGGGAAAGAAATGGGGACAAGTGCTTTGTCTGAGACCGGAATAATGTAATACGATGCTGCAGATTCTAAGATGACCTAAACGGATATCAGGCATCTGACCTCTGATAATGGCGAGAGGATATTTACATGGGCGTTCGATCGACCAATGCCGAACGAGACCCCGACTCTCTCACAGCGATCAACGGGCCACGGCATTGGTTCAATGGGGACAATCAATTTGCTTTTCTCGAATCGTACTAATTTTTCCATCAGATCGTGTCGCGAATACGAGAGATGAAGCAGAAAAGGAAGACCTACTGTTCGGGTTTGGGGTGTTGAATAAAATGTTAGGAGGGATCGTTTTCTTCTCAAGAGCAAGCACCATTTTGATGACACTAGAAAAGCCCGAAGCGCCTTCGCTATGGCCAAGATTAGGTTTAATCTTTGAATATTAGCGGCTATTACCAAGTGATGGACATGAGAATGGCATACCGAGCCAATATAAATGCCGTATTCCCCGAAGAGTCTTGCAACTGCGGCAGTCTCGATTAGATCCCCAACCTCGAAGGCTTCAGTCAGTATCAAGCAAGGAAGATGATTTAAATAGGGGGAGCAGAACACTTAGCGTACCTTTGTGCCAGTACCGTGGCATTCAATCATGGCAGTCTTCGAGAAATCAGATATCCCACCAACTTCATATGCTCTTCGAATCAACTGTTCTTGGGCATCTGCATTAGGGGAACACATTGACGCCGATCTGCCCCCGGAGTTCACCGCTGTAGATCGGATTACAGCATGCACAGGATCGCTGTCACGAATCGCGTCACTCAGCCTCTTCACATGGATGGCAGAGACTGCCTCCCCTGATGTTGATCGGATGCTGCTAAATAGGATGGCTTGTGCTGGAGGTTTAGCAATCCTGCGAGCTGCGGCACAGATCGCAAACGGTGCGAGCCTCCTCCGACAGCCAGCAAGAATACTTGGCTACGCTTGCGAGCTTTGTACCCCAAACTTCCGATTGGTACTAGACAATGCTGCTAATAAACGTTCAACAGACTTCTTCAGTGCAATTTATTTCGGGGATAGGGCGGCAGCATTTGTGTTATGCAATGACTTTGCTCCGGAAGCGAGAGGGAAGGCCGTCTTCCAGCTCGTCAATTGAGAGCAAGAGTGCATTCCAAACACTGCACACCTCGAGACGGTGCTTGCCACTCCCACTGGTGAGAAAATAATCATCGCAGTGTGCTTCCAACTATATAGAATCTAATCATGGATATCCAAAATCAGGATTTGCATTGGCAATTACTGGCGATATCGTTGCCCCGAAGAGAAAAACAATTGCCCCGATGTTCCAAAGACTACTTTCGACGTTCCAAGCAAGAGGAAACGCAGATGTCCATGGAACAAAAGATTTTGATTGGGCAGCAGCCGGTGCAATTGCGATGGTCAATACAACACAGGAGACCCTGGGCCTGACAGATGAGCAACTGCGAGCCTCCCATGAGAATTATAGAACACGCGGAATGTGCTCTAGCCCTACCGTCCTGATGGTTTTGGACAGATTTCTACGGATGGGGGAAGGACAAGATAATGTGATTGCGATAACCTGGGGGGCCGGTCTAGTCACTGAGATGGCAATGCTAAGAAGGTGCCGAGGAGAGGAGGACGATGGATAGGATGACACGTTTCGTAACCACCGATTCAACATTAGCGAATAGTGCTTACTACAGAATATGAAAATAAAGACCGAGAGGTATCCACAGCCCAGGCAGGCACCCAATGCATGCGCAAGTCCCTCATATATTTCGGTCAAGGAACGTTCCACTGCTCCTCTTTAGAGACGAGTCAGAGTCAATAGCGCGGAAAGTCCAGTGGGAAAAGAGCGGGGAGTTCTATCCTCTAACTCTTCCGAGGCAAAGGTATCAGGGTGAACCGCTCTCTACCACAGACTTTGACACAGTGGATACCATCCCCTCGCCATCATGTTTGCTCATGCCGTCCCATGACGAACTGGCACTCGGTTATCTCATGTCACTCTATGTTCCAGAATCTCCCTTTTGTTATCTTCCGAAATATACAACACCACAGGATCAACCGCACAAGATGCGGTATCATCAACCGTCCTGACTGCCTCATTTGCAAGCCTCCCGCTCTATGCCGACAGCGGTCAGCTCATGAATAAGGCCCGCAGGCACTAACCAAAAGCCCTCGCCAAAACAAACACGGCCCTGGCTTTATCAAATACATCCACACTTGACAACAAAGTGGACAGACAACGACAGGCTTTTCACGGGTTACGGAACATGGGAACTTTACCGATCCACTTGCCCTCGTCCAACTCATTTAGCATCTATCTCGCCAGACTGGGCCAACTCAATTCTACAGTCAATATATGAGGCCTTGGACGTGCCAAATTTACTTTAATCGCTAGTAGAGCTAGAAATATGAGCCCTTATACTACAAAAATATTCGTAAATTTTGGAGGCGTTGGGGTCGAAGTATGTCTTCGCAAAAGGTTGTCCTCCATTCTAGGAATCTGCCTCGCCCCAATAGCTCTTCTTCACTAACTGACGGTTCAAAACTAAATCCTATTGCGAAAGCTTCAAATATGTTTTCTAGGTGTTGTTGTGTTGAGTGATGTATTGGGGGTTTGCAGGATTCGAAGGATTGGGCAGCTGCCTGCATTTGTGGGAATTGGGCCACGTAGCCTCTGAAGCGACCCCAACATCGGCCCCTGATGGCCTGAAAAGCGACCCGGGAGTCTGAAACTCCGGTCGCTAGTTCTATATATTCTTCGATCTGCATTGAGATGATGCTGACGCTGTTGGTATATTTCTGTTAGTGAAGGGCTTCGTGTTTCAGACGCCAGATTTGATCTGGGCAGCTATTTCTTGCACGCATTGCCCGGATCCTGACCTAATATTGGGCCTTTGGTTTATGTGTCTTGATATCTGAGTAAGCTTTGGGAGAGTAAAAATGGAAGCAATAATATTTCGAGCTAGAGAGGATCTATAAAGAGTTTTTCTATCTTCCATTTTTCCGGCTACCTTCAATCTCAGTTAACAATCATCTCCCAAACACTGCAACTCATTTTAAGTGCAGGATTCTACCGCAATTCGTATACTTTCTCTAAGATACCTTTATTCAAAGGTCAATATCATTTAATCCGCTATCACAATGTTTAAATTCACCTTCATCCTGTCCTCCATCCTTTGCGTCAGCAATGTAATTGCCTCACCACACCAGGCAATGCGACTCGCACGAGATGCTGTCTACTCGTCCTCTTCCTACGACAATGAGAGTCCTTCAAGTAACAGTACCACCATCACCGGATGGATTGGGACACAGGTTACAGAGATACCGGCACCAGAGACAACGTCAAGTCCTGACTGGCAAACAACATCATCATCAAACCCACCACTGGCAGCGAGCCCTACATCATCGTCAAGCTCTCCACCTGCAGCAGGTCCAAGTACTTCGTGCACACACTCTACACACTCTACACACTCCAAGCACAGCTCAACCAGAACAGTATCTGGCGGCAAATCTGTCGAGACAATGACTATTCAACCAGGAGGCTTTGATGCGTTAGTGGTTTTTGAAGAGAATCTTTCGAACGAGGATATATACGTGGAAGTCCGCTTATCAACCTGGTATAAATCCTCAGGCGTAGGTCATTCAACATACACGAGCCCGGATGCTGGAGGCCAAGAAGTGTCGACTACATCCACACCTTTGTCTGCACCGACATCTTCGTAGGGAGACACTGCGAACTCTGATGACCCGAGTTCCTCTCAAAAATGGAATGGAAGATGGAGGGAGCCGAGAACACTCTTGACTGTGACGGAAAGTAAGATAAGCCCATCGGGGCCTATAAATTGATGAATGATGTACGGGATTGATAAGTGCCCGATTTGGAGAAGATTTTGTTACTTTTGGGTTTGGAGGCAGACATGGAAGGTGAAGAGATAACCCGAGAATTGAGAGTTCACTATAGAACTTTGTTTAGATGTTGGAGATCCTTGAAGTCAATAGGATATTATTGCTTATTTCCTCGCGAAAGAACATTTAAGTCCTCTTCAGAACTATTACTACTTCTATTTTCTATCACTTTGGTACTCTCATTTAACCAACTGCACCAGTGAGATTATTGTTAAGAATTTTCATCTACACTTTGGAATTTCTCCCCTCCTGTGAAAAATTCTAAACTTATGTCCTTTGAAAATGTTCCTGGGCAGGGAGTGCAGCGGGTCTCGGCTGCATAATCCGGGCTTTAGATGATCCTTTAAAGTTGAGAGACAGGCAAAATTGCGGAGGGTCGGCTTCCGAGCCAAATTTGGATAACTTCCTCGTAAGCTGTATTGCCGAGAAGCTACTTTGAAATGGCAGGAAACTAGCCTCCAGTGATATCTCTCAGTGATGGTGCTGATTTTATGAAGAGTAGAGTCTGGCGGAACTCAGGAAAGAGGGGAAGTGGACGCGGTGGACTTCCCAGCCGCACTTTGGGGAACATTCCCGGGGAGGATATTCAGGGGCAGTTGCTCATCCTGGATCTATTCAAGGTACCAAAAATAATTTTTGCACCGCGAAGATATATAGAATGTTGCAGCACCAGCGGGGTCCTGAGTGATCCAGCAACAAATCAATTCCAGGAGCTTCTTTAACTTGCGAACCAATATGTATACTTCGCTAGCTCTTGCAGCCATTTCAGTACAAGCCGTCACGGCTTTGATACTGAAGGATGGAGTTGCAAGTTTCTCTTATAAGTTATTGCAAGGATGCTAACTTATACAGGGGAAACTCCCAGCTTTGGGATGGAACTCATGGAACGCTTTTGGATGTAATATCAACGAGACAAATATCATGACTGCTGCAGAACAATTAGTCAATCTCGGTCTGAAAGACGTTGGATACGAATATGTGAACAGTAAGTTGTCAATCCGCAATTCGCTCCCTGCTAACAGCTTCCTAGTTGACGATTGCTGGGCCGTTAAATCTGGCCGAGACAATCTCACCGGTCAGATCATACCCGAACCCTCGAAATTCCCATCCGGCATCGATGGAATAGCCGATCGAATACATGATCTCGGACTCAAAGTTGGTATATACGGCAGCGCTGGCACCGAAACATGCGGCGGATATCCAGCGCAGATCGGGCATGAATCTCTCGATGCTGCCACCTTTGCCAACTGGGGAATCGACTACTTCAAGTACGACAACTGCTACGTTCCAGCAAACTGGACCGACAAATACGATGCGTGCGTCCCCGATCAATGGCAGAAGTACGGTCCGTACATCAACGGCTCATGCGCTGCATCCGCCACCGATGCGCCACTGGGATACGACTGGAGCCAAAGTAATACCTCTCATCGATACCAAATTATGCGCGATGCATTGCTAGCACAGAATCGGACCATCCTATTCAGTCTATGTGAATGGGGCCAAGCGCACGTCCAAGACTGGGGAAATGCAACGGGCAACTCTTGGAGGATCTCTGGCGATATCAATCCCTGGTGGGCTCGTGTTGCTGAGATTCTGAACGAAAACTCATTCCTACTTGACAGTGTGAACTTTTGGGGCCACAATGATGCTGATATGCTTGAGGTTGGGAATGGGAATCTAACGTTGGCGGAAACCAGATCGCATTTTGCGTTTTGGGCTGCGATGAAGAGTCCTCTTATTATTGGCACAGAGTTGGAAGCTTTGCCTGCTACACACCTGGACATCCTCAAGAATGAGTATTTGTTATCATTTAGTCAGGATGAGGTGTATGGTGCCCCTGCCACGCCGTACAAATGGGGGACAAATGCGGACTGGACGTTCAATGCTACGCATCCAGCAGAGTATTGGAGTGGAGAATCGACTGCTGGTGTCTTGGTGTTGGCTTTGAATGCGTTAGAGACGTCTGCCACGAGAGAAATCTTGTGGAGCGAGGTTCCGCATTTAGATACGTCCATTGGGTCAGATGGATTTAAAGCCACGGATATTTGGTCAGGGAAGAGTCTCGGGTGTCTGAAGAAGGGCATCAAGACGACTGTTGAGAGTCATGATACTGTGGGGTATATAATAGGTGAAAAATGTACGCTGGAATAAGAGAGTGAGAGAATGAAGGAAGGTAATCTAAGATAGAATTCACATCGTCGACAACACTCACGACTCCCGCTTGGTTTCTAGTCCTTGTTGTCTCGACATTCCGATTCTATTGATAGGAGAAACTAGCCGGGCCACCGAGCCCTGAGACTCTAGAAACAAAATCGATTCCCCAACTCTGATTCCCTAAGTGGAAAATCATCTTCGACTGTATTGCCCAATGTGCACTTGGTCTCCATAACCTCAAGCTCAGCAAAATATCACCAACCAGCCAAAATGTTCTTGTCCCATTATCCCTTTCCATCTCTATAACTCCAGCGAAATGCAGTCCCGTACCAGCGAGGTGGATTCATCGCCTTCTATCTGTACCCCATCTATATGCCCGCTGATCAAAGAGCTTGTCCTGTTTGGTTCAATAGACTACCCCTTTTTAACGGCCCACACAATCGCTCCGCCAACGCCGAAGACAGACACAAAGACTGTTCCATTGTAAGCCAAATAGGACTAGAGAAAGGAAGACTTAAGTAGGACAGGCGGAGAACTTACTCACGAGAAATGCCTCCACAATTTCATGTGTCGGCAAGCTTCGTCGTAATAGTACGCCGCTGGCTTCTCCTAGGCCCTGAATAATTCGTGGGTCGAGAGCAGGCATTGTAGAGAATGCGATATCGCCTCGAAAGTGTCTGAAAGGACAGTGGAAGCAGAAACTGGCTCGCAGTCTGCCGTCGGTTCAACGAATTCGAAAATTGAGCCACTGCCAAGAGGCCCAAGAACGGGCGAGAAGAGCATTCCTGACAGCTGGTATTAAGTACTGTAAGTGTTTGGTTTGGTTGCGTGGTCGTCGCTTAGAATCACCCCATTCCCCACTTCCCGACCGGGCTGAGAGACTGTAGATGTTTGAAGCACGGCCAGGGCACGTTTGGTCTCGGAGGTCAGTTCGACGCGAGAAATCGACTCATGTGCTATATCATTCGACTTTTGTTTCGCGCAACCGCCACGGGGATATTTTTAGAGTCGTCATCAAGGGCAGAGCATTGGTCGCGGTTTCTGGGCTGCCTGGTCGTGGCCGTCAGAGGAGTCGCTGGACTGAGGAGGGAACTGAGATGAAACGTTTTTGAGCATTTGTACGCTCCTTGATTTCTTGATCTCAGTCCGACTGTCATGGAATTGGGCGACTACTCTCCACGGCAGCGCATTCGATTTCAAGGGCGTGGGGTAGTAATATACAAGCAAGCTTCTGTCTTGTTCGCGAAGGTCAGGTGATTTATTAGTATTTTGAGTTTTAGCTCTTAGCTAATATAGAGCGTTAAGAGTTCTAGTAATCTTCCATACAATTAGTACTAGCTTTAGGAATATAATAATTATTATGCACATCCTAGCCCATAATCGACGGATTTTCTGCTGAATTGGCGGCTCACCCCCCTTTCCCGAAGCGAGGTATGCACACCAAAACTAGACTACATGAATTATCACTGGTGTATATGCATCACAAGAAAGTAGCAATTAGCCATGCCCTAATTCTAGCCATTGCAAATTCTGCGATTCTTCTAAACACGGTTCCTCAAGTCGTTCCCGCACTTAATATCCTTCCCCCTTCTCGTCCACTTCGCAACTCTCATTATTTTTTAAAACCCCCACATCTCTCACTACTTCCCTGTGCCGCCCAATTTAGCAAGAAATTGACCCCTAGCATCTCTCATTACTCAGATAGCAATCAATCAAATACTACCCCCACAATGCGCACTCCACAAACCAGAAACGGGCCTAGTGACCGCCGCCTCCTCTTCGGCACTCTCTACACCCTCTTCGCTCTCTTCGCCTTGCATACGCACCACCATGCACATGACGACCCAGACGCACATCTTGTGTTACATGAGTGATAGTCGTGACTATGCTGTGGAGTGCGTTCTACTACAAAAATACCGGGTATGAGCTATCTGAAAGGCGAAGGCGGAAGGCTGTGAGAGTTGCACTGATGAGAAACGTGAGTGAAAATGGCTGGAGTGGGGAAAGCTGTAAAACGCGTACAGAGGTGTGGAAGCGACAGTTCGAGTTAAGGGAGAGAAGAGGTGTTTGGTGGTGAAGGAGAAGGAGTTGAGGGAATGGGAGAAGAGCTTGGATGAGAGAAGACGAACTCAGACAAGGTGATGTGGATAGGGAATGGCCGATCCCACCGCTGTGCACCTACGATGGATGGCTTCATGCTTGTCGTGAAATGAAGGAGTGAAAAATGTGCATCGCTTCATAACATTTCTTACTGATCTATCATTATCTCATACCATACCGCACAAAGCGAGCAGAAAGACACCAACGCCAAGACCAATAAACACTGTCCCTAGCACCCATCGAACATTCTACGCAACACCAGTGACGCGACGAATTGCCCTCCGTACTCCCTCCCCAACGACCATGATCGCTCCTTCCTGCTCGAGAATGCGGATTACCTCTGCAAACTCGTTGCCCTCGACTGGCACGCTGCTCTGCTCGCCCATTTTCTTGACCACCTCGCTGTATCTAGCAGCTTGGCCCTGTCTGGTCATCTCGTCAAGCAGTGACAACACCGCATTTTTCAAATCCTGCTTTCGTCTGCGCTCGCTGGCACTGGTTCCCTCCGTGAGGAGACTCATATCAATAAGTCCAGTTCGCGAATCTGTGGCGGCTTGCTTGAGAGCAGATTTGATGAGTCTGACAGCTTCCTTGACATCATCCCTGGTCACGATCTCGGAAAGACGCATCTTTGCGTGAGCTTCAGCAAGACGGATCATGGATTCAAGTTGTCGGGTCGTGGCTGTGATTCGGCGTTCAGCAGCGCGGACATCTTCGCCGAGCTTGCGCATTTCGACATATGCACTGACGAGCTCTTGGGATGCCTCTGGGCTAATGCGCGGTTGACATTTGGTGCGTGCATATGAGATGTAAGAAGTTAAGAATTCAATGGGCTGCTGATTGTTAGTTATTTCTCTGAATAGCAGGGTAGATATATTACCAGAATTTCCTGCCCGCCAGCAGCGCTCTGTGGCTTGTCGTCCAAATACATGCTCAACAAATGGCGTGCCATTCTTCGATCGTTAGTCTCGTCAACACGATCCAGGATCAGATAGACGAGATCGAATCGAGACAACAAGGTAGGTGGGAGGTCGATATTTTGAGGAACAGGAAGATTGGGGTTGTACTTGCTGCCGATCGGGTTGGCGGATGCAAGAATGCTTGTGCGAGCGTTCAGAGTTGTGATAATGCCTGCCTTGGCAATGGAGACTGTCTGCTGCTCCATGACTTCGTGCAGGACGGATCTGGTTGCATCTGACATCTTGTCAAACTCGTCAATGCAGCAGACACCCCCGTCAGAGAGCACAAGAGCACCAGATTCGAGAACCAACTGGCGAGTCTCGGGGTCCCGAGTTACATATGCAGTCAAACCAACGGCTGAAGAACCCTTGCCGCTAGTGTAGACGCCGCGGGGGGCGATCTTGTGGACGTATTGCAGGATTTGGGACTTTGCTGTCGAAGGATCACCGCAAAGCAGGATGTTGATATCACCTCTGTATTTCGGACTTCCTCCTTTCTCGAAAGACTTGTTTGTGCCACCAAATAGTTGCAAGAGAATTCCCTTCTTGACATCGTCCATCTCAAAGATGCTGGGAGCTAAGGAGCGAGAGAGAATATCATAAATGTCTGGTCGAGCAGCCGTAGCCTTGATCTTTTCCTCTTCTTCCTCGGAAATCTTGCGAGTCTCCTCGATGTTGCCGGCAAGTTGCTGTGACAAGTCTTCCTCGATGGTAGAGACATCAATGCCCATGCGCTTCTTGTCAACTTTTTGAATGTGCAGCACATCAATATAGGTCTTGAAGATGCTTTTCTGGGTTCGTTGTCGAGGGTTGACTCGGACACCAGCGGCTTTGAAGATACCAGTAACTTCAACCCGATCACCAGCTTTACACAAGTCCACTAGCTCATCGTATGCGCACATGGAAACCGAATGTGGTGTTTGACCTGCCGGAACAGAGTCTGGAGTTTCTTGTAGCTTGATGACCTGCTTGTCCATGAAGCCGGATCGATTATGTACTATTTGCATCGAATTCGGAGAATCACAGATTGGGCGAGGACATTTGCTAGGCTCGGAAATCTTGCCACGATCGATATCCACCTTGACTGTATGATTACAGACCTGACACTTAAAAAAGGCTTCTTTCATATCGGGGATGATAGGTGTAGTTCGAATCACGAGTCCTTTGATGGCAACGATCTTGTCGACATCTATATGAAATTAGCATAACTCGTCAATCGTCAGATGGGAATGTACCAGAAGGATTGAGGTCTCGCATATTAACAGTAGAATCCATGCCAAAGGGACGGACTCTATATGATCTCTTTTGAACTTCTTGGCACCAATCAATCTCGTCTGGTCCCAGAGTCTGCTCTCGCGGGGTTGCTTCCGGCTCGTCTCGGTCAGAGCTCAGCACCGGAGGCTCAGAGCTCATGATTCGGCTGCGCTGGGATGCTTGACCTGCAGAGCTTTGAGACTGTTTTTGGCTCGCCATTTTCGCCTCGGCAATCTCGTACATCACATCCTTAATGGCCTGGTCCATGAGGGTGACGATATCCTGGGGATAGTTTTGAGATTGTTCCCAAAGCTTCTTCGTAGGCGGGTATGCCTTCATGTTTTTGAAATCTAGATTGAGACTGGTGACACCAAGAGTCAACATGTTTTGCATCGTCTGTGCATATTCCTTGGTATTGGAGTCTTCATCAGCATCAGTCTCCTCCTCGGACATGCCGTCAGCCCACATGCGGTATTTCTTGGTGTAGTTGCGTAGGAAGTCCTTGAAAGTGTTAAGGGTATCGTTGATCGATACATTCGTGCCCCAAATGCAAAGTAGAGAGTTTCCTCCCATAGCTTGGGCATCGGATGTAGTGGGATCAAGGTTGGAAAAGGTGGGAGCCTCGGAAGCAACTTCGCGGACGATTCGACCATTCTCATCCATGAAAATGCGGCGTCTGGAGTGAGGAGTGTTGATAGTATCCGAATTGATATCACCACGTCTGGAAACATTGAGGGATGACCCCGGACCGGCGGCGGAGCGCGAAGATCGGACGAAGAGGCCACTGCTGTCACTATGGAGGTTGTTGGCCTGCTGGCGTGGTGCAGGGCTCGAACTCGAGGCATATCGAATGGGAGATGATTCTGATCACAATTAGCATCCACAACCCGATAGACTTGAAGCATACGTACCACCGATGAGACCACTTGCGCTGGCTCGAGGAGTACGATCACCGTCTTCTGTTGTCTGGGTATTGGTCATCTGTCGAAGAGGGGACGAGACATCTCGCTCGCGGTTTGCTCGCGCGATATCTGCTGGTGAGGAGCGATAGTTCATCGGCGAGGAAGATGGGACACTTCGTCGAGGCGTCTTGCCGCCTTCAGAGGATGCTGCTTCATTCTGAAGCTGAGCGGCAGCTGGATCAGGAGGGCTCGATGGGAGAGCTTGGGATGAGTTCCTCTGCGATGTCCGCTTAGGAGTACCAGATTGCGAGCTGCGCTGGCGCCGATGAGATGGGGACGACATCGTGAGAATCGTTGTTCTTGAGAGTTGGGAACAATGTCGACTCAATTGATGTTTGTGAAGGAGGAAGATTTTGGAAAATCGCGTCGCGTCGAGAGAGCGCGTAAAGTGCCTGCATTAGCGGCCCCTAGCGCGTTTTCGCATTAAAGGGGCTTCGCCCCACCCAATCAACCGCAATGTCCCAAGATATCTTGAACAAATATATACTGTCGTCGGTTTTGAAGATCGGAGATGATTCGAATTGAGTCTTCTTGCGCCCTATTGTCCTTATAGCTCTCATACAATGGATTCTACAAGTCAAAGGGATCCTCTGCCAAGGCTTGCATGAGTCGGGCTCTTTCAGATGTCCTCGAGAAGTTGGAATAACGTCATTCATTTGAAATCCATTCGAACTTAAGTGATGCTCAAAAAATGGGTTTTCTGAAGGTCCCAGTCCCTTTCCGGAGATTGAAGAGGCATAGAACTGGGGCCTCTAAAGTCACGTGAGTTGCCTGCTCGATCAACAAAATTTGCACTGTTCCAGCATATCTGAAATATTCATGTACACCCTGATCAGAATGCTAGTAGTGTAAAGTTAAAGAAAGTTTATACCTCAATGTCCGTAATGCTTTGGGATAAATGAAAAGCTTTGGAGTCAAATGCTCGTGCTGTGGTGAACATATTAGAACTCCCATGGTCCTCATTTGCAGGATCATGTCTCAAAGTCAGCTCATTTTCTTCCATTCAGTTTGTTTGTCAAGCATATCTCGATGGGAAAGGAATGTACCGAAGTCAGCTGGATCATCGACCACCAAGGCACGAATCGGTCACGTGATATCATTATAGATAGAGACATTTGAACCTGGAAAGAGGACGATTAGGGAGTGATGCACGTGTTGCAACGACGATATGCATAGTTAAGATATCTATTTCTGCTAATTTGTTGTAACTCCTGCCAAACTCCGGCTTTCCAAGTTCCGTCAAGACCACATACACTGACTACTCTCCACATAACTGCTCCTCACTCCATACAGTGTGCTAATTCCATCACTCCAAATATCACTCTCCAACACCCCCTTCTTCTTATCACCTCCCTCGTGCCTTGTCATCACCACCTGCCACGAAAAGCTCGAATGGCCTACACCAGCAAAATCCTGCGCCTTCAACAAAACCAAATAATCCACCAAAGCTCTCTGATCCCATCTCAACCTCTCCAACGCATCCATATCTTTCTCCTTCAAGAGATCTTCCTTGTGTGTAACAGCGATATTGGAGCCCGTGGCTTGAAGTCCGAGTTTGTGGATCTCGGGAAGATTGCCAGAGGCCACATAGATCAGTGGAATCTTGGCAGAAATCGCTTGCTCGATATATGCTGCAGTTTGGGCGGGAAAATGGGCGTATGCTACGTCTGAGTTGTGGCGCTGCTCGAGGAAGGGGTTGTCTGTTTGCAGGTGTGCACCCATAAATGATGGATTCATGATCGGCTCTGACATATTCAAAGATATCTCGTACCATTCTGACAGCTTATTAAGCGTAGTAGTTGCCAGACGTCGAACATCAGATCGGAATTTGAGGATATTTCCAAAAGCGTGCGCGAACTTATGGCCATCCGAATGCGTCGGGTAATGCAGAAACGATTGCTCGAGATCAATAACAATTGGTTCCTTCTCCGGATAACTCGGCATATGCTCCTCGATCCAAGCATTTAACCTGATCGGCCACTCCTCCGGATGTTCCAGCCCACTGGCTGGAATATTGTTGAAAAGATGCTCGGGAAGCAATCCTCGGCGACGCGGACTAAATGTTTCCTCCATATGTCTAATCAGCAACATCTCGGGACACGACAATCTCAACGAATCCGCGAAATGCTCCACGTCAAACATATACTCCATCCCGTTCCTGCCCGGTCCATGTCTCTTTTCTGTATGACCGTGATCATGCCCCATATCATCTTCATCCCGTAACGCAATATTAGGAAGCACCAAAGCACCACCAGCACCGATTGCATACCTCACACAATTCAAAATCGAATTCCTAACATGGCCGATGCCTCCATGATTGTTGTCACATGTGAATACGAGACTTTGGTTCCATTTTGTGGACGAGCAGACGGCTCGCATCTCCTCAGAGTCAACAGGAGGGAAGTCGAAGGCATCGATGGAAGGGCTGATCAGACCACCTTTAGAAGGGGACGGCCCGTACCAGATTCTGTGCGCGGGAATGCTTTCACGGTCAAAGGCTAGCCAGAGCCAGATAGACGCAAGGACGACTCCTGCGAGGACTGCGTATCTGCGAGAGGCCATTTTGCTCGTAGGAAATCGATCGTCCAGGGCGATGGTTTTGGGATTGAAGAGGGCATCTTTGAGTTTTGTTTCCTGCAATAGGCCATGGTGGTAAGCTTGCTCCGACCGTGCGTGAGATGATACGCGCCGAGGATGTCCTGAGATCTTCGATGTTTGAGGTTGATCCTAGTCGGTGATCTGTGGGGTGCAGAAGCGAGGTGGAGCGAAGGTATCATTGGGGCTCAATACACAACACTTCTCCCCTTTCGAGCTTCAAAATACCGTGAATTCAAGGAATGCGATGGAATTTGGGGGGAATACTTCTGGTTTATGTTCTGACAGATTTCTACAAGCTTTATTCTCTCCAGATGTATGATAAGCAAAGTTTAGTGAAACTGTCGGAGCTGTAACCGAGTCTCGTTGGTGAAACAAGTGAACGGCCACCTCGAGCGCCCAGGACAAATCACTTTCGTAACCGTACGAGACTCAAAGCATAACATGAGATGATATTAATTCCAATTGCTATGGTTCTTTCTAGAATGAACACGATTACCATTTCAAAAGTAAGTTTACTTATAATCCTCATCCTCAAGTGAGAACCTTACCTTAGCTTCCAAAACACATTAAAACGCGGAATACACCTCAAAACAATGTCTTAATAGATAAAATGAAATCTCATTTGATTCCTCTTTCTCCTAATTTACAAGAAGACGAGTGAAGTCTTCATCAGGCGCGAACCAAACACGCTCTTCAATGCTAACCTCCCCTTCCCGTTCCATTTCCCGCAATCCTTGACATATCTCCTCCTCCATAACATGCGAAACACCCATACTGGTTTTTTCTTCCTCCGTTGTATCTGACGCACCGGCACTACTATTCTTCTCCTCCACCACTACCATCTCCTTTTCCTTCTCACTCTCCTTCGCCCTCTTCTTCTCCTTCGACACAACTTTCCACTCCGCCTGATATGCCTCCTCTAAAAACTGCTCCAACCTCACTTCCTCAGATTTCTCGGCTTCGGCTTTTTGCTGCCAACCTCGGACTGTCGTCTTACTTCTTGGCAATCCTTTGGTGTACTCGAAAGCCGGACTCTGGGCATTTGGCTTCTTAATTTCTTCGGGCTTGAGTGTTACTGCTTGTTTGGTGGCTTGCTTGGAGGTTTTCTTCGCCTTGCGGGGTCTGCTCTTTTCTTTTGCCTCCTCCTTATCCTCCAGCTCTTCTGTTTTGCCTACATTTTCCTCTTCGATCTTGTCTGCTGCTTTCTCCAATCCTTTCTCCGCCTCTGCCATTGCGGCGATCTGCTTCAAATGTCTCCTGTCTCTATGTGTCTTCTTCTTTGTCGGTACTGGGTCTTGAGTCACCGAAGGCTGGTCGATAATCTCATTAATTTGTTTCTTTCCGTAAAACTTGTGGTGGACGAATATGCCACCAACAGAGAAGATGAGGATGATGGGGGTAGAGAGTACGATTGCTGCTGCGACCGGGCCGTAGGTGGCTGAGGTCATGCCTGCAACTCCGTCGGTGGAGAGGGTAATATTGACCATGGTGGTCACGGAGATTTGGACTATCGGTTGGTGGAAAGGATGTGCGTTTTATGACGAGATTGAGATATTTGGGGAAGTGGTGTTCGCGACAGTTGGGTGGCTGAGTAGAAAAATATACAAGCCTTTACAATTTGCCGGAGAAGGGATTTAAATTTAAGCTTAAGCTCATCCCAAATATCTAAAATCTAAATTAGTGTATTTCATTGTGAACTGATTAGGGTGAGGGTTTGCTTTCGGTACCAGTCAAAATATAGTCCAGTGGTGAACCAACGAAATTCCCAAAGAAAGAGCATCTGTTGCATATCGCACATATCTGCTGAGGATTTCAGCTTTCTCAAATGAGCTAATACTAACATATTTTGAGACTGCTCACAATAGCGAGTAGCTGAGCGTCCAGTCAGATAATTGGGACGGTAAGGATTTAATACAGTATCTAACAGACGAATGTGTAGCAGGGATGACCTCGGCTTAGAGAGGATGGAAGTAACATTTAGGAAAACTGTAAAAGTCATTAAGATCATAGAAATATGCGCGGATCTGGCCAGGCACTTGGTTGTGTCTCCGTGATACTACCAGGAGTCAAATAAGCGAAGTCCCTGAATTGCCCCTGGTGCCCCCGAACAGGAAGTGACCAAGTCTCGTCATAATTCAAAAGATACCACAAGAATACGTTTAAAATTGGAAGAACCAGCCGTGTTTGAATGAGCTGTATCCTATAATTGGCTCTAGCTAAGTGAAGCAAATTCCATTTTCAAGAAAGTTGAAACTGTTGAAGGATTCAGCGGCCCTCACAACCCCGCAGCATCGATCAGATTCAAATAAACCTCGCTCATGGTAGGGAATGACGGAATGGCGTGCACAAGCTGTTCGATCTTTAGCCCACCCACAATGGCTACCGTGGAAGCATGAAGCAAATCCGCGGCGTCCTGGCCAACAATAGTTGCGCCCAACAACACACCGGAATCCGAGCCCACGATCCACTGCGCCCATCCATCCTCATATCCATCAGCATGCAATTTTGCCCCAAGAGTCGCTGCGGCAGCTGTGATCTCACGCACAGCTCGCCCCTCGCGCTGCGCAGCGGACCGCGTCAATCCCACTTGAGTTACGGTAGGGCTTGTGAATATCACCTGAGGCACAGCAACAAGATCTGCCGTTGCAGAGAAAGCATCGAACTTTGCGGGGTGTGATGGAAAGTCTCCCTTTGCGCGAGCAATGATGGAATTTGCCGCAATCCGGCCATGATACTTGCTTGTATGGGTCAGCAGTGCCCGGCCGTTAATATCACCAGCGGCGTAGAGCCAATTTCCAGGGATAGCCGTCAACCGCAGGGACTCGTCAACAGGCAATGGACTGCCAGAATCTACAAGAGATTGGAGTCCGATCATTTCAAGACCGATGTTCTGAGTGACCGGCCGACGCCCTACAGCGACGAGAATCTCGGAGGCTATAATAGATTCCCCTGAGGACAGTTTAACAGTAACAGCTCCTCCAGGACTGGAGCGCTGCACTGCCGTGATGGTGGTAGAGAGGAGTGTTGTTACACCACGACGAGCGAGACTCTCCCGGACCAATTTCCCGGCTTCCGGGTCCAGTCGAGGCAAGATCTCTGTCGTTTTATGGACGATCGTGACCTTGGCGCCAAAACTTGAGTATGCCGTCGCCATCTCGCACCCAACAACGCCACCACCCAAGACGACAAGATGCTCTGGCACAATGCTAGAGCTTGTCGCCTCTCGCGGTGTCCAGGGCTTTGCCTCAGCCAGCCCGGGCACTTTTGGGATGATGGGTTCGCTCCCAGTGCTGAGTACCACCGCATGGCGAGCTTCAAGCTCGACACTCTCTGTCCCATTATCAACCACAACTTTCTTCTCACCAGTGATCTTACCAGTTCCTCTGACGAGAACTGCGCCGCTTCTCTCCACAAGTGGCACCAAGAGAGAAGTGTCTTCCCATCGGGACGTAAATGCATCCCTTCTCTGGAACACTGCTTGCACGTCAACCCCAACATCTGCCGAAATAAGCCTCTCCTTTGCCCCGCCAATCTTTCTAGCACCTTCCAGTGCTTCGGCAGGTCTCAGGAGGGCTTTAGATGGAACACAAGCCCAGAATGGACAGTCACCACCAATTAGCTCCCGCTCGACGACTATGGCTGTGAGACCCTGCGCAACGCAACGTGCTGCAGCGACACGTCCTGCCCATCCAGATCCAAGACATATCACATCGTAGACTCGAGATTTGAGTGACGATGGCAGATGGGTGTTAGGGTGGAGATTGATACTGTCTGTGGTAGGCATTTCTACCTTATGCTATAATGTAGCAAATTTTCCCAGATAAGCCTCAATGGAGAAAAGGAGTCGATTGATGGTGTACTGTAACGTAGCAAGAGAGTTCAAGTAGAACTTGGAGTGATGAAATCGTCGTCACTAACGCCATTTATATATTCTCGCCCTTCTCAAGATTAACTTTTCATCGAGTAAGGCGGAATACTCTCTTCCCTTGTTGACTCGCAACTTTAGGATAAAATGCAACAGTTACATTAATCCAAACTTGCAGCCTCTCCAGGTGTGTAACCTGAGCTGCGGGGTTATGCAATGACTAAGACAATTATATGCATGAGTTGTATGCATACTATGTTGATCTTAACAATTTCGTCACGAAAAGGGGCAAGTATTGGACAAAGGAAAGCCGCTAAAACAAATATGGAAAATCTACTTGCATCGCAACTTGTTTTGATTCCCACATCTTCTTGGCAGATTTCAATTGATTCGAGAGAGCAGTAGACCTTTTAGGACACCATCCCGCATGAAGCTGGCAGTTTTTCCAAACCGCTCGTGAATTCTTTCGTTCACTACTTGCAGTTCAGGAAATTATTATGTGAAGTCAATACCGTGACTTTGGAAATAATAAATGCAACAAATGCTCCACCAATCTCGTCGGACAGTGCTGCCTCCCTTGGTAGAGTAGTTCAATACTCGAGAAGCACTTCCACTAGCTCCACCAAATGCGCGACCTCCATCTCCATCAGACCTTGAGAGCCTAAATGTGAGGAGATATCCAGTGCATGTTTTCGCTGCACTCGCCTTCGAAGCACCAGTTCCGATTTCGGTCTATTATATCAAGCCCGAATAAACAGTCTACAACCGCTAAAATAAAACCTATATCAGTCCTGCCGATGATCGCCATTTCGTGAAGCAGACTTTTGAACAAATTTCCAAGATTGGACAACGCTTGGATAATTACTTCTCTTGATACATCACGCCCACCATCAAACCAAAGCACATCTTTGAAGCCCAGAATTCAAACATACGATTGAGCGGCTGCATAAGTCATTCTCGTTCTACATGCCGCCCCTCAAAATTAACCCGCCATCGCTCGGCCAACTAACAGTGTCCAAATTCTCTCGATTGCATCTCAAATCAATTCAATAGTGCCAACGCTCTCCCTCCCCGCCACCGCCTCACCATCCATAATCCCATCCACATATGCCTCACCAACAACTTGATACTTTCTATCTATAATGTTTCTTAGCACAAATGGAACCTGATTGCCAATTAATAAAGCAATCACATCGCCAGGCTTGAGATGATCAGTTCCAAGACCAAGATATCCCTTCAGTCACGAATGGCCTTCTCTTATGAGCTTTTGCGACAATCTCGCCACAATATTTCCTAGCAAAGAGCCCTGTCAATCCCAGGTTGAATTCCATCACTCTTAATAAGCTCGAGTAATTCAGAATCGAGAACGTTTATCTCCGACCGGCTATTGACGTGGATCATCATTAAAGACACCGCAATGTGATAACGCAGATTTCCAGTTCTGGCCCATTTACCGCTGTCATTGTAACCAATTTCTGCTATAGCTGCTCGGACCGCACTAGAGATTCGCTCTTTTAAGTCTCGGGATGAGTTTTCTCCAATGAAACTAAGTCGAACGAGTTCTTCCAGAAACCTTTTTACTTGTATAAGTGGAAAATCTATCGTATCTTCGGGAGAACAAAGGTCTGCCCATGTGGCACCAGGGTCGCGTACCTCGTCGTAAATAAAGCCTGATAGTGATACGCTCATATTTGCCCCAATGCCGTTGAAAACGGGCACTTTTTGAAGAAGTGGCCCTGACGCATTGAATTGAGGGTCCGGAGTCATATGATCAGTGCTTATACTTTGTAGAGTATCTCTTAGTGGCTTGGACCAATCCGGAACCGATGAAGGCAAACCAAGCTGAACTTTAGGGAACTGGCAAAGGCTAAGAGCAGATAGATGTCCCTGTCTAAGTAGCGCAATGGCAACAGATATGTATGCGTCCGGGCATGATCGCGTATAGTCTGGTAGGACTCCAAACTCCTTCAGCTGATCTCTGTCGGCTGCAGACCTAAAAGTCCGTATAATTTATCTCGAGGGTCCGTAGCTTGTATGATGTCGTCGTTAGGTGAGGATGAAAGTCTTGCAATACATGTGGCTCGAAGAAGAGCGAGTAGTGGATATGGGCTAATCCTGTGCGTGTTCCACATGCTAAGTAGGACACTCGGGCGCCAATCAAAGTCCCCCCTGGCAACTGATAGTTGATATGGCGTCAATATAACTCCCTCCAATAGAAGCATCGCCTGGAATACCAACCCCAAGGCTTTGGAAGCATTGAGAGCAGCTGTGCAGCGGCGTCTGCTTAGGCGTTTGGTGCCACAGACGAAGCCTGCTTTTTGAGCCAGTGATAATTCTTGCAGAACCCAGATCCGGCCCCACCAGGCGCGGCTGAACAAATTGGCCATTCCCTCAACTGGAAATAGACCATCCTGTTCATGAGAGCCACTGATGCTGTAATAGAATTTGTTCAGATCTCCCATTAGAAACTCCACATTGGCTAGAGTCTTATTTCCGTTTTCCACATTGACTCGTTGCCTGCTCCTATCACGAAACAGCGGAGGATGAGAAGCCAACTTTCTCCACTGTGCACTGACACTTCAAACCAGGTCAGGACCCCCATCAAGACCAAAGCCCATAGCTTTTGCGCCTAGTTGATTCAAGAAGTCCATGACTTTGTCGCTGGTGGTATCTGCTGGACCAAGCCAGATAGAGACAAAAGTTGCATGTTGATAGATTTCTCTCATAAGTTGTACTTGCCAACTCTTTTCTTCGTTGTCTGACTGATTGATACAGAGAGCGTCAATCCAGATGATTCGAACCTCTTTGTCGTACTGTAGGTGCTCTAGAGCCGAATGCAGATTTCGTGTAACGGAAACCGAGCTGTGACCAACAGTTATTATTTCCGTATCTCGTTGATCTCCCCAGGTATATCACAAAGCAGCATAATCTGGTTTATCATCTAGTGAAGCATGGATAAGGTTACAGCGTGGAGCTTGCTTTCTCTGCGTAGACTTATTCATGGCTGTTGGAAAAAGCTCAATCAACCTGATCTCCGTCTTGGAAGGGTCCAATGGCTTGTATTGTATGGTTTCCATGTTTTGGTCTCGTTGTAATTGGCGGGAATGTTCAGCAAATTGAAAAAGTTTCGAAGAAACTGAGTTTAAGAAATATCGACGTGTGGAACCTTGTGCTACTGCATGACAGGCGCCACTGTCACGAGACATGTAAAGGTGCCTAACTTACCAGGGTTCATATACCTAGAAGCAATCAAGAGTAGGAAGGCGCGCGGTTCTCGCCAGAACTTCTTGAAATTTATGGGACGTATATTAGAGCTCAATAATATTTTTTACTATAGTAATCGTAAGTCCTAGAGTTTTGACTCTCATATAGACTAAATTCAACTTATACTTAGGAGGATCCTTTTCCAGCTCCCTTAAATTGGTTATTCGTTCAGCTGCCACCAAGTGCGCCTGCTTACTAAGTAAGGAACATCAAGCATAACTGGAGGGAGATTCAAAATCTGACGACTATTTTAATCTATTGAATATCTCTTAATTCAAGGAACATTCCAGCCCGCAAGGTTTCTTCTCTTTCTGAATATGCCTTGAGTTGTGGTACATTGAAGACTAGCATTGCACCACGAATTCTGATAGTCGCTAGTGAAGATAATAGTACGACGCGAGACTCTGAAAACGGGTTTGTAATATTTTTTGCCCAGAATTATAGATTGTGGGCACGAGTTGGACTTGGCGACATTTCTTGTCGTGATCGTACTGGCAGTATCGGATCCCAGGAACAAGGATTCCCAGGATCAGCCACTTGACTTAGTTTGATGGAATAGCAAACAACTCGTTATATCTATTGTATTATGACAAAGAAGTAGTGGAGGCTCATCTACTACCGAGAACACTGGAACGCTAAGAATACACGTGATTTTGCCAAGTTTTATTTACACCTTTGCCATGCATTCACAGCACCGAAGTCAAGGGCAATAGTATTGTGAGTGGCTCACATCAGCTATGTCGCTGTCTGAGAATGTGATGCCGATTTTGCAACTCGATGTGCCCGCCTCCGATGCTTCCTCTCTGATCGACTTGGTCCCTCGAGAGGCCCTGTCGGCTTCTGATGCACCTCTGTGGTTCTGTCGAAGGGCACCAAAACCCTGCTCGAGTGTCTCTTTGCTCAATTCGGGTATGTCATGTGCTCCCCCCGAAAATCTTTCAATTTCCACTAGACGAGCCTCGACGTTCCTAACAACTGGGTCGGAATATCGGCCCAGCTTATTGAGGCCATCTTGCGCCAAGCGAAGATAGTTCGAAGCCTCTCCCCAGCGTTGTTTCTTCTGATGAAGACATCCGTACTCCAGATATCCATAAACCTTTTCGATCCCAAATCTAGCATCACTCAGGCGCTCAAGTTTGGGTACGATACGTGATAGAAGAGACTCTGCCTCCTCAAACTCAAAGGAGTCAGAATACACGCTTGCCAAGTGAATGCCTTCTATCAAAACCTCGGGGAGTTTGCCTTGATCAGTGCCGATCTGCTCTTCGAGAAGCTTTCGCATTTTTGAAATAGCCCGTGTGAGATTATGCCCATCTTTCACCGCATTGAAAAGCTCTAAAAGCGAACCAAGAGCTACAATCTCTAGATGAACGAGGCCAAGGGTAGCATAACCATTGACGGCAGCAATTAGCAAGGGTTTTGCTTCTTTGTAACGCTTCGCGTCACACAGTAAATCTCCAAGAAATTGTTGACTGCTGAGTCGAGGTGCCAGTCCCTCTCTGCCGAGCATTTCAAATCCAGCAATCGCTCTTCGATATAGTGACTCAGCTTTCTGCAAATTCGGTTGATCGGTGTTTTCCTCCACAGCCTTGGCAAGGCTATGAACTGCTTTTAATGTCTCCAAGGCAGATGTACCATAAATGGTTTTGTATCCATTGACGACCTTCTCATATGCCTCGATTGACAACGGCAATAGGCCCTGATCCTGATAAATTTCTGCCAAAATCGAGAGTGTTTTCAAAGTCAATGCAGATTGGCCGCCATAGGTATGAGTGTACCGGTCAATTACACGCAAATACACGGCGGATGCTCCTTCCAAATTCCCAGCCTGCTTGTGTGCCCACGCCGCGCGTTCCGTTTCTTCATCGGGGACTTCGTCTGCCGCCGGGTTCTCTCCTTCGCCTTTAACTTCGTCATTTGGACTAAAGAGCGACGGGGGCGCCTTGTCACCCAAAATGGTGTTCTGAAGTGGGTCTGTCACATCCGTGGTAAGCTCTCTAAACCTCTGCTGTTTGCCATTCACCTGAGCTGGTGGAGCAGGATTGGCATTGCCATTGTCATTGTCGTTATCAAATGGTGTCCAGAACGGGCTGTTTGGGTTGGTGGGCAGCGGGAAACCAGGAAAAGAGTCTAGTTTCTGCGGCGTCGGGTCACAGATCATCTGCTCTTTGTCCTTGCCTTGAAATAATGGTATAGTATCATTATCTTCAAGAGGCGCAGGTGTCGAGTATGTGATTTGATCGGGCGTTGCTATGCCATGAATCAGTGCCGTCAACGAGATACAAAACCAATGTGCGTACGAGCAGTGAAGTCTCCTAGCTCATCAAATACCTCTCGCTTTCGTTTCGCGGACTGCTCAACTCGTTTCTGATCAACTTTTATGCCGTGCTTGTAAAAGGTAGTGTCTTTGCCTTGTTCTTCTCTCGCCTTCGACTTCATGGCGATAAATTTCGCTTCTTCCGTGCTTAGGTATTTCTCAAACTTCCATTCTTTGATCTTCTCTTTGAATTTACGTTCACTGCTCAATGTTAACATTAGCATACTTCTATATACCCAACAGTGAACTGCTTCAGGTAGGACGGGGGGAGGGGTTGCTCCTGGTAAAAGGAAATGATAAAATCTACCTCGGCGCAAAGTTATGATTCTCCTTTATTATCTTCATAGTCGCCCCAAGTGTATGGTTCTGTAAGACATATATTCGATATATCTCATCCCGATAGGAATCCCATTTTTGGAGCTTTAGAGTCCGTTTCGATAAGTTTCTATCTTGCGGCGGCCTCGCGGCGCCCTCCTGCTGAGGGTTTACTGTCGACATGATGATAATAAATGATGGCAACAAAATGCTTGCGAATCGAAAGATTATATCTTTAAACGAGCCGATCAAAACGAATTGGAGTAGATTCTCCGTTGATTTGAAGAGGAAGTGTTTACATTGAAGCAGTAAAGTATAACTGGATAGAAGTTGGAAACGAAGCGGGACGCGCTGATCATCTACCCCTGTTTTAAAATTCGCTTAGAGAAAAAGTGCAGAAATCGGAAGCGGCAAGCCATGGCGTCGACGCCACAACGCCCTTGAAGAAGTGACTAGCACTCATCGTCCGCTTCCCAGGGTGCAGAAAATTCGTTCTGGAATCTTATACGAGGAGTGCTGGAGAGTTGGTGCACCGCTAGTGAGAGATTCCAGTGACTGCACGCGTTGTCACGCAGATATATGAGCAGCACTAGGCATCTTTGCAGGGTCGCCAGAAGCTGGACCGTAAGACCTTAAGGAGCTTTCAAAGCGACCAAAGCTGGCGCTGCCCACCAGTGGAACTACACGCGAGCGTCGAATGCAAAAGACGCAAAACCGAGAGTACAGTGATAGCAAGGAACCAAGTCTACATGGCTTTCCCATTGGGATGCGAGTTCGTTGTACCTATTTGAAGAGGAGGATCTGGGCGAATACATTGGCTCCCATCTTTATATTCCCGGTAGATAAGAGAGAGACCAGAAGGAGGTTCCCTATCTGAGGCGCCACAAAGTGAGCTAGAAGAAGCTGAGGCTGATGTGCCAACTACCAGAAGCTGAGAACGCGCGCGGGGACTGAGAGGCTCTAACACGGTCTCAGAAGAAGTGGCAATTCACGGGTTATATACAATAATACAAGAGAAGACCTTGGCGCTGGAATGTGGAGGGAGAGGAGAGTAAGAGCGGAGCGAACAGGTGATGTTACTTGGAGCAAAACTTGGGCCTCAAATTCGAGGCAGCAATCGCGATTGACCAGATTCGACAATTTGGATAGCTTTCCATCCCACCAAACCGCCACAACTTCGCAGCAGCCCCCAGAAACCACACAATCATGGCGCCCTCAATGTCCCTGTTCTCGGTGAATGCGATCCTAATCCTAAATTCCGACGACGGATCCCGCGTCTTCGCAAAATACTACAGCACACCGCATCACACCGCAGGAGCAACGCACACAAGTATGCCCCCCCCCTCCCAATCCTCTCCCTTCGCCCTCCCTTGCTAACAAAACACCCGCAGATGCACCAACAGCCCAAACGCCCTACCCAGATGTAAAATCACAAAAAGCCTTCGAGAAAGGCCTCGTCGAGAAGACCGCCAAGCAAACCGCCGACATTATCCTCTACGACAACAGGATCGTGCTATACAAAAGCGAGAGCGATGTCATGATGTACGTCGTCGGCGGCGTGGACGAGAATGAGATTATGCTCTACAATGTGATCCTTGCGCTGCGAGACTCGTTGCATTTGCTGTTCAAGTATGCTCCCATCACCTCTAGGTGTGCCCCTCTTCCATACCCCTCCTCCCCAAACTTCCCCTTCTTGAGATATCGCAACGTCAAAATCCGAAAGAGATTGAGAATGGGTGCTAATTTTTGGGGCCGAATAGACAATCAGTAGACAAGAGAACGATCATCGAGAACTACGACCTGGTGTCTCTGGCGATTGACGAGATTGTCGACGATGGGATTATCCTCGAGACGGATCCAACGATCATCGTGCAACGGGTTAGCAAGGCGCCGACGCAGGATGTCACGCAGTTGAAAGGCATCGATCTGAGTGAGCAAGGGATGAACAACCTGGCGCAGTTTGGGAAGGCGAAGCTGGGTGATTGGTTGAGGCAGGGTTTGTGAACGCTGCGAGCTTCAGAAAGAACGGAAAAGATATGTATTTGTGGAGGAAGAAAGTAAAAGGAGACGTGTGAGAGAGTCCGGAGAGACGTATTGCACTGAGGGCAAAGAGCATTCCCAATCCAAAGGTTAGGAGTAGACTCGGAGTTTGGGCACAGCATTTCCAGGCGTGGAAAGCAGATCTGAATTCATTTGATTCACAAGTAAAAACAATTCTCTCTATTTCTAAGAGGGGTAGGTTCTACTCTATCACTTCTCAATGATGAAAGCTGCTTTGCGGAGTCTGTTCATGACTGCAGCAGCAATGTCCCCCTCATCTTCTATGCCTTCTACATAAATGATATCCACACCTCTCTGATCCAGCTCCCGGAGGGCAGAAAAGAGACCGTGCGCAATGTCCGCAGTCTTTGAACCTAAGGAGATCTCTATGAGGTCCGCAATTTGCTCATCGCTGTATTCTGGCTCATAGTCAACGCCAGCAGGGAGTTCTCTTCCTTGCCAAAGCTCCCCTCCTCGTATAGCAAAAGAATTAGATGTCTCTAGTTCCTTCCGACTTGCAACCTGCAGGCAACCATCAGCGTTCTCCCGACTCCACTTCGCAAGATGGAACCCCGCAAAACTGGTCCAGTGTTTCGTGGTCACGATCCCGATCTTGATTGGCCACTCCAAGTCTTCGAGCCCAAGATACAATAGCCTCTTCTCCTTGGCTTCAACCAGTTTCCATGCTTCAAGCGGAATTCCACTGATCATATCTCGCCCAGCAGGAGTGTCTCTCTTAGAAGCAGCTTCGAAAAGGATGACCTTGGCCTTGGGACTATAGTGCTTGTATTTCATCCCAGGAGCTCGTGGTGCGTTTCCTCCAATTTCGCTGTGGTCCTTGTAGCCCTTGACAACGCCAGACCAGCCCTCGCACTCCCGGATACGTTCGATACTAACACCACCTGGTCGGAGCACAACAGGAGGATCGCACAATCCGTCCACGACGGTGCTTTCCACCCCAACTTGACACGCTCCGCCATCCAATATAAGCTCGATCTTGCCCTCCAAATCGTGCTTTACATGTGCGGCTGTGGTTGGAGACGGTTTCGTAGAGGCATTCGCAGAGGGAGCAGCGAGTGGGACACCAGCGAGGTGGATGAGTGACAGTGCAAGAGGAGAGTCCGGCATACGAGCCCCAAAGGTCGAAAGCCCAGCTGTGACTTCTGGGGCCAGCTTACTTGGCTGAGGGTTCGGGAGCAGAATCGTAAGAGGTCCGGGCCAGAATTTCTTGATCAATGGCTGGTAAATGGCGGGTATCGAATCTGCTAACATAGAATTGCCGTTTGTTTGTGCAGAATCAGCAAGCAGGCTTCGAAGCATGGTGAGATCGCAAACGTGAATGATGAGCGGGTTGTCTGAGGGCCGACCCTTCGCCTTGTAAATCCCCTTTACAGCATCACTCCTCGTAGCATCTGCGCCGAGACCATAGACCGTCTCTGTGGGAAAGCCGACGGGTATGTTGCTCTCTCGCAGATGTGCAGCGGCCTCTCGAAGAGGTTCGAGGCTCGCTTGCTCCGTGGGGAGCTCCCAAGTATCCAATGTCTGCGAGTCTTTGAATTTCCCTAGGTCGCCGGTATTGACGGGAAGGATGCGAGTCCTGCGGACAACGCCGTTGGTCTGGCTTGACGCCATGTTCAAAGATTTTGGTAGTTTCCCAGCCAGATGTTCTGCCACCCTTCGACAAGATTGCAAAGCCAGTTCGAATATTGGAGACCCTCTACCGCCGTATCCTGCGACTTCTACGTTTGAATGAACCGAGAAATGGTGTTTGGAACGCCGTTGACATTCTTATATCGAAAAAAAGGAGTATGGTTTCTTATTGAAACATTGATATTAATAGATGTTTGTAATGTAGTGATTCTGTATCTTGGAGGTGTTTTTGGATATTATGAGGTTGTGATGACTCAAGTTAGTGAAGTAAGAAAAAAAATTGACAGGGCTACGTTTTAGCGCGAGGCTGGAACTCGCCTAGCTACCAACCTCCTCAAAACTACCTCTCTCTCCCTTCTTCCTCATCCTTGAAGTCAAGGAAAAGTTGCTTGAAATGCTTTGATGTCCTGTTTCGATTGATTTTTTGGTTAACATACTCGATTTCAAACTATTTTTTAGCGTTGATTGTAGCCATACGTGTGTGAAAGCACCCTCATGACCTGATGTGGCTTCATAGCTGCGCTATGGTTTGATTCGATCTCAGGTTGCAGTCTCAATCTGTAGATGAATGCAATCCCTTTACCTTAAAAACAACTATTTCTAGTCTCTCTCTAGATTGCTTACAATTTTGTAAATATTATTATTTAACTTGAAGGCTAGAACAGCAGCATACAGTTAGAATTAATCACGTGCTCATTCTCAATGTTATGAGGCATTGAGAATAAGGCAGATAGTTGTCAACTTTGATTCCCATGGCTATCAGGGCGTTCTTGCTACTGTCTTATCGTGACAAGTTGCCATTGACTAGCCTACTAGAGCTGAATGAAGCCGTTCATGTACTTTTCCTGTTATTAGTGAACTGAGCCATTGCTTTTGTCATCCATAAAGTTGAATGAAATTTGGAAAGCATGAATCCATAAATTACACCTTCTGCTCCCACTAATCTTTTACCTCCTATCGCAAATTCATTCTCAAATCAACTCATTCTCAGCGTAATTCACAATGAAGGAAGGAGCTGTAGAAGATTGGATCAAAGACTGGAATTCATTCAACGAAGTCGATAATAACTCAGATTTCTCCGAACGCTATCGTATCCTCGAACCCCTCGACCCCCCTTGAGCATGAGAGTGAGATTATCGCCACGTTTGACATTCTTTGGAGGCGAGGTTCCTACGAATTCTACTTTAAGGCGAAAGATAGCGGGTTCAAAGGATAAACTATCACAATCCGGCGTTTCGATCCTTTCATTCTCGCCGACTCTGACGAATTGGATGCTGCTCGCAGGGATGGTCGACAGTTCAAGGATAGGTACAGAGCATACCTTTACTATAGCATTCTCTGGAGGGGCGCCTACAGTAAGCTTCATACTACCCGAAATTGTCAGGATCTTATGGCTTGAGTCTACTGACATTGTTCTATAGGCTGCGACTTGAGCCCTTGCAGACACCATTTCGCCAATTTCAAACGTCTGGGCGAATTTGATAGCCTGAAGCGACGCACTAACGACTACGGATTGGTGGTCACAACAGTGGAATCGGACAAGGATGACAGGCGTGCTCCATCCCTGCATTGGTATATACCCCCCGGCGTCGGCCTTCGAAATGGTGAGGGATGGGCGAAGCAACGCTGTTTTACGGTAGCACCTAAATCTCATCATGCTGTTCTGAGTCAAGCCGAATGGTCCACATTGAGGGAGGAGCTTGAGAGAGCACAATTGGCCGTGAACGATCACTGGGTCGCTCGACATCGGGAAATACTAACTCGGGAAGCAGATGCAAGTAGCCGCGAATCCCGCGCATCTTAGCCAAGCATCCAATAGTAATTGTGAGAGTCTGCCGTGAGGTGTGAATTGGCAACTGTGACTGGTTGAGGAAATGAACTCCGGAAGGGTGTAGGAATGGCAATGAATAAGGCAGCCTTTTCTGTTGGTCGAAGGTCACAGACGAGGAATCCTACGCTTCCAGACTCTAGTTGGTGTTGGCTATGTCTTTGAAGGTGTGGCATAAACCTGATTTTACTGCATGAAAAGAATAAGAGGTGTGAGAGGAGAGCGAGAACGATACTATCACAGTAAATTGAAGGGTGACGAAAGTGGCTTTGTTCTATACTTATAGGCATAAACAGCTGAATGGAGGATTTTAAGACATCTTTTTACATCTTGCCAGACAAAATCATCGACCGGAAGAGCGGGATCTGTTCCGTTGATAAAAGCTACAACGCCACGATCTAAGGCTCGATGTGCTGAAAAACGCCCCTTTTCCCGCAATAATGCATGCTCTCTGTGTCGCATTGAGACACACATGCTGTACCTTCAGCCATGTTTCAGTTGATCACATCACATTGGATTGGATTGCGCTTGTGATCTTCCAAGTGGACGTTCAAGTTAACTGCATGATACTTCAATCCCGCGCTCTTTTCGTAATGGGTGTGCTAATTGCGCAAGGCGTGCCGATTAATCTATCTCGGAGTGGGTGTGGTGGGGGTTACAAAGTTGAAGTTACACAAGAAAGGTCGAGTCGATCTTAGCTATATTTGCTCCGCCCCGCATGCATGAACATTTTCCTTTTCAGGAGTGATGCGGTGATTCGACATGGGAGGCTGCAAAATTCACTGAATCGGGGCTTGGCTTGGCAAGATTATTCAGGGTTCCATCGCATATACAATTATGGTTTGACTGGATCAACTGCTCCAGCGGCACAAATTTATTCCGACCTGTGTTGCTCTTGATCTGTGTTATTTAAGGCAGTTTGATGGCGGAGAACTGTACATTTTCTATCCTGTTTCTCTTCATTCCCATCACAAATTCTCTCTGAAGCACAATTCTCTCTACTATTGAAACATGATTTTCATCGCAGGCGTTGTTGTACTTGCGATACTTCTCGTAAACTATTGCTTATATCTTGACCGCAGACGTGCTCGAGGTCTCCCGCCTGGACCTCCTCTACTTCCAATAATCGGGAATCTGCACTTAGCTCCAACCAGCAAGCCATGGAACCAATATAATCAATGGTTCAAGGAGTACGGTCCAATATACAGACTCATCTATGGGCAGCAAACTGTGGTCATGTTAGGAGACTACGAAACGGCTCGTCGTCTCTTTGACAAGCGCAGTAACATTTATAGCTCCCGACCTCGCCTCCCAATGGTATTCGAGTGCGTAGCGAAAGAAATGCACCCTGTTTTTATGCCATATGGGAATCGCTTTCGTACTCATCAACGTCTACAAGGCAGCTACCTCAACCCGCGATCATCTGAAAGTTACACCGAGATTCAGGAGCTAGAGAGCAAACAGTTGATATTCGAGCTTCTTTCAAGCAACGACTTCCACTATCACTTCTACCGCTTCAATAACAGCGTTATGAACACATTAGCTTACGGGAAACGTTGCCCGCTTGGTGATGAACCAGAACTCAAAGCCACAGACCAAATCATGCGAAACCTTGTTGATGCCGCCAGAGTCGGGGCCTGGATTGTGGACGCAATTCCTCAACTTAATGTCCTCCCCAAAATGCTTGCTCCTTGGAAGAGACACGCGGACAAGGCCTACAACTTCGAGGCTGCCGCACACACGAGGAATTTCAAGAATGCAGAGAAAACCTCTGCGTGGAACTGGTGCAAACAGGTCTCCTCAAAGGCAGAGTCACAATTGCTGTCTCGCCTAGAATTGAATTACTCCGTCGGGAACACTTACATCGCCGGCAGCGACACCACATCAATCACACTCGACTATTGCGTTCTCGCTGCTGTCTTACATCCTGCTATAGTCAAGAAGGCTCAAGCAGAATTAGACACAGTGGTGGGATCAAGCCGTCTGCCCACGTTTGCAGACAAAGACCGCCTCCCATATATCGCTGCGTTCGTCAAAGAAGTCTTGCGATGGCGGCCCCTTCTCCTGTGCGGAATGCCTCACGCCACCACCGAAGAGGATGAATACATGGGGTATCGCATCCCTAAAGGCGCAGTTGTGATGGCAATTGCATGGTCGATCTCCCAGGACGAAAGCATATTCCCCAACCCGGAGGAATTCAATCCGGATCGCTGGATAGAGAATCCAGAGCTCTCGTTGGGCTGTGCATGGGGTTGGGGCCGCCGTGCTTGCCCAGGCAGATATATTGCGTATAACTCGTTGTTTATTATTATGGCGCAGCTTTTGTGGGCATTTGATGTTGAGCGTACTTACGAGGTTGTGAATGGGGTGAAGGTGGAGGTGAAGATTAATTCTCTTGCGAGAACGGACGGACTTAGTAATGCGCCGGAGCCTTTCGAGGTTAATTTTAAGGTGAGGAGTGAGAAGGCTGAGGAGGTTGTGAGGAGAGAGTGGGACGAGGCGGAGAAGGATGTTGACGTTATTCTTGAGAGAGTCGGGAGGGCGCAGGCGGATTCAAAAGGCAGGGCATGAATTTTTTTTCTTTTTCATAAGTAAACTATAGCAAATGTAAGCTAAGTAGCTGCGAGCTTTCCTCCGATTGTCTCGGCCGAGCCAACTCCGCAGAGTTCCCTTAGCACAGCACAGAGTAGTCATTATCCTTGCCTGCAGATTTTAATGACATATTCATCTTCATACTAGTCTGAGCCGACTCAGGCACTATTGCAGTCCAATATGCAGTTAAATGCAGTCAGATACACTTGTACGCCCATAAGCGTTATAAATCTGGTACTCCAATCACCTTTAAGCTTCTCCTCCGAGCATCTCGGCCGAGCGAAGTCCGCAGAGTTCCCATGGCACAGCACAGGGTAGTCGTTGTCCTAACCTGCGGCTTTTAGTGCCAAGTTTGTGTTACCTTTCTATTTGGACTTCTAAACGAAAGGAAGGGCCGATGACTGGCTTAGCGTACAAGCTCTCGTTCTCCGTTACTTGGATCATCCTTACCTGCGAGAGTACATGTCTGCAGACAGAGGTCCGGCCGGTTAGCTGTGATCCTATAGAATTTAGGATCGGTCAGGTCCGATCAGTCAGCTGTGATCCTATACGATTTAAGATTGATCAGGTCGGCGTGTAGGTGCTTAGTTGGGCAGGTATGAATCGGGCAAGTTTGAGTCTACCAACTAAATATTTCTGTATAAATATGCCATTAGACGTTCCCAAGCAGTTGAAATTGTTCTCACTACCATTCAACTACTCTCAATACTCTTCCTAACCTACCTATCTACTCACCAATCACTATCGTTCTTACGATTATTTACCAGGTAAGAGTTATCTCGTTATTGCTGTAACTTATCTATAATCCTTTCCGTTACTAACTTAGAGTAGCCGCAAATTCCTAAAGTTATTATCATGCACGCTCCCTCTGGTATCTTCGGTGTCGTCGCTGGTCTCGTCTTGCTTACTGCCAAAGTCTCCGCGGACCATTACGTCGGCGGCGTCAATATGCAAGCAGCTTGCCAAGAGCAATACGCAAACCCTTCAGAACAAGCCATCCTCAGTGGCTCTACAGCCTTTGACTGGTGGTGTTATGACCCAAACGGGTCAGGAAATGGAGGAGCGATCAATGTGAACGAGTATTGCCAATTCACTTATGGTGGTAGTGCCTATGCGAGCTCTCAGGGCGGAGGTGCCTACGACTGGGGTTGCTATGCACCATGAAATACTCTGAGAGCGGGAGGTCGCTGGGCTGTGATTGCACAAACTGCGACTAGTACAGATAGCATTCCCCATATACCCAATGAGAATCATCCTTGAAAACCAATCAATGTCTCATAAATACTCTATACTTGTAGTGTTAGGGGAGCTTGCATTATTTACATATATCGTCTATAGACAGGCCACCAGTAGTTGTTGGAATTCGTAGCGCACTGCTCGTCTTAAATATACCATGATTTGGAGGAGATGTAAAGTCTGATGACCATTTGATTTACCGAATATCCCTTAATTCAAGGAACAATCTAATAGTCGGTTCGTCCTTCTACGTAAGGACGAACCGACTATTAGCCCACATGACTCTTTTCTTCCTGAATATTCTTGAATTATAGTACATTGAAGACCAGCATTGCGCCACGAATTCTGACAGCCCATGGTGGGCTATAATATTGAAAGTTACTACAGTAGTATTACTGTCAGAACTCTACTCTCTAACTCTATTCTAATAAGAGCCATCATATAGAAATTTGTAACCTATTAATATTTCCTGAGGTTCACCCACGGCCTGCCTCTATCTAATTCGAAGTGTTATTATTAAAACCACATTGTACTTTACTGCGAAGTAGAAAATTTGGAAGCCATCGTCAAAAGAGGGGGGTACTATCTTTGTTTATAGGAGTATAATTGATGTATATTTGGTTCAGGACATGACCTTGCAGATCAGATGATTTCCTAGCTATGACAAGATTTACACACTATACGCGTGGAAATAATGTATTGCACGTACCCTGGTTGAGGTGATGTGTAGTTAGGCACTGGCCCCCCGTGGCTATAGATTGGGTATGATGGCATCTGGCATGAATTTGCATAGCGTATTTAATCTTAGAGAGCAATGAAGAGGCTTGAGCCAAGTTTGAGGAACGGTTCGTAGAAAGTCCTAGCTAGGGGCTATATCTAAATGACGGGATTTCCCTGATCCACGCCTCTCGGGAAGCCATTGAGAAAGATGGCAGGGGTGGTTGGAGAGCCTTCTGGGACTTTTGAGTTTTCTCCTGAGATCTCCTTTGAATTGCGCTGCAGCTTACGTTACCCATTTTGAGAAAGATGGTGATGTGGAGGATAGTTCCAAGTTGTCGCTTGTCGAATGAAGATGCTACTCAAGTATAAAAAATTCTGTGGGTACTTGAATAGGAATTGCAAATTTTGATTTTTGGTCATATTCTGTGAGTCCAGCGTGTGCAACCCACCAGTCCGCTTCCCAATCCCGTAGTCTTCTTGCCGAAAAGGGGTTCCACATGACGTAGGCTAGAAGACCACATAAAACTAGACTCTATATTAAATAGTGTTAGGAAAGGGATCCTGGCATATATAACTCGAGCGAGGGCGAGTTGTGCGTTGAAGTTGATTTTTGTTTGACTGGTATGCCCACGGCCGTGGCATCAAATGGTTGCCAATTCTGCCTGGGGGTAACCTGGCTTGTAATTTTACGGCTTTTTTATAGATCCCCAGCGATTCTCATCCTCTCCTCCTCTAATTTCCCTCTTTCCATCGCCTTCTGCCTCCACGGCTGCAATTTCTCATCATACTCTCGAATTTCCCGATCAAGTGTTGTGACGGCATCGTTATAGGGCTGAACCCCATTGACCAACAACGCATTCTTGTGGTCCGACATGTTGAATTTCTCGGATTCGAGATCTCTCCACCTGTTCCAATCCTCTTCGTCTTCAAAGCAAATATGATATGCCTTGCATAATGCTTTATGCTCTGCTGGACAGTCGATGGCTTTCCTGATGAACAGCCATTGCCACATATGTTCCCACGCCCGTCCCGAAACTTCACTTTCCAACCGTGTGTCCTGCAGCCAATCTGTTTGCATCTTATATTGCTGTCTGGGGTTTGATCGGATTGCTTCTCTGGTGACTGCGAACTGGGAGCAACATGGTTGTGAGAGGATTGGTGGGACTGGGTCATTGGGGAAATTCTCTTCAAATGCTGTCTTCATGAATCGTTCTTCAGGTCGTAATTTGGGATCAACCCCTGCTGACCATGTGGTAATGGAAGTGTTGATCCAATTTGGACACGCCCTAAGCCAGCTAACTCGCATATTTACGTATTGTCTTCGAAGAACTTCGTCGAGATCTAGGTGTTTGATTGCGTATGCGGTACTGTAGTCCAGCGCGCCGTCGATGTGCCAGGACCAATCTGAACCGTGAGTAAAGATTGTGATGTCGGGTAACTTATCGTAGAACTCGTAGAGGTAGGTCAAATACATGATTGCTTCGTTGCCTCGATTTGTAGGAGGATGATACTTCGCAGTGGGGCTATCAGCAATGTACGGAATGACTCGCAAGTTTGAGACTCTGAGGTGATGTGTCCATTCGAGGTCATTCCAGCTCATCGCTGCAAGAACGAGGTGGATGCTAGGCGCAGAAGAATCTTGGAAAAATTGACAGTTCCAATATTCTGAGGGGAAGTTTGCTAATTTAACGAATAGATAGGTCGAGAACCCCGCGAGAATGCATAATACAAGAAGGTTCCGCCGTCGACGTATGGTCCTCCTCATCACGCGAGGCAAGTAGTGCCCGCGATCCAAGTGCTCAAAAAGCATGCTTTCGTTGCACTATAGATTCTGTGTATATTGATGATCCTTAGGTACTCCATCGCTGTCTCGAATGTCGAACCAGCACGAGAACTAGACCCATCTGCAACCCAGAGGTGTATGAGAACGAGTTTATAGGAATTTGAAGAAAGATAGAAGGAGAAATATTCTAAGGTTGATGAAGTTCATTTTTTACGCTGACGTGACGTTTTGGTTCTCGAACTGGTTAATTCCTGGCGGCTGTATGAGACTGAAACGTTGTTAAGTCTCCAGGGTAAATGCGGGGGACTAAGCAGGCTGATCAACATTGGCTCTTTCATTTCGGAAAAACTGAATCCTCGGGTCGTCTCAATAAGAAAACTGTACTGATCTGCAACAGGGGCCTGAGAAAGGTTGAAGTTCGAATAAGCTTCCATAATCACGTGAACCAATGCCCCTTTTTCTATTCGCTAAGAGAGTCGTAGACATCGCTAACCCCTAATTATCTGATCAGTCAATGACGATGGAATTCTCGGTGCAATCCCAGTCTTCGATATAATGAGGATTAAGGTACCCGCTCTCTCGCAGCCATAATTATCTATTGACACAAACTATTCCCAGTTCGAAGGTTCTTCCTCTACTGCCTCCCAGCGAGTTCATGAGGAAAGAAGCCAACATAATAGTCCCCTTTACCCAGTGGCACTCCTTCCTTTCGCAAAATCCCATACGCGGTAGTAAGGTGGAAGAAGATATTCGGTAAGACAATTCTATGGGCATACATAGCGCCGCTCATCTCAACAGTCTTCCCTGGGCTAAGCTTAGTAGTCCCATCTATGTCGCCATGTTGGTTGGCGACATTCTTGTCGGCCTGGTTGAGAACTTTCAGCACCGTCTCAATGCGCTCGTAGCACTTCGCAAATGTCGCGAGATCCCTTTCAAAAGTTACCGGCTCCCGACCGGTCAGTCTTGCGACCAGATTCTCTGAGAATTGGGTCGCGAGGCGGACTTGATCGGATAATGGGTACATGTCGTCGTATAAACGGGCCTCGAGCAAAGTGCTAGCATCAGGGCGTTTCTCGGCTTGGTGGAGGATGTGCGACAGGGAGTTGAGGATACCTTCGACAACCACGATTGTTCCGTCGTAAAGAGTGTAACCCATGGTTGAAGCGAGGAGTTTGAAGTATGAGTTTAAAAGAAGAGCAGGAAATTCTAGAGATTATGAATTCAATGGTTATGTTGTACGGTCTGTAAAGCCTTTTTCGAAGTGAGCCTCACCGCCTCCACTCATTTAACTCCAACACTAGACGGAATCAGCCTTGGTTTTCGAGCCAGTTGCCGAAGCAGCTGCCTAAGGCATCGAATAGAGTCCGGCTTTCACTGGCATGAAAAGTGGCACTAATTGTACCAATTCTTTTGGGGGCCGCTTCCAATTGCTCTTTGAAAGTTTCCTACGTTTAAAAGCAGGTAGAAATATTGGAAGCCTCATGTCTCTATCCTGTTTTCTCAGAGCGCAGCTCTATTGTTCTCAATTTGGCCAAGGACAATGATAATTAGTGTCGCATTTATGTCCACCACGAATCAAAATCCTCAGGATTATCACTCCACTGATATTACTCACGATATCAACGCTCAGCAAGGTATGAAGCAGTGCTAAAGGATAAATCAAGAAAATGGATAGACATTCGGGCATAAAAGAAGGCTACTAAAATTTGCAAGTGTTATATACATCTTCGAGGTCTTTTCTACTTCTTGAATTCTCCACATGAAAGTACAGATGCTTTATTCCTTTCTCTTTTGCACCTCTTGACGAGTCAAGCATTTCTCATTTCGTAATTTTCAGTGATATACAGTATTAACTTTCTCATGCAAATAAGTGAGATAATAACAGATTTTGGGAGTTTCCACGACCAGATTAGGCAGCAGTTGAGCTGGCTGAAGCCGAAGTAGGGTCCAAATCTCCAAAGCGCAAAGGCTTCGCCGCATTGCATCGCGTTGCAACCTCGCCAAATCGTCCAATGCGCTTCCCGAGTTTGCAATACTTATTAAACTTTCTTTCCGTGCTGACTGCTGATGTCCGAGCTGTCAGACCGCCTCATCTGCGGTCTCGATTTGCTTTGTTTAGAATTGGGAAGTCAAATACTTGCAGCGAGAACTCAAGGAGATCTGCAATAAGTTGGCCGCAGCCCTGGATACTTGCAGTTTAGCCCGTGTATCAGCTTATCCTCCAGTTTGAAGTGTTCTCGGTCCTTGAAATATCGAGAAGAAACCCAGCCCCATCAGTTTTTGCGGCGCACTGGGCGCATATCAGCCTCTCTCGTTGGGCAGATCGTTTCAAGCCAATGCGCCCACATTCCGTAAGCAATTCTTTATCTTACACCGATCGCCTCCTATTGGTCTCCTCGTACGTCCCTCGGTGCCCGTACGAGGTCTAGCTGGCAGTGTCAGACTCAGGGGTCAAGCGAGTACGCGCAAAGTCGCAAACTCCGCTCTTTTTCACCGATGTCCACGTAAGGCTTACGGGATGGAAGTCAACAACGCCGATATTCATAACGTGCCAAGGGTGCACAGCCTGCGCCGTGTCATCCAATATCTTCGAATGATAGGTTGGTATTGCTGGGGATTTTCCTTCGTTTCTTCGTTGTCAGAGCTGTTTTTGTATATTAACTCCATCCTCTCCCTTCATTTAATTTTAGAGCTGAACTCAATTCAACCATTTTCAACTCTAACACTCTCTGCTCTACGAAATTCAATTTCTCGATATCTCATTTCACTGGTACGTAACTGGTCTAGAGATCTTCAATATGTCGGGCGACGTTAGCACAAACTACACCGTCAACGCGAATGGGACCCTCGACATCTTCGTCAAGGGAAGAGAAACTCTATTTATCCCTACCAACGGTCTGACCGGCTACAACCAATTCAACAACACTGCCTATGGAAATCTCAGTCTGCTAGCCGATCAAACGTTGTGCAACCTGAACACATGCGATTTGACGCTCGCAACCTTCGACTACCGAGCCAGTCTGGGAGGAAACACCTTCTATGCCGTGATCTTTGGGATCTACCTCCTAATTAACATCTTCCTCGGTATCCGGCACAAGACATGGGGATACATGGTCGCAATGGTCGTTGGCCTCATCGGTGAGATCATCGGATACGTGGGACGGATCCTGCTCTGGCAAAACCCTTTCGACCCCACGGGCAACAACTTCCTCATCTACATCGTGTGCCTGACTATTTCGCCGGCGCTTATCTCAGCAGCAATCTACCTCTGCCTTGCACGCATTGTCGTCGTGTTCGGAGAAGACATCTCGCGCTTCCGTCCTCGGACATACACTCTCATCTTCTGCAGCTGCGACCTCTTCTCCCTCGTCCTCCAGGCTCTAGGAGGGGGCATGACCTCCAGCGCGCACACGTACTCTGCCCAACAGACTGGCATCAACATTATGTTGGCAGGTCTTTCCGCACAAGTCATCTCGCTCTTCATCTTCTCAGTCATGGCGCTTGAGTACGCGTACCGTCTCTACAGCAACCCAACATCTTGGGACACCAAACATGCAGCGCTCTACGAGAGCAAGCTCTTCCGAACCTTCCTTTGGGGCCTCGCTCTCGCAACCCTCACCATCTTCACGCGATCCATCTTCCGTGTTGCAGAACTATCTGGTGGCTTCCATGGCTCGTTGGCGAACAACCAAGTCTCGTTCATGATCTTGGAAGGTGCAATGGTCACGATTGCTTGCACGTGCTTGACGCTCTTACACCCGGGTATTTCATTCCAGGGACGCTGGACGGAGGTCAATTTCAAGTTTCGGGTGGGAAAAAATGCTCGTGATCTCGAGAAGTCAACACCTACTGATTCTGGTGCGAGTCAAGAGGCTAGAAGGGAAGAGGGTATGTAGCGTGTTTTAATGAGGAGGATGATAGAAACGTTGAATACTTGAAAAGACGAGATCTGGAGTTAATACGATGGGAAATTGTTGGCCTTCTTTTCCTTGCATCATTCTTGGGTGGGGGGCAGATATAGACAGATGAGCTTTTCTTAGTACTTGATATCCTAGTTCTGATCTTATTAACTCCTGATTGTATCATCGTTGAAGAAATAAATTAAATCTCAATCGAGAAAACATCTACTGAACCTCGAAAGGAAAATTGGCGTCTGGCATAACAATGGCAAAACAAAAAACGATCCTAAGAGCTTCATGGAACTTCAGCATTCCTGTTGGCCAGGGCACGCAAAGACTATCTTGTCTCGGTTCTGAAACGTTCAGGAAAATCAGCCTATGCAGTTTTCGTACACATATTTTGGAATCACCACTGGTGCGATTTATAAAAAAGCAGGAGGTGATATAGCACATTGAGAGGCAAACTCAGCGAAAGGAATGGGACGAAACTTTGGGAGTCTGAGCCTAATCTCAACCCGCGTCGCTTCTAATACAGTTGGTCAGCGACGCCGCTCTGCTCAGGCGCTAGCCACCCTCGCCTCATCCTCTGCCCAGGTTACTCGGTCGCGTCCTGCACTAGCTGATTTCCCTCTACTGACTAATCATACTTTACTTTCCTATTGGTTGTGCCGTATAAAAGCTCTCAACTCTGCACGACTATATTAGGTAAGCCTAAGCAGGAGACCCCCCCTCCCCGGCCAAAACACATCCTTCGACATCTCAACGCAGAGTGTTTTCGCAGTATGGTGTGGCCCTGGTACTTTCCAAAGAAATACCCTACCACTGCAATGAGACGCTGACTGTGGCAGCGTCTCATGATATTGATTCCAGTAATCTAAGCCGAATGCTAACCCGACATTAGAATAGTGAGTCAAAATCCCTACACGATCATTCACCTAAGCAACGCAGAGAGAAATCAGTATAGGTCTCTTTTCAAGACAGCTTACATTTTTCTATGTGAACAAGGAAGGTAGAATGCCTTTTCGAGGCGCGTCGGGGCATGAGCTTGGGTTGATGGTGAGTTCCAAGGCTTCAACCAGTGCATACAAGTATTCTAATCATTGTCTTGAAGTTCAATTTTGAAAGAACACCTTGTTATATATATCAACTACAGTAATAATACTAAGTGAAAAGACAGACGAGTAGCTCCAATAGATTCAACTTCTCAACCCCTTTTACAAACCACGCTAACACCAGCCCGCAATAGAAATGACTCATTCTCGTCTTCTGTTTAAGATATTCCATTCGCATCTCACTATTCCATAAAGCTTTTCGTGGTCTATAGGACCAAAAATCCGCCCACGACTGCCAACAACCCACCCAAGCCCGCATCCAGATTCGCAGCAGCAGCCTTGCTTGTTGAAGAAGCCACACCAGTAGTTGTCTTGCTCCCTGTATTTCCCATCGCGGATCCTGTAGCTGCCGCGCTATTTTTTGCTGTAGACGACCCAGCGGCTGTACCGGTAGGAGAGGAAGCTGGGGCAGTTAGGTGAGCCCCTTGGGCGGTCTATGGAGCGTTAGAGTGAATCGAGATGATAAGGATAGAGATTCAAATGTTTCGGTTGAGGATGAGAAGTACGTACGGTCGTATATAAACTTGGAGACCCGACATTAGTGCAAACACGATTGTCGTTGAGGTAGTATCCTGCTGGGCAGCAGAGCATACTTCCTCCCATTTTCCAGAGTGTGTTCGAGGGGTCTGCGCATTGGATTCCCGAGTTTAACAGGTCGGCTGAGCAATCAGCGGCTATAGATTTCATGTCAGCATCAGAATTGGCTGCAAGACCTAGAGTAACGAAGTGGAGAGAGAAGGGTCAAGTACAAGTGGGACAGCAAAGCGCGCCAGCATTGGTAGTGGCATCGAACACAGTTCCAATAGGACAGCACCATACGGCAATTGCTGAAGCGGCTGTTCCTGGTGGGCAGAAGACACTGTCTGTCGTAGGGTCTTGAAATGGACCAGCGACTATGCCACCGTAGTATGCTGCGTATGCATAGCTTGCAAAGGAGAGTAGGACGGTGCCAGACTTTGCAGAGAAAACCATGATGTCGAGCTTCTTTCACTTGATGTTGGAGTAAGTATGAATTTCGATCTTGGATCTTGAAGCTGGAGGCTTGAAGGTAGGAAAGGTTGAAAGGGAAAGAATGAAGTACTATGCCAGAGGATGCTCTTTTCTATTCATAGGAGCTTTCCCCATTATCAGGAGAGCATGGCATTTCAACCTAATGTTGGAATTTGCCGAGAAGATCAAGACATTTAGGACCCGTTGGCAAAGCTTAGCTCGGAGGGTGCAGATGCGGCGGATAGTGTCGAATCAAACTGATTTTGAGAATAAAGCCAAGACTGCCAAGTATTGGTGGCGGCGACCATTGTGCGTCTAAAAAACATCACGGATTATCAAACGAGAGAGATGGCTGGCCAGTCTTGTATGAAACATGGAATTTTGGGTAGGTAGTTGTGCTGCGACTTTGCGGACATGCCAAGACTGGGCTTAGGGCTGAGCTCCATGTCCGACACATGGCGCTTCGCAGCCAATCAATCAACACCTTGTAAGAGATCGGCTATAAGAAAAAGTAAATAAACCTCTGGGAAGAATCTAGACTGGAGAATGGATTTCAGACTTTTTGAATAAGAGGTTACGGTTATGGATTATACCGCTGAACACTATCCAACCCGGTGCTCGGAAACAGTTGATAGGGGAGGCAGGTTCAGGGGGCGTCACCAAATGTTACGACACTACCCTAAAAACAGGGGCGGATCTCTCAATATGTTGTTATCTTTTGGTAATCTCGCCTGTATTTTGCAGCTTAATAAGGCAATGTAAAAGCAATGATATCTATTCTCTTACGCTTGGGTCTCTCTCCCTTTCCCGACCATCCCCAATATCTGTACTCGAATTAACCAGGGAACGGCAACGGGCGCCTCTTTTCGGGCCAGAATGGTTTCTTCGACTCCTCCTTTAGCTTCTTCCGCGTTAAATTTTCTTCTGCCTGCTTCTTACAGCTTTAGCGAGAAGAATTAATCCTGCTGCCGCGAGGCAAGGCCCGATTTTCCTCTTTGAGCCGGTGCGAATACGTACTCGCTGAATTTTCAACGGTCGGAGAAAGTAGCAGGTCAGATGGTATGCAATGAAAACTACACACGGAAGGAAATTGCGACGAAACTTTAGGCAGGACAGAAACCTTCAAGTATAGAGGCAGGTGCACCATCGTACAACTATGGTCTCAGATAATGAGGATGACCGACTTTGTCACTACGCACGCAGACTGCGGCTGTTTGGAATGATCTCTATTTTGAACATACGGCGTATCTTGGGTATAATCTCCTACAGCGAAACGTCGATTTAGCCCCTGACCAGCCCTCTTGCCCTTCTTCTCTCATCTTCGCTCAAAACCCATGCCATTTCCTCATCTCCTTCCCGCTCCTCTTCCATTAGCGCGTCCCATTCCTCATCTTCCATATTTACAAGCATGCATATCTGCGATACTCTCGCAAACGAATCTCTGACAGCATATCTTCCTCCTCGAGCCACGACCCCAATGATCCCACTGAAATCTCGCTCCATTCTTTGGGCACCAAGCGCGTTCATCTTACCAGAAAACCTCCATACTCTCCTCTCCAGCATCTCTGCCAGATGATCTGCAGTACGATCTAATAAGCCAGTGAAGCATTTTGGTGTCATAAGCCGCTGGATAGGCTTCATCAGTGCTTCCCAGCTATGCTCAAATCTCTTGGCAACCTGATCGTTGAGCATTTCTGGATCATCGTCCGTCTCATTTTCGCGTGCGATATCGGCAAGATCTTCTTCGGTCAGCGAATAATCGAGGTCGCGGAAGGTTTCTGAAAGAACGGGCCGGAGACGCAGCTTAACGACTTCTTTGAACATGGCGTTGAGACCTTCTGCAACCAACTCCAAAGCCTTGTGGGAGAAAGTGACACCTAATGTTTCGAGAGCATGTACCACGAAACTTGCATCGTGATCGAAGGGGAACATTTCGTGAAGCGAAGGCGCTTTTGAGCCGTGTGATTGTTCGGGCGGTGTGAGGTGGGCTGAGACAATGCGAGCGACGTAGTCGTTGGCAACGTCGAGCGAGTTTATAAGAAGGATAAATGATATTATCTTGTCTTCTGGAGGAAATCCACCTTGGATAGCTGGCTTCGGATAACACTCGTCTCGCATTTTCCGCTGAATCATGCCGACGAAGTCAGCTCCAAGAACGCGACCAATGATAGGTATTGCATGAGCAACAACATCTCGTTGGGAAGTAAGTAGAGATCGTTTAATGGACTCGCTAACGATATACATGACATCGTCGACGGGAGAGATTATGTAAGGAGGGCTGCCGTCAATGTTTCTTGAAGGGTTCAGAGACAGACCGGTAGGAGGCTCATCCAGTTGGAAGGCTTTCTCTACAGATCTTCGGAAGTAAAATGTGGTCATGATGTTGAACGGCGTTATCAATCGGCCTGCGATCTTTCGGCTAAGAGCTGACTTGACAAGTAAGTCTGGCATCTCGAGCGGTTCCTCGGGCATGTCGGCATCCTGGGACAGCTTAGAAATCGCCTGTAACAGAACTGCTTGTGGCGGACTCACTCTGCACTTTCCACCCAGGAATCGGGAGTACATTGCCCATTTGGCGAGCATATAAGCCGTCTCGGTCAGAAGCCCATCGATTTCTCTCATATCAACCCCTTCATCCTCGCTGGCTCTCCCATTCGTGCCTCCGCCAACTGCTGGCGAGCTGGTTCGCGAAATGCCCATGTTTCTCTGCGGAGCCATAAAACTCTGCACAAGAAAGGAGAACGGGTAGCTTTTCACATCTGTCAACCTCCTATCCACACTCCGCTCGTCACCCCACATATCAAGTATTATACCACCCTGGACATCTGCTTCAACCTGCAACCTTTCAATGACCTTCACCATCCTGCCTTGCCCATAGTGTCTCTCCACCAGTCCACCATGGCCCTCCACAATCTGCGCAATATGTTCGAATAGTTTCGTCAGGGCGTTGACGTAGAACAGCCCATCTTTCCCTGCACTTCCCTTTGTGCCCTCCCTCAAATTCCCTCTAGCACGAGCCGCCACACCTTGACATACGTATCTTCCATACACCTCCAGTCCAGTCTCCTCCCTCCCAATGAGTGGAAAGAGTTTGAAAAACCTTGTGACCTTACTTCCATCTCCCTCTTCTGCAGCTTTCTCGAACTCGCGCAGGAAGAGCCCACATAGCGACTCCTTCGCATTCTCAATTGTGATCCCGGGCGCATCCGGGACTTCGACACTGGGAACAATCCGGGCAGCGAACTGGCCTTCGATAACGTGCTTCGGAATCTTGTTCGCTCTAGCAATGTACCCAGCAGCTGCCTCCCAGTCCTGCGGCGCTCCCATTGATCCCACAACTCCCTGAACGCATGCCTTCAGCTCTGCCACTTGTTCAACGACTCCTAGTGTCTCCTCCACTCGCTTCTTCTCTAGGTCCAGCTCCTTCACCTTGCTGGATAGATGCGAAGCCGTTCCTGCCGCTGAATCGAGCATGCCATTGCTGATGTCCCGTGTATGCACCACTTGCGTCCCTAGGTGTGCCCGCAGAAGGTCTAATCTACCAAGTTCTCTGGACAGTTCAGCTTGTGAGGAGACCAGGGCCTGCAGACGCGTCGTAATGGAGGCATCGCGGGCATGCAATGCAGCGAGAGATGCTCTGATCGCGTTCAAAGATGAGGACTGGGATATTGAGGAGACCTGAGCAGGGAGCTCTTCTGCAGCTGAGTTGCTGTTGCCATTGTGCAGGCTGGTCGGAGACATTGAGGAGGGATCGACATTTGCGTTGTGTGATTGTTCTTGGGACAATTGGTACAATGGTGGGGAGATGTGGCATTATTTTGGCGGTGTGGCTAAGCGAGAATACCTAGGGACCACCAGGACCAAAATCCTCCTTTTATCACGGGGGCCTCCAACTTCTCTTGGTCATTATATTTCAATATTCCTGACGTAAAGGAACATTTGTTCAGCAACATAGAGTATTATTCCAAACGGAAGTAGTATATTGTTATTCTATTCTGCTATCACATCACAAGTGAGTTAGGAACGAACTGTTCTCCGCAGAGTCACGTGCAATTGCCGAAGTAAGCATATATCAACGTCAAGCTTACGATATAAGATAGTGTAAATACCACGTCACTAATTGCCAGAAAGTGTTACAGAAATAACATTGATATTATGTAGTTATTCGTATCGTAAATACAAAACGAGTGTCTAAATGAGTCGTCACATAACAGCTACGACTATTTGCTTCATCTCAAAACATACACAAAGCTAACAGCGTATCATTAACTCATTGGAATCATGTCCAGCTGTCGGGACCAAAGTAGCCCTTGGCAGGCAGATCGGGAAGGAGAGCGGTCTGGCCGGCATATCCATCAACGCCGCTGGCGATAACGTTGTTTCCCCACTGTAAGATGAGTTAGAGGGTTGAAGTGAGGGAGAGGATGTGAGATGACTTACCCAGCTAATCACAACAGGATGGTATTGCACTGCAAAGAAGATGATAAGACCTGAGAAGGCGACACCACCTTGGAATGCAGCCGCGAGGACATAGTTGTACTTCTCCCACCAAGCAGTCTTGTACCGCTTGAGATAATACATGAACGCAATGGAGAAGTAGAGACCAGTGGTGAAGTAGCTGAGGTTGAGTGGTGCCCACCACAGCATTCCGTTGAAGATCAATGACGGGTGTACGTCTCTGAGCCATGAAACGGGGGTAAAGATGAGGATGTTGAGTGGTGTGTAGATTGCAGTAGGCAGGCGAGCTTTGATCCACTCACGGGCAGTACCTCCGGCGCGCTTGCCAGCCCACCAGACGAGGGCGAGGAGGAAACCAAGCAAGAAGCAGTATTTCAGAGCCGGGTAGATCTGGTCGAAGATTCTCTTCGGCCCAATCGCTCCCCAGATGACTGAACTTGCGAAGTAGATCTCAGATCCGTTCTCGCAGTTGAAGTGTGAGGCCTGGCCAGGCGTACAGATACCCGAGATGTCATTGTCAACGAATTGGACTACTCCGTAGGCCACGAAACACGTGATTACGGCACTGAGTACTTGGCCACGGTACATGGCGCGAGGGGGGATTTTGGCGTACAAGCCCATTTTTTGGTCCGAGACGAAGAAGTCCGCTTGGCCGTTGATGTTGTAGCCGAAGGCCTTGACAAACATAAGCGCCTCAGGATGTCCAGGCAAAGCGTATCCTACGACCAGCTCCGTGAGGACGTTCAATCCTTCAGTCGTGCCCGATATCGCGTAGAGATAAGTCATTGGGATCAGGAACACCAGATTCAAAGCAATGACAAAGAAGATTGTCCAGACAGCTGTGTTCAGATCGGGAAATTCAGTCAGTAGAATGATGGCGAAGATGAATGAGACCAGAACGATGGCCAAAAACCACCAGTCGGGAACTTCTGCGTAGTTGCGCATCATGTTCGTGAATGGATCGTCAAACCCATCGTATACTGAAGTCTTATCATCTATCATGTGAGAGAGATGATGGAAACATTCTTTGAGATTGCCCTTTGCAAGCGACGATATGGCTGATTTGAGAGACACGACAACCTGTTTGACTTGCTTGTAGGCCGCAACAGCAACTTGTCGATATGCTTGCACCATTGGTCGCCAGGTATCGAGGAGAATAAAAACGAACGTGAGCGTATAGAATGCAAAGAATGCGCCATAGACTAGTAGATTTCCGGCGCCATAGAAGGCTGGCGAGTAGGCTTGATATGCGGCCTCGTCGAGCACTCCATTCTTCACAACCCGCGTGATGTTGTATGACTGACCCATATTGTCGAAAATTCCCGAAGTATTAGGCGGAAGATACGATGTCCATTTGACGTTTGAGTAGTAGAGAGCCAAGATAATGAAGCCACCGAGGACCGTACCCGCATATTGCTGAGCGAATGAGAAGAATGGGTATGTTAACGGGTACGAGTATGTCGCGAACACATTCCAATCAAAAGAGGAAATGGGGTTGAAGCCGAGACCCAGGGTACTACCAGTGACGACAGCTAGGTTGAAATTGCTTGGGGCAATCCAAGCCATCCAGGCAAAGTAGCTTAGACCGTTGAACAAGAAATTCGGGAGCCAGAAGTATATGAACATGGCACCAAAGAAGGTAAAGAAGAATCTGTATCGCGACATCCTCCAGCCGTTGATTGTTTCTCGTGGTTCCGGCACCAACAGCGCTCTGTTGAGTGCTAGTGTAGGCAAGATATTGGGCCAGAAGGTCTGTGTTGGATATACAACGAATCTGCGGAGTAGACCGGCAAAACCAAGACCCATCAATTGAGTCGACAACAAGAGCAGAATCTTGTAGGCCGGAGTGAGCCACTTATCCTGGTAATAGACGGTCTGTGTCTGAATGTTCCAGAAGACATACGCAGAAGTCCAACTAACATTGACAATGATAGTCGCCAGCATCTGCTCCTTGTATGTCCACGGACCAGGATTGAGGGAGTGTCTCTTGCCGGCTACCGTGAAGCCCCAGTCTGGCAAGATCCAGGCCAAAAGCTTCCCGCAGGGATAGAGTAGAATCTGCGCGACGGACGATTGAAACTGGATTGCCGGAAAGCGCGAGTTGAAAAGCGAGTTGACAAATTGAGCGACCACGGCCCAAAAATAGCCCAGGAGGTGAGCACGGATAGTCTCACAGAGAATGTTGGGGTCGTCATCGGGGGTGGTCACTGCACGAACTTCTGGATAAGGAGAGTAGAACTTGTTGATGGCAGTTTCGGTCTTGATCTGCAGCTCCCAGTTCTCGATGGGTGTATCCTCGTCAGGACCTGCCAGTAAAGCCTCAAGTTTCTGCTTCTGAGCTGTAGAGAAGTTGTAATCGTACTCGTGATCTTTGAGTAGCTTTGCGATGTGTTCCCGGCACTCCTCTACCGTCAGGGTATTGACCTTGTCCATGACATGCTCGATATCGTCGATAGGCGCAATGCCATCTTGGTTCGCACCAAGCTTCTCTGCGAATTCGTGCATGGTTTCAACAGTGACATTCTCGTGCTTTGGAGATTTCTCATCATGAGTCTCGTGGCTCTCGTCCAAAGACCGCTCCTCTATCTCCCCAGAGATGTCACTGACGTATGGCTGCCGAGCTGCCATGATGTCGTCCTGTGTTTCGACCGCTTAGAGGTTCGGTGGGCCGTACGATTGACGCCAGTCCTCAGCCCCAGAAATTTGGAGCAAGCGTGAGATCGTTTGAGAATAGTAAAGAGGATGAAAGCAGATTCGAGCGCGGCGGACAAAGGTTAATAACATATACAATGCGCACTCGTGAAGTGGGCAACGATACCCAAACCCCCAGAATTGGAAGCCGCTTTTCATTATGGACTTGCATGCTATCGACATGGGCTCCTTCCTGTTCTGTTCTATCTGCCATGTTCTATCTGCAGTGTTACTTATGCTATTGGTTGCATCTATGATGCGATAAGAGGACTAGAAGGCGTTCGGCGGCCGATCTGTGAAACTGGCCTGCTTTCCTGCGATCCAGATTTTATCCAAGCGCAAACTGCTCTCGGTACGAGAAAACGACAATCGTTCGTGGTGCGGCCAGGTCGCCTTGGATTGGCTCGTGAGAATAAGAGTAAATAACCTCTCATTAGCTGCATTCGAAGACCGTGTCAGTCTGGCCCAACGGGTGATTGAGAAAGCGGGGTGGACGCGCAACACCCCTGTGGAGAAGCAGTATCGCCGTATCGATAACCAATGCATAAACCCCAAGAAGCGTATTCCGTGTAGGATAAACTGTTGTCCTCCTGCCTATTTCGGATGCGATCGATGCAGTGTAACAAGGTATGGGGAAGCTGGAACACCAGAATATCGGCGACCAGCTAGCAAATCGGATATCCGAACTCTGTCATTGCATTACCTTCCTATGCTGGTTACTACAAATCTAAGTAGACGCAGACGCAGATGTAGACCGAGGGTAGATAACAGGCGAACACAGAAGGAGGGTGGAACTGGAAGCTGACAAAAGAATGCAAATACGAAGATAGATAACCAAATCAACACTGGCGGGAAGAAGAGAATGGACACCACCAGCACTGACTGGCCTCGGTGACCTTATCCATCATTCAGGACTGGAGAGAAAAGCTGAAGTGGAAGGTTCATAATGAATTTGTCAAATAATTTGTCGAGGCCTGGTGGGCGGCGGCGGCGGCGGCGGCGGCAGTTGATCGCGATTTGGACACCTCCAAATCCCATCCCCACCGGCCCGTAATAAAGTGGCAACGATGAAGATCCGTCTGTCGACTTGTCAGTCAAGCAAGCCGTGGATTTTATTTGAAATCATATAATCCGGGAGTCGCTCCTTCCCATCGCGGCCAATTTCGCACCAATTGGCACCACTAAACCTAACGATCATGTAGTGGAGGGGTTGCTGCGGGGCCGAAGTGGCGATGCAGTAGATGTGATCGAGGCGTTATTCTTGCCTGGAACGTCTGAAAACTCGAAGCAAGCAACGGCCGTAAACAACAAAAGTATGAAGCAGACAGCCTCTCGCGGGGCATGTCGTTAGATTTATATTCTGGACTCGGCCAAGACTAAGCAGGTAGGTTCCACAAATTCTAGGCAGCGAACAGTCAGACCAACAGAAATCAGCAGTCAGACAGGGCTCAAATTGCACCGGGTCCCAACCAAAACCTCAGGCTCCAACGAGTACCAAGTTCGTAGTGCGGCGCAGTGCGGCGAGGTACAGCCATGACACCAATAGTTCCCTGCGTATTGGTTCTCCCCGGTTTCCAACTGCACTTAAGGCTAAATCTCCTCTTAATCACCATTAATCTTGTATTTATGTTGTCGTTTCATTATCGAACTCGGCGCGTCTCTGGACTGCCCGAAATGAGAGACTACGCTGTCCCTAAGTTCAGCGAGAAATTTAGGTGGTGAAATTCGAATACTACCCCGCACCACCTCAAAAGCGCTCAAATTACAGGCTCTAGCCCCGCACTTCAGGCTTTCGAGCTCTCATAGGCTCTCTTAGGATCTCCCAACCATTCTAAGCACTCCTTTCTAGCTCTTGAGCGCTATCAATTCAAGTATTCACATCTCTTATGAGCCCTCAGAGGCCTCTGCCTACCCCTCTCATACGCTCTCGAATACCTGCTACTCTTAAGCTCTGAGCCATATCTACCTGATTGTAGGAGGGAGGAGTATGGGTGGGAAACGAGCCATATTCATAATGGACAGAAAAAACGGAACCAAAATCTCCATGTCCTAAAGCAGCTTGAACAAGTGCGAAGCTCTCCTTCCAAAGTTCCATGCTTCTTGGTACATCAAGAGCCTATCTTTAAGAGCAAACCACTCCCTGATATTTTTAAAGCCTTGGAACATCTGAAAGTTGTTATTTCGTTTCTCGTTGTCCATCTTCACCAAGCTTTTCGCTACTGAGCGTGTCTTTTCATATCCACCACCAGCTAGAAGAGTGATGAAGAAGAATGAAGAGAGGGATGCTCAGGGCTGACTAGTATACCTAAGTCCGCTACTTGCTTAGCACCATACAAGTGTCTGGCGAAGCTAAAAGTATGCATCCCTCTGTCGCGAAGAAAAACGATCCAGTCAGGATGGTGTAGTTAGAAACGAAGAAATGCGCATCCAACCCAGATACCCACAGGGCCAGAGCTATCACAAAAGCTAGGGGGCTGTTGTACTTGTATTATAACAAAGCAATGACCCAGGTCCCAAATCTCAAATTATCCTAGAAGTATTTCCCCACAATTCACTTCCCCCGTACAGGTAGGTGGATACATGTACTGTACCTGCAGATCGACGCAGCCACACCTGCATCAATACCAATGAGATGCACGTAAAACTTCCTTTTAGCAAGCTTGGATATCACGGCAAACTGTCGGAGAATTTTTACCAAATGGAAACGCTTAGTGAGGAGATCACGCTGCAGGCACTTTCCCCTTTCTTTCTTGTCGACGCGAGTCATTGCCTAGCTCGAGACAGCCGAGTCATGGGCAGAACTCGCATCGGAAATATATAATCGGACAAACCCCAGAACTTCTGCACTTATGTAATTGCCAGTGGTTGTCTTTTTGGGATTCATGGTTGCTAGTCGCAACGTTTGAAATATTCTACTGAGAGAGATTGGTTGTTTATGCCACTTTGATGCTCTTGCTCTCGTTCTCTATATTTTTTTCTTATTTTTTATTTTTTTATTTTTTGGACTTCAATACGCTCAGACAATTGCTTGAAAGTAGGGAATTCCATTTTGTTTATCTTCGTATTCATCAGTTGAGTATTTTTCTGACTCATGTTTTGTTTAAATTAAAGAATGGAGGACCAGTCCTGTGAGCACATCCAGAAACTTCTACGCTAGAGGAAAGTGGTTTAATCAAAATGTGGAAAGTTCTCATGGCCCGTACAAAGGCTGAAAGTTCTTTGTTCCATTTTTGAATGAAAAAAAGATAATTCAGGGATTGCTCCAAGTGGAAAACAAGCCGAAGTTTTCGGGTCTTGTGTGCGACGAAGCATTAAAGGCGTTGAGAAGATAGTGTAACGTGAAGCATGCGTATTCTATTTTATTCGATCATTAACGAAGTCAAGTTAAGAAACTCGTCATTTTAGCTCAATCCATCATTGCCGAAGCAGGCCTGCCCACTGTGACCCCAGGGTATCACGGTATATAAAGCAAGAGACAAGTGTTGAGTGTCCTCACAGAGCAACACAGTTTCCATTCCTGTCAATGATAGCTCCGTTTATATGCAGTCCCATATCCGAGCAAAGGAATAGAGCGAGGCTAGCCAGACCTCGCTCTACAGTTGCAGCGCATTCTGTTTGTTTTCTGTATATCAATTAGTACATTATTATTGTGACAGGTGCGCAGGCTGTACCCCTTTGCGTCGAGTTTATCGATGTGCTTTTGCATTGCAGTTTTCGTTTCAACATCCAACCAGCTATCTTCGTCGTCATCTCCATCGAGATCTAATCCGTGTCAGACCAAAAAGGCACCAGATAGAGGAAGAGCCGGAGGAAGCCAGAGCATTACCGTGCGGAACAAGAAGGTTGCACCGAACACCGAATTCCTTCAACCTGGTGAAATCTTCATCCGTCTGTGCGATCTAAGGAGCACGCTTAGCTACTGTCTGGCCTTGTCCAGAAAGCTCATGACGCTCGGTGCGAGTTTCCAACATACTAGCATTGTCTCTTGCAGCGCCCCCTTACGGACACGTCCTCCAACAACGTTCAAAGCCATGCCGGTCCGCTTTTCTTCCATCACAGATAGAACCTGCCCCACCGGCTGTGGATTCTCCTCCGAGTTTTGCTTTTCGTCGACGATGTTGATCAACCAATCGATGCGATCCGACTTGAATTGCTCTTTGGCGGCATTTGCAACCTCTGCACCTGACGGGACTGCATGTGATCCGTATTCAAGAAAAAGGAACGAGGACGCTTCCTTGAGAAAGCCAAATTCCCCTTGAAAAGAAACTGTGTCAATTCCTAGAACAGAGGCATTGCTGTTGAGGAATTCTCGGCAGATTGCTGCACCAGTCTTCGAGGCGGCGGATGTCACGATAGCAACTAGTGAAGAAGAGAATTAGCAGCAGCCTACTTGGCAAAGTGGCACAACTTCTCAGACCTTTTCCCGTTAAGTTTATTTTATTCTCATCAGAGCTCTCCTCCATGTTAATTCCCTAATAGAAACGGCGACTTCGCACAATGCATACAAGGGATGGCACGGAAGTTCACCCGAATGCTGGGTTATCCACGTGGGCATTTTAGAGGAAGGGGTCAGATCCTTAATACCAAGGAAAATATGACGTTCTGGGTTGATATGATGAACCGCAGCTATTCGTCAGTCGCGCAGCTTTAAAGTTCTCGGAGACCGAGCCCTTTGCCTAGTTGGGGGGCGGCTCGTCTCCCGGCGGGGGTCCAGCCAGGTGGCCTAGTTCCAAAATATATTTGTAATAAAATCACCAAGAAATGATACCAGGAATTTTCGACGGCTGGACACGATATATGGAGTCAAAGTTGAAGTCTCAAGGATTGCTAGATTTACAGAATTGCGAAAATGACCAAAGTTTTTTTTAAGTGAAAGAAAGCTGGTGGCGACTTCTCAGCAAATACTAATGGGCTGCTGATCTTTTGCAAGCACCGGGGACACCCCACATGGCTTGAAGACGCGATACTCGGGCTGCTACAAGCCCCACGGTTAGTTCCAACGAGTGAGGGGTTGATCGAGATCAGATTGTTAACTAGGCTGCGAAGCTTCGCCAAGAGAGGAACGATGCGACGTCAATAGTTGGTCGAAATACGACGACGATTTGTTTCTCGTTGGAAATAAAATCATTGAACGTCTATACCTCTTACTCGTTGGTTAAATAGTGCGAGGAAGGAGAAAGCTCTGGCCGTGAGAAATCCATAGATATCAATAAGTTAGTATTTGCTTCCAGTTATCAAAGTCATGAATTAATTATATCTCGAACTAGCAATACGAGAGTACCGCTCGCATTCGCAACCGGCTCGCAACTTGAATCTTCTTTACCTTAGTGCGGTATTCGACCTACGGTTTTCCACACTTAGGTGCCGGTCTCGACCATCCGGAATGCTGATCTCTTCCCCTGAGTACAGCACGATGACAATAATTACACAGAAGCAAGATTTCATTTAAGGATAAAATTTGCAGTAAATTCGTTGATCAGAAAAAATATAATATAACAAGTTAAAACCCAGTGGGAAATTATAAGATAGCATAGAAAATTTGAGAAAATTTGGCAATGGAAAGCAGTCGAAGCCGAGCCGAAAATGATTAACTCCTTTGGGCCTTTTTTACGGACCGCAAATGGAGTAAAACATAGGCGAAGCGCTTTCGATCCTTTTCACGTCTTTATTTAACCATATTCATTAAGTTTGCAAATCTTAGCTGACAGGTAAGCTCAGAATTGTTTCATCTTTCCACCCTGACAGTGATACCGAACTTCGACTGCTGGGTCAGGAGGCAGTTTGGAACTCTGGGTTCAGTGCCAACACCAACAAAAGAGGAGGGAGGGTACTCTCTACTTCAAACTCTAAATTAGCCCGATTTCATCCGACAAACTTTCATCTTCCCAGCTGCACCGGAAGAGGGAAAAGAAAAGCCAGTCTTATTTTCTACTACATAGAGAGACACCAAAAGCAGGTTTCTCTTGGAGCTCATAGCTAATGTATCACAAACTGCTCTCGAAACCTGGCTATGGCCGGGCCACGGATCCATGACTGGATATTGAATAGCATCAACATAGCTTGCATGAAGGCTTCTCTCGGTGTACCGCCAACCGAAATGCATCGTGATCAAGGCGAGGAGCTTTAAATTTGGCCAAGGACACTTTCACTCATAGCACAACCTCCCCATGTCTTTCTATCTCCTCTCTTCTTTTCTTCCGGCACGAACCATCCCGCTATTGACATTCAGAAATTCCTTTCAGAAACTCCTTTAACGGGAGATCTACGCTCGACATATAGCTCTCACGACGGCTGATTGCTCTCTGACGTGTGTCAGGCTTGAGAGACTTTGCTCAAGTCAAGTTTCCGACCTCCCTTCTCAACACCAGTCTCAAAGCCCCATAGCGTAATCCAACAAACAGTACCATCACTAACGAGTTCAGTATGACTCCAGACTACGATCCAATATCGAATTTTCTTCCTATTACCTATTACCCCAGCGTACGAACAAAGGAATACTTTCACCCGAAAGCGTTTAATAGGCTACTTGTCAACTAAATATGCTATTCAAAGGCAGGAATCAGCAAATTAACACCCGTAAGGACTTAATCATCATAAGTTCCTTCTTACATTTGCCTACTTTACTAATACGTCTCACCCAGCGCCACGGCTGCGAACGAAAACATTATCCTCTCCCATAACTCTCTACAACACCAGTGCCACAGCGATAATGCCCACAACCAAAAACATGCTAGGCATATTTCCCTTTGCAGCAGCACCCATATACGATGACGGCATAGCCGTCGCACTCCCCGTCCCAGTCCCCGTTCCTGTGGCTGAACTCGAATTCCCCGCCACCAACGTAAAATTCGCACAAGTCAACCGCGTCGTATTACTCGCATGAATAACCACACTCTTGTCCCCAAAGAAATACGGGCTTCCCGATGTGGTGCTCAGATACAATTCCTCATACGTAACCTCAAATGTCGTGCCGGTAATATTTCCATGCTTGCCCGCCAAATCACCAGCTTGGCAAGTTTCTGGGGCGATGTTCTCACATGGGTGGTATTCGCCGCGGTCTGTGGGGTCAAGATGCCCCATAGTTGCTGTGCAGTTCCCATCGGCAGAGACGGGCAGGTTGTGGATATGGTAGACGAAGGGTCCGTAGAGGGAAGAGGAGGGGAAGCCGGTGAAGTTTACGGTGAACAGTACGCCGGTGCCGTTGGAGTTTGCGGCGCCGGTTATGGAACCTGTTATTAATGAACCGGTTGCGTTATCGAAATTCGTGGAGGGGAGGACGGCCATATAGGTAGCGGCAGGATTGTTGTTTTGGATTGAAGCGTTGCCGCCGGGGCCTGATGAGTCAAACTGTCAACATGGAATTTGAGAGACGTTTCTGTGATATTTAGGGTATAGAATGCCAGCAGCAATATTGAATCAAGGAATTGGGCTCTGCCAAGACTTTATTAGAAAGGGGTAGCGAACCAGTAAAACCGTCAACAACAGGACCATCATACACAATCGCACCCTCAATCGTCTCCAGTCCCGTGAATGGAGTCTGCGTAGGAAGGTATGGCAAAACTCCACTCATGGTCGTGGAAAGAGTGGACACTGGGACGGAAGTCGGAGGATATTCCTGAGCGGATGCAAGGGCAACTCCGCCCATGGCAACGAGAAATTTCTTGGCAAACATGACGAATAATCAATTCGGTATTATAAACTTGAAGGCAGAGAACGATTGAGAATGTTTGAGCTCATTTTAGAATTTTTTGGGAGAACAGTATATAACCCGATGTTGCTCCTCACTCCCACGACCAAAAATGTAGTGACATCAACACTCACCCCTCAAAATCGTTGACTTCAAATCACCAACCGAGTATTTGGGAGCTGCCAAACTCGAAGAAATGGACTAAGAATGTGTTTAGTCTATAATCATAGAAAATAAATACAGTGACATCAAGATGTTAGGCAAAAACAAGCTTTCATGCGTCTTTGGCGGCGCCACCCCACGTCAACGGGAGCACTAGCTCAGGAACGATCTCGACATCCCCGCAAACCTCCACGATTTGACACGCAATCGTCTCAAGCAATTGGCCGAGTGAAATGAGGAGACAAGCCGTTGCATCCGGTCTCATGGTTTTGTGGGCTCGGGATAAAACCCCGATTCTGCTCACTGCCCTGGGAAGGCATGATCTCTTGCCAACTCATCTTATTTGTCACACTTGCAAAAGCCCGAAACCCATTCTGCAGCCTCGAATTCTCTACTCATTTAACCTCATCCATTTTGTAATCCAATCAATCCCATCTCAAACCGTGTATCCCAAGAACCAGCTCGAGCATGCATTCCACCCACATCTCCAGCTTTGCTGTTCATCATACCATCACCCATCCATCCTCCGCTTCCTCATCCCCAAGCTCATCAAAAACCATTGCCCGAACTTCAATACTCTCCCTCACACCCTCCCACCCCTCCCCTTCCAATTCAAAACTACAATGCAAACAACAATCCACCCCTTCCCCTCCCTCATCCCTCTTCTCTCTCGAATCAAAAATCTTCATCACAACAACCTCATCCCTCTCCATACCCCCAAGATAACACCATTTATGCCCCTCACCGTACTTGGCAAGATACGATTCCCCCGTTAAATGTTTCCCAATCTGCTCTTTAGGGATCAAGTCAGAACGTGCTACTGAGCGGGTATCGCACAGTGCCAAGGGCCAAGCAGTGACTTTTTGCAACGGCCTCCAGACGCTGTCATCAATTAGTTGCGGTTCCTGATATCTGAAATTGGAAGGTGAGGAACACACTTAACAATCCTAACCCATCCCCTCAACAAGTCTTCTGCCTCGCCCGGAAGATGGCGTCTCACTCTCCTCCTCGTGCCCTCTGCACTCTGATCAACATGCGGATGTCTCGTCGGCGGTGCGATTTCACTTTTCCCATTCGAAATTCCTCCTTCACCTTCCTCTTCCCCTGATCTTGGAGTTGAAGGCGCACTGCTCCTGACCTATCCCATCAGATTTCAGCTTTGCCTTCCAAAGTCACTTCATAAAGATGAGGATGAAGAACCAACCTTCCAGCTGAAAACATGCACCCTCAAATTCCCTCCATCCCTCTCTAATTCCATTTTAATCAGCTCCTCAATCTCCCCCAAGTATTTCTCCTCGACCTCCCTCTCATCCCTCAAATCCCTGACCCTCGTCCGCGACCTCAAAAAGCAAAATGAGTGCACATCCAGCTCAGACTCCCCCTCTCTGCCTCGCACGTCTTCGATCTCCACAACCCGGGTTTCGAAGACTAGATTTGAGGCGGGTCTAGAAGGGTAGAGATGTTGGGCTTCGGGGGTGAGTTCGTATGGTTTGGTGGTTGAGTGGTGTGGTTGGGGAGAGAAGTATGAGAGGATTGCTTTTTGCGTTTGGTTTAGTGGTGGTTGCATGATGAGAAATGATTGTTGTACTTGTTCTGATTCGGGAGGAGGGAGGTATGAGAAGGGGGAGGAAGTCATGTTGCCCATGTTCGCTAGCTGTTGAAATTGCAAGGAAATGCACAAGTGAAGGGATGTACAAATAAACAATGAGGGAAGAGGGAAGGGAAAGCAAAGGTGAAATACCGTCACCACCAGTTCAATTCACTTCAATACTTATAACTCTAGACGATTGCTTGCTGCTTCTAGCACAAAGTGGTACTCGCACTCGTTCTCGCACTTGGGCTTGAAGTAAAGTTATGAACGGGTGCAAATACGGATACGCGTACGACGTCAAGAGTGCATGTACGGCTAATCGGATTGCATTGCATGCTATCTGCTCGCTCCTCTCCCCACTCACCCCACCTCTCAAACATTTCAGGAACGCGCCGCTCAACTGAAAAACGGAGGAAGGATATCGTAAACGCCTCCATCATGCCCCGGGTCAGATCAAATATCCACCAAAAGAAGAAAGTGCAGGAAGCGAACGCCTCAACGCCATCGCGCCATTTTCCTTATCCCAACACAGCATTAAACCATTTGATTAATGCAAACCGTACGGTACTTGTACATGAATCTTATCCAAGCTGAAAGAAGAGAGGTGAAGTAAATTATGCAGCAACAGCAACGGGAATCGAAGCCTCAAGGCCATTGCTGGGGCTCGCTTCCTCTTCTGCGATCTCGCCGCCAGCTTCCCGCTCAGCCCAGTCACCCCATAGACCTCTCTTGCCTCGGACGCGGATAGGGCCGCCGAGTAAGGCTTCTTGTTGCTCGACTTTGACGGCGTCTTTGGTGGCTAGGACGAGCACTTCGAAGAACATTTTTGTGGCGTCGGCGCGGCTAGTTGTGGCTTCGGGAAGGAGGTCTTGGAAAAGAACGCTGGCCTTCTTGCGCTTGTCGGGACTGCTTGCGGCTTCGGCGCCGAAACGGTCACGAAGAAGGTGGACTGCATGCTTGGTACCAAGGGAGACCGGGCCACTGTCAGCGGGATGTACGAGGGGTGCGGTGGTTTCGTCGAAGTTAGGGCCAGGGGATTGTGCGTCTAAGCCAGCACTGGCGTTGTGGTCATCGTCCAGGTTCATCATGAACCCATCGTCACCAGCTATCTCGATGATTGTACCGTCTGGACCAATGGTGTTGTTCGGGTTGTCCAAACCAGCACCGCCAAGTCCTGCACCTAGATCTTCTTCCTCGCCGAGATCAAGACGTGGGGATTTTGAAGGACCTTGCTCATCACCGCTATCCATGTCGGCAATACCACTGTCTCGCTTTCTCTTCAGCTCACCAGTCTTTCGAACAGCATCTAGTGAGAGCATTCCTCGGAGTTCTGGTGCCCATCCCATACTTCTTCCTTCACCCATAATGTTGGAGACGAAACCGCCATTCTTTTGCATTTCAATTAGAGCCAAGAGTTCAGGGTCGCGAGGAAGGAAGGATTGAGGTCGAAGAATCTTGTCATGACTTTGTTGTTGCTCCTTGATTTGTGCGTTAGAAAGGGTGGTGACGGAATCTGGTTGAAGAAGTCTTAGACGTCGAGCTCGTTGCGCAGGGTTGCGGACAATAGTTTCCTCGGTGTCATCTTCAGGCTCGTACAGGGCAGAGTTGACGTTTCTTTGATTTTCAGCCTCAACTTCTGCAGCAACATGGTCATCGATATCGGACAGAGGTGACTCAGAGATTCTATCAGGTCGAATAATGGGAGCTGGCGGAAGCGCCGTGACATCATCTCCAAAATTGTATACATCATCTCCATCGTCATCTGCCATTCGAATGTTATCATCCCCTCCTCCAAAGTCAAGGTTAAGGGAAGTATCGCGTTCGCCGTGGTCGATGTTGTCCTTTGCTGGCACTTGGACATCCAAGTCGCTAAACACATCTTCCTCGAGAGCTCGAGCAGCTGGCGCGTCTCGGCCAAGTTCGAGAGTGCGATCAGCCTTTGGGTTAAAATCATCGAGATCAAGACCAAAGTCAAGACCCAAGTCGAGGTCATCCATCGGCTCAAGCGCAAGGTCATCATTTTGGTTCTCGATACTGTTTTGTAGAAATTGGCTTCCATTGAAATCCTCTTGCAAGTTGATATCACGGCTGCCAGCTCGGCGTTTTCGTAGGTGGGAATCATCATCCATTTGAGATAAGAGGAACGACGCGTCAGGCATGGGGGGCATCTCGAGATTGTCTCCTTCGGTGAGTACATCAGGCAACATGAGAGCATCGCGAGAGGGCATGTGAAGGCCAGCGGGGATATCATTGTTGCCAGAGAGGCGGAATGCCTGTAGAGATATTAGACAATGCAAACGACATGATTGTAGAGTGGCATACCATCTTGATCTTCATAAGCGCCTCATTACAATCGTCAAGTAAATAACGCGCTTTTCGACTGTATATTCTGGCCACGCCGAGCAAGAGTTGGCCACTCAGTCGCAGAGCCATAGGAGCTTGGTTTGGTGCTACAATGGCTTCGACACTGTCCTTGACGCTGGCTTGAAGGATATGGTTCTTGGAGAGCTTGCGCTCGAGATTTGCCGACAGCCATACCCGCGCCAACGGGCCTGTCTTCGACAGGAGAGTCTCTGAATAGAACATGATGATGACGAGGCTATCTCAGGAGCAATAGCAAAGGTGGTGCGCCAAACGGCGACGATCGGTGGGTGGTAGCTAGTGTTGGTGATGCTCAGTGCAAACGCGCGTGTGGTGTGTTGTTGATATCGGGGGGCGCGTCTAAAATCGCAGTCGGGCGCGGATCTTGGAGTCGCGTCGTTGTCGTCCGAACTTCTTTGGAACAATATGATCGCCAATGTTCCAAAACCACGAGGACACTGATTGCGAAAAGGTGAATGAGGGTGGTGGTGGTCGTGGGATGGAATTGTCGGTGGTGGGGACGATATTCGGTGTTGATGATTTGGAGATGGCTGGGAGTTGAGCTAGCCAATATAGGCTAGCGCATTCATCACGTGATTCACTCACAGTCTACCAGGCCAAGACTTGACAATGGCTTTTAGGAAAAGCTAAAGTGTACATTGTGTTCTCGATTACAGTTGCAACTCGATAACCTTGAAGATATATATCTTTGTAAGTGGCCATCTTGATGAATGTCCGAAACCCCTTAGAACTTCGATCTCTTTAAGCCCCCGCAAAAGGCCAGACCATTCAGGGCCACTTCTCCTGCACCAGCAGGGGTGACGAACGCCAAAATCCGCTGATGGCTCTTCGCCGCAAAGCACGCTGCTGAAACCTTGTGGATGAAGTCGCGGACACGTAAGGCTAATTGGGGACGCGGCAGTATTCGACGACGTCTGCAAAGAATTTCACCTTGACGCTACACTTGCTCCATTGTACGAAGTCATCGCATGCAATCGAATCCTACGGCACAGTCATTCTCCCAATCCAACTCCGTATACCGAGCACTACACGTTGAATACTCACCTCTCACGATTCATGCCTCAGCGGTAGGCTCAGCTTAACGACAGCAATTCTGCTGCTCGTTGTACATAGCAGAGAGGAGCTCGATGCCGTGGCCACGCCTCTCGCGGTCTGCCAGTCCAGGGCCAGGGCAGACCCTACTGCCAATGTCAAATCTGCCAACCATCAGCGCTGCCAATTCAGAACCACCGTCGCGGCCGCGATCCAGAAACAGGTCGAGATCTCGCAGCAGACACCATTCGCGGTCATCTTCGTCCGTTGCTAAGGTTTGTCTTTTCTGCGCATTGTACGAGACACGGAGTTGACATCCAGACAGACAATAGCAGACCAATTCTCGAGCCTCACTCCCAACGAAACTGCTGAGCGACTGCAGACCTCGCTGACAACTGGGCTCTCACCTGCCGAAGCCCTTTCACGATTACATGATCAAGGTCCCAACGAACTTCCTCACGAAGAGCCCGAACCCCTATGGCTGCGATTTTTGAAACAGTTTAAAGAGCCTCTCATCGTCCTTTTACTTTGTTCGGCAGGCGCATCAGTAGTAGTTGGGAATAAAGACGATGCGATCAGCATTGCGGTAGCAGTTACAATTGTTGTTTCGGTGGGGTTTATACAGGAATACAGGTCCGAAAAATCAATAGAGGCTCTAAGCCATTTGGTTCCGAATCATGCGCATCTTATTCGAGGAGAGATACCTAGGACGTCCAGCCAAAGGACACCAACATGGCCACCAAGCGCAGGAGTGCCTCAAGAAAGGGAGACATTAATGGATTCAACGGCTTCAGATGATACTGAAGCAAAGGTTGAGGCAACATCGAGCAAAGTTATGGCAGCACAGCTGGTTCCAGGGGATTTGGTTTTATTTACGACTGGGGATCGAATACCAGCAGATATTCGGGTTACAAAAGCTTCTGATTTGACTATCGACGAATCGAATTTGACTGGGGAAAACGAGCCGGTGAGGATCACAGCGGAAGCAAAAGCTAGAAATTCAAATCCATATTTGCAGAGAGGTGCATCCAGCCTGGAGCCGCCCGGATCGCCAGTCTATGCATCTGCAGGCAGTGGCACCGTTGGAGCAGACACACAATTAAATAGCACGACGAATATTGCATTCATGGGGACCCTGGTCAGATCTGGACATGGGCAAGGAATTGTGTATGCGACAGGAGGGAACACCCATTTTGGCACAATCGCTGCAAGTGTCACGGAAACAGAAAGTCCACGGACTCCTCTACAGCTTTCGATGGATTCTCTTGGATCACAACTCAGCCAGGCGTCGTTTGTAATTATTGGTGTGATATCGCTGGTTGGATGGTTTCAAGGGAAAGCTCTTTTGGAGATCTTTACTATTTCGATATCTTTGGCTGTCGCAGCTATCCCTGAAGGTCTTCCAATCATCGTCACGGTCACTCTGGCTCTTGGGGTGCACAGAATGGCACGCCATAATGCCATTGTACGAAAAATGCCGAGCGTGGAAACTCTGGGGTCTGTCAATGTGGTCTGCAGTGATAAAACAGGTATGGTTGTATTTCATCCCATCTATGGCATTTCTAACAAGATGTAGGAACACTTACCATGAATCACATGTCCACGACAAAAATGTGGTATTTTGACGCTGACGCGCCTATCCACGTGGACACAAACGACGAGGCAACAGAAGGAAAACCAAACCCCGTGACCTTGCGTATTCTTCGCATCGGCAATATTGCGAACAATGGACGCCTCACCCGCAATCAAGCCCAGCCACAATCAGCCTCATCCGTAGCCATTTTATCGTCCACCCAAGGACGGTCTGGAACATTCAGAAGTAGATGGGTTGGACAACCCACTGACGTGGCTATGCTTGATCTGCTTGACAGGTTCAAAGAGCACGATGTTCGTGACGGTCTTGGCCATCGCTTGGGTGAAACTCCCTTCAGCTCGGAGCGAAAATGGATGGGTGTCACTGTTGGCGATGCAAATCCTGATGGAGGCTCTAGCTCAAGAGAGGTAGCATATATTAAAGGTGCCGTGGATCGAGTGTTGCAAAGGTGCGATACCTACCTGACAAAAGATGGACGAGAGGTTGTTCTGGATACTGCACGAAGACAAGAGGCTTTGGATGCAGCTGAGAAGTTAGCCGAGGAAGGCCTCCGAGTTCTTGGTTTTGCAAGCGGTCCAGTCGCCAAGCATGCCAAATCAATAACTCAAAGTCGAAGTTCAACACCAGTAACGAAGACAGCCGAGCCACTGATTTCACATAGCGAGGATGTATACAAGGGCCTTACTTTCGCAGGACTGGTGGGAATGAGTGATCCGCCCAGGAAAGGCGTTCAAAAGTCAATTCGTAGGCTAATGCGAGGAGGCGTCAAGGTCATTATGATCACTGGCGATGCTGAAACTACGGCATTGGCTATCGGGAAGAAGCTTGGAATGGCTATCGCGACCCCTCGAGATCATACAGCAAGTTCGGTGGCTGTAAAGCCAGTCCTACGAGGTGACGAGATCGACAGAATGTCTGATGATGAGCTCGAAGCTGCAATTGCCAACACCTCTATCTTCGCCAGGACAAGCCCAGATCACAAGATGAAAATTATCCGCGCCTTACAAGCTCGAGGCGATATCGTTGCCATGACTGGAGATGGTGTAAATGATGCACCTGCTCTGAAGAAAGCAGACATTGGCATCTCAATGGGTCTTCAAGGAACCGACGTTGCCAAAGAAGCTGCAGATATGATTTTGACTGATGATGATTTCTCCACAATCCTCCACGCCATCGAAGAAGGCAAAGGCATCTTCAACAACATCCAAAACTTTCTCACTTTCCAACTGAGCACCAGCGCTGCCGCACTGAGTCTCGTCTTCTTCTGCACGTGTCTAGGATTCAAAAATCCTTTGAACGCGATGCAGATCTTGTGGATCAGTAAGATTCCCGCTCTGCTCTCCTTTTGCCTTACTAACTATTCACAGATATCATTATGGATGGACCACCAGCTCAATCCCTCGGCGTCGAACCCGTCGACCCCGATGTGATGACTCGCCCTCCACGGAAACGCAATGCCCCAGTCCTAACCTGGCCCCTGATAACCCGTGTGCTCACCTCCGCCTCCATAATCATGCTCGGTACCATGGCCGTCTATACACACGAAATGCTCACCGACGGCGAAGTCACCAAGCGCGACACCACCATGACATTCACTTGCTTCGTCTTCTTCGATATGTTCAACGCTCTCAACTGCCGCTCGGAATCAAAGTCCGTCTTGAGAGGAGAAGTGGGATTGTTCAGTAACACGCTCTTCAACTGGGCAGTATCTCTTAGTCTTGCGGGTCAGGTCTTGGTTATTTACTTCCCATGGCTCCAGGACGTGTTTCAAACCGAGGCGCTGAGCATCTGGGATCTGCTCGGCTTGTTGATTCTTACGAGTAGTGTGTTCTGGGTGGATGAGGGGAGGAAGTGGTGGAAGTCGAAGGGCAGAAGGAGGCTGGGGAGCGGATATAGTCAGGTTGTTTAGTTGGGGCTTGTTGGGTTTGATAGTTGGCGGCTGCATTTTCGGCGTAAGGAAAGTAGAAGTTGAGTGTTGATAAAACGAAGAGAAAAGAGATAAGAGGCGAAGATATTGTATACATAGTATAGTTTGAATCGAGCGCGCATAGATTCTCAGTCCTTTTCTTTCTCTTCATCCACCGTATTTCCCACTGTTTGAATATCAATCACCACTCCTCTAGTTACCGCCCAACTTTCCTACAAATCATCTTACCATCACAAACATTTTAATCAGCAGCCCTCTTCTCCCTCAACTTCCCCGTCCCATGCATCCAATCCAAAAACCCCAAGCTCCCAAAATTAACCAAGAACTTCTCATGATGCAGATCATGCATCTTCGCGCTGCCCCTCAAAAAATCATACCCGCTATGCACGGTGGCCGTCTCCGTCAACTCGAAAGCCAGGAACGCCCAACTGGTAAGAATATGGCTTTTTAGTATTTGTGGTGGAAGAGTAATGGGAAGGACATTGGCGAAGAGATGTTCAAGTGGGTGTGCGTATTGCGCGGCCAGAGCGACGGGTGCGGTGAAGCGGTGGTGTTGCTTGTGGATCCGGGCGTAGAGGGGACGCGTGTGTAGGAGGCGGTGGGTGTAGTAGAAGAGGATCTCGCGGATGATGAGGCTGAGGAGGATGTCACGGGTGAACTCGGTTAGTGAGGGCAGCGTAGCGGTGATGCGGAGTGAAGGTTGGTGGTGCAGAGAAGTGCTGATGTAGAGTAGTAAGAAGTGGAGGACCATTGACATGAGTTGATTTCGGGTGACGATGAGAAAGCATTGTCGGATTTCATTGGCGGTAGGCTGTTTAGGAGCAGGTTGGATCTTGTGTCTTTCAGAGAATGTGGGAAAGATGTAGTCTAGTGTGAGGTATGCTGTGGCGGGTAGCCAGAAGAAGCATAGTTGAATAATAAGAGTACCAACGAATTCTATGACAGCTGGAGGGTACTGGGCAACCAGGGAGCCCCAGATGCTGTATAGAGTCGCCATGATAGATTGAATTGAATGAACAACATTTTTGTTCGCCTTCAAATATAAGTCACGGGAGGCATATGGCTCGTGATCGTTGCCGAGGTAGCGTGTTGAAATGAGGGGCCATGTGGCCAAGAACGGCACGAAGCGATCCAGTCAAACTTCATGATGTGTGTGCTAATGCAGAGGCGTGAGAAATACCTCTCCCGAGAAATTTCCAGTCTACGATTGCAAAAGAAGGGAGGGCAAGAAAGCTCGGAAACCTTTAGCGTTCAAAGGTTTGCTTGGGTACTCTGCCAATGCGGAAACCCCTTTTTAAGCGAACACAGCTAAGCGAGGGCCGAATGTAATACAGACTTGAGTAAACCTTCGAAATATTATTCAAATCCTATCAGAGAGATATCAAGATAATCCACCACCTCTTCATAAACCTTCGCAACAATTCCATCTCTCCATACTCCACATATCGGCAAGCAAAGATTCTCCTCCTTCGCCAGAAATTTCCTAACATCGCCCTCAACAAGCACCAAATCAGCCTTCCTCCCCACTACAATCCTTCCTCTATCATGAAAGCGAAATCGATCAGCAATCAATGAAGTAGCACCTTTCAGCACATCAATCACCTCAATCCCAGCTTTATGAACCATAGCATGAATCTCCATATGCACTCCCAATCCAAACTGAGACCCTCGCGCCTGCCCAGACGAATCCGATCCCACTATCATCGGAATACCTGCCTCGTACATATCCTTCGTACACTGATAAGCATTCTCGACTCTACTCTCATCATTCCCTAGTCCCAAAGGCTGTCTAGGCGTAGTGTCGAACAACATTCTCTTCGCCAACGGATCATTGTGAAACTTAACTTGTATCTCATCGCCCTCCCTCGTTTGGGAAGCGCATACAGTGAGTGTCGGATTGTGATGAGCATTATTGCGTTTCGCAAGCTCAATGTGCTGATTGGATGTCGGTTTGTCGATGAAGGAATGCGTGAGGCCGTCAACACCACAAGAGAGCAAATCGACGGCGCCTTGGAAACTGAAGGCGTGGCCGACAGCCAGCAAGCCTTATGCATGAGCTGCTTCTACCACTGCCCTTTGGAGATCCAATGGTGGTGGAGGAAGACTAACCGTGATTGAGTCGCCGAGCTCGTGCATGAGCTTTATGTATGAGGCGCCGCTAGTGGTGATCTGCTCTTTTACGAAAGCTTCTGCTTCGGAGGGCTTGGTTAATTTTGGCCATGAATCGATTATTGACTTGGTCTGTGTTTCGATCAGAGGATTTCCTACTTAGATGAAATAGTCAAATGATGGCTCACAGCTGCACTTTCGTCATGAAGAAGATAAACCCCTTCAGGCCAGCCTCCTCGAATAGTTGCTGCAGTGCCAGCGCATTTGGGGTCAGCGTAAATGTTCTTCGTTTCTAGCCTTGCTGCCAGCTATGAGTGCATCGATCAGCAAGGATTTCAAAAGAATCTGAAAGGAAGGCTATCCCACCTGCTTTAATTTCGCAATTTGCTGAGGCTCATTGTGCATATCACACACAGTCGTGACGCCAAATCGCAAAGATTGCTCAATGCTCAATACGTTTCCCCCAAGGCCATGGATATGGGAATCAATGAGCCCTGGCAGCAAGGTACATCCTGCTTTCGAGATGACTAGCTTCTCAGTAGTGGATGTGTGTGGAAAATCTCCAGAGCCGAATCCTTTGATTTTGCCTTCTTCGACTTCGACATATCCCTTCTCAATAAACTCATCGCCGGTGAAGATCAGGACATCCGTAAGTATAAAAGAATTTCTCATGGGTTGCTGATGAGACATATTGTAGTATTTAGAATCAACTCCTGCAAATTGAACGGAATCAAAACCAAGCTTTCTTATGAAGATATCAGAAATATTTATGTGTTCTAGAATCATGTTGTTAAGCTAATTCGAGCTTGATTTTCATCGGCCTTCTTTCTCACAATGTTCCGTCTTCCCCAAGTCACTGATCTAAGTTTCAAAGAGAGCTATTCATGGCCAATCCACCAGTCTGAAAGAAAAAAGCTTCTTGGTAACTAACCTCTGTAGCTATTGGTCACTCCAAAGCACATGATTTGGCTTTGATCAAGGTTTCAGGCAGGGGAATGGCAATCTATCTGCTCTTCTCTCCATAGAACAACATCTTACCGTTGCAATTCATAAGATAGGAGAGAAATTATTTGGAACAAAACACCGACATTCTTTGATTTCCATCATGAGATTCTAAAGAGGTCTTCTCATAATGCGCTGCTGTTCGATATAGACTTAGGTAGCCCCCTTTTAGCTGAGCTTTTAGCCGAAAATAAGCGGGGCAGACAAAACCTTTCCTTTATTGAGCTCGTTTCTCTGCGCTATCAGGGCTCTTTCCTTTCTCTGCCAACCTCATTTGAGATCGTCTCTCTGGTGTGAGTAGAAAACTCAAAGAAGGGACACCTCCGGTTAACTACATGCTGTGCTCAGAGAAAATTAATTTCCACTGCATTCATTTTCTAGACTCTTCTTTCTGACTTCTCTTTGAAGTTTAGTCTTGCTGTAACTTGTTACTGCCTTCAATTGCCATTGAATTTTCTCATTTATAAGCAAGTTTCTCTTCCCAGCAAGACTCTTCGGCATCGACAGTTCCAACTCTATTGCCTCAGTACACCATGGCAAGTTCGAATGATTTGAACGAAGCCTCGAAAGCTTCCCAGAAGGAATCGAATGACTCTGAGAAATATCTGAACTAATCTGAGGAAAGCTCGGAAGCCTCTGTTGACGAAGACCTAAACGTAACCCTTGCAAGATATGACTTCATCTGGCGGTACAGCTGCGAGAACCAGAACTTCTCAGCTGACTATCCGAATGCGAAGACTGGTTCGACGAAATCATCACCTTCAAATCTTCATCTTCAAACACACACTCATCTGCCGCCGCTGCGAGCGCTTCGAATATCGAGCCGAAACCTGTCTATCGTGCTTACCTTGGCTTCGACGGCACTTGTGCTAAGTATAGTAAGTACCAAAACCTCTTGTGAGGCGTTCGTATCAAGTCCCCAATTGTCATGATTTAATTCACGACACAAGAAGTCTTGATCTATGAAGCTAATTGAACCATCTACAGGTTTTTCGGTAGCCACTAGCGGAATGATGTTCACTGATTTCAATCTCTTGAATCAGAGCGCGGCCATGGAGGAAAAGAATTGTGACATGATTCTAGACATGACTACTGGACCAATGGATGATGAAGGCTATCCTTTCTTGGCATGGAAGGTGATGACCTCTATTGACAGGTGGTCTCGTGAGGAAAGGATGCATGGATATGCCAAGAGATATGACTTCAGTGGAGGTGCGGAAGGTCATGCAGTTTTGACTGATGCGGAGAGGGGCAGAATCATGTTTCGTGAAGATTTAGGAGATGGTGATGATGGAGGTCATCGATGTTGAAAAGGGGCCTAAACGAATTTTTTAGAGTAGAGACATGATGAAGTCTGGAGTAGTGGTAGCAGATCAACGAGCTTTCGGACTGGAGGCTTCTTCTAGGTGAGATTTTAGCCTGATTGTTGTGTCTTCCGAATACAGACCTAGCAAAAGGCAAATCTTCGTGTCTCAGCTTCCCATTCTTCAGGAACTCTATCGCTTCTCCGTCCATAATTTCTTGAACATACGCCTCTTCAATGACTTGGAAGGGCTACTTGGCTTAATGATAATCCTTGTAGAGAGAGCGTTTTATGGTCTTTACTCACCATGTCAGGCCTACTACGTGGATCGGTCTCTCGTAATTTACTGATCAAGTCACGCAAAGCTCTCAGCACGGTATGCTTGAGAGCTCACGTGCGAGCTTGGTAGAAACGATAATCCTGCCCTGTAAAATTAATGACTATAAGCAGGTACTCATTGCGTAGATAATGATAAATTAATATCCGGCGATGATGAAAAAGACGATGAAACACACACCGGAGGACATGAACCGGTCACTTTTAAAGTGATGGGAGGATCAATTCGAGCCATCTAGGAGCCACTATTCATGGAAGGGGCCAGTTCTGGGGGCCAGTTCTTGAATCCCGAAGCAAGGGTGCCAGCACCACGGCTACGAGGAAGTTGGTGTGTTAGCTATAATTCGAAACTATTTTTGCATTTGCATTCCCTAATTAGACGGAGAAGTAGGGCCAATCTAAGCCGAATTCAAGGGGGTAGAATCTTGTACCAAGAAAGTGGAGGCCATTCAAGGTGAGCCCAAAGAGAATCCTGTAACTGGTTTTGCAAGGCCTGCCTAGGTGGTGGATGCGGATATTTGGATGAAAATAGGCTAGTGCGGCTAAGCTCGTTACGGAAAGGCGCTGGCGCTGGAACGGGCCGCATCCTAGCACAGCCCCGCCACGACCATCATTCTTATTCTTGGGAATGCACTCAAATATTTCGAGACCTAGGGACACATCAACTCCTTCTCAGCGCTGCAAGGTCAGGACTTACTAAGGCATGGCTGTAAGCACTAAGAGAATGCACGTGCAACAGCACGATGTAGGCATTAATTTTCGACCTTGCCCTTAGATGCTCAGGTATGCTCTCTGTCTCGACGCACTCGCTATACAATGCGTGCTAACCATGGCTACCAAGTCCTTTCCTCCAGCTTTATATTTACTTTCACCCTCGTTTGCCTCCTCGCAGCCAACTCTACCTTCGCAGGTATCGCCACCACCTCTCCTACAACGACTACTCTTATTTCGCCGACTCCTGTCGCCCTCACCCAGATAACACAATGGAGTCAAATCGATTCCTGTGCCCAGGACTGTGCCGGTTTTGCTTTCAGTCAGGCCACAAGCTCGTTATCATGTCCAGTAGATAATCCGGCTTCCTGTATATGCTCGCTGGTCCAAAAAGTGGCAGGTACTGCCCATGCATGTGCAGCTTCGTCATGTATAGCGCCTGCTACTGTCACTGCAAGCAACTATGAAGCCGAACTGGCTCGATCGCTCCTCACTGCTTATTGTGAGGCCAATGAACAGCTTCCTGTATCAACATCTGCGGGCATGGTCAAGACTGGTAAATGCAGGTACAATGAAACCACTGGTAGAAAGATATCCTGACCCATTGAGTGTAGTCCAGATGTCGGTATCCACCTTTGCTACCTCGACTTCTACGAGTTCTTCGACAACTTATCTTACATCAACTCTCCCTCCCGATCCAACGTTGAGTGGTTCGTGGTACGCGGGCGAAATAATTGGTGTAATAATCGGTGGCCTTGTTGGCATAGCCTTAGTTATTCTAATTCTATTGGGAATATTGGCATGGAAGCGTTATGCCAACCGACGCGGACAAGGCCGACACCGATCTAGCGCAAGTCAGGATGGATTGAACTGTCAGGATTTTGAGATAGAAATATTAGTATGGCAACACTCGATGGACAACGCGATCCACTGCACAATAGTGACAGACACTGGCGCTTACGAAGGGAATTGGGTGTCAGAAGAGACTCTAAACGCAGTTGGGGGGGAATCAACCGAGTTGCCGGCACCGAAAAAGTTCTTCACTGCCGGTGGTCAAATATCTGCTCTCAAAAAGGCTTGCCTGAGCTTTCGTAACGCCAATACACCCAAAGGCCAGACTCGCACAGCCGACTTTTACGTCGCACCGTCGGAGGTCTGGTTCCAAATCCTCCTGGGGCGAGAAGACATCCGTAAACATAACATCCTGCCGCCTGCATTCCTAGGAATATGTCCCGCCGATCAAACCAAGAGTATGTTCTTCACCGCGCAAAAGAATTTTGGGGACTATTTGCTAACCTAAAATAGAAGATATCGAGAAAGCCAAAGAAGCCGCGGCCCAACATGCAAAGCGAGCCAAGAAACATGAGAAATCGAGAAAGAAGAGAGAAGCTGAGGGAGAAAAGAAGAGAAAGCACAAAGAGGATGAGGACAGAGAAAGAAAGGAGACAGCAGAATGGTGATACAACGGGATCTTCGAGAAGTACACAATAAATATGAGATATGTATGATATGAATAGTAAGTATAAGGCATAAGGAGGCTAGAAAAATGCGAATTTCATTGTTCTTGATTTTCTGATTAAGACACGACGGCTATATTATGGGATACGATTATTATGGCTGTGGAGTGGCGTTGGTGGTCCCTACAAAGACAACCTGTACAGCTGCAAAGCTACCCATAGACTCAGTTAGCGTGTGCTGTAATATCACGACTCCAACCCTCCGAATAGATGTCTGAATGAAGAAAGGGAAGGGACTCTCACGCTGCTGTCCCCGCGAACACTTCCGCCTTGGTAGCGATTGTGACCAGGACCAGGGCAAACGAAAAAGTAACCGTAAAAGCGGCTACGACGCCTAGTCTTGCTAGCATGTTACGCACGAAGTACAGCACCAATATCGACACGATGAGGAAGAGAGACGAGACGATGGACCCGATGCTATCAGCAACGCGTAGCAGGTGCTTGTCATTGTAGACGAAATAATTTGCTGCTTCTTCGTCGACGGGCTTCTTGAGACGACTGCCGACACATCGGTGCCACCAGATGAAGGCTTTCTTGAGGAAGAAGGTTGAGAGAGGGTCTCGACCGAGACGGGGTGAAATTGCGGCGAGGCTGGATTTGGGAGAGGAGCTCCATACGTCCCAGTCTTTCCCGATGAGAGGGAAGTTCCCGGTTGAAGGGTTTTCGAGCCAGTGCGTGAGGAAAGTGAGGTCACTTGTGTTGGGAGAGGGGAGAGCGAGGAGCTTGGCTTGTTGGAGGAGGGCCGAGTCTGTGTGTTTAGTGGTTGTGTTTGTTAACTTGTGAACTTGTGAGGCTGTGGGTGAATGGCGAGAGTGGAGATAAAGGAAATGAGACAAATACGCACTGTATTCTTTGAGTTTCGAGCGCGCTTGAAGCATCGTTTTCCATGCTGCGCGGGCTTCGCTGTTCTCCGGGGCGTGAGCCAAATCCCACCAGTCTTTAACTGGATCTGGAGGCGAGTCACTGCTGTTTGTTGAACTTGTTGCATTATCTTCTGTCGTACTAGGGCGGGTAATGTCAGCGTTTGCGGTGCTTGGTTCGGCTTGGATGTTTAGATCGCCCGCTGTGCTGGTGTGTGACGAGACACAAGAGCTTGTACTGCCTTCTACACGCGTCCCAGCTTCGATGTTATCTTCATTTGTAATGACCTCCGCGTTTCTTATACTTGAGTCCGCAATGTTGATTATTTCAACATTGTTCTGTTCCTCCCTGCGATGCACGATGCTGTCATCCACCTCCGTCCCACTCTCATTTCCCATTAAGCTACTCTCTTCAGATTTAGCTCTAAATTGGCGCACCAAGTATTCCTTCATTTTCTGCTCAAGATGGACCAGCTCTGCCTGGAGATATAGAGTGTTTAATGTGTTAAGAAAGCCGAAGCGCTGGAAGATGGCTGTTTCCTGGTGGGTGCTCATAAGATGAGCCAGCTTTTCGTACCCCGTTGTCTCCATGTTGCGTGTAAAAAATTGGAAAGATGTTAGAGGAGATAGGAATAGAAATAGAAGAGAACTTTTGTAGAAGACTGGGTTATTTAAAAGCTGCAGATCGAAACAATGGTGATGAGGCTCCAGTCAGCCTCGTGGAAGAAATGTGGTTTTTCTCTTTCAATCCACTGTCCATAAGAACCCTGTAGATGCTGCAGGAGGGTTGACCATGCTCCGGATTAGATAATGACGTTTTAGCTGCATTTCGTTTCTAACATCTGCCTCCTATGATTAATTTCTCAACTTCTTACGTTTATAAGCTTGATGATACTTGTCTCTGTTGGTCTTTACGGCTCCTCATGGGAGCCCACTCTACTTATAATCACATATGTCACCTAACTTCTTAATAATTATACTAACTCTTATTAGTAGGCCGAAAAATGACATTCCCGTAATGTCGGCAAGGATACACAAGTCGAAATAAAGAACAAAGAACGCGACACGAATAAAGAATTAAGAAAAAGTGATATACTGGTCTGCTAGCGCAAAACGATGCCCCTCAGAAAATAAGGTCAAACCTTAAGTTCCCGAGGTCTTTTGTTCGGTATTAACCGACTTATATGCAAACTCTATCGATACTAAGGGCAGCAAGTCGTACCCGCTAGGATTCGTCCTCTCTGAGCATCGCCGAGCTAACCCCCACCTCGTGGAATCCTCCCTGTGTAACTTTCACTGTCTCCTTATTACGAACTTGCCCACCCACGATGTTCTATAAACTTCGAGTCACCCGGCTTGTACTATAGTTTTCACCGGGGCGGAACTATAGTGAATAACTTGACGCATTTGCACTGCCGCTGGCAGCTGCCCTGCACGCCCCAGTTCAGGTGTTGCTGCTACTTTTATCAATGATTTCGACGGCCTCATTATGACCATTATAAGTAGCGAGATCCCTTGCTGAAAGCCCTTTCGCATTGACAATGTCGGCAACAGAAGACATGTGGTCCAATAGCAAGGAAACTACCTCATTATTTCCCTTCTCAGCCGCAATATGTAAAGCTGTATTTCCATTCTGCGTACGAGCAGTGACAGATGCGCCAAATTTAAGCAAAGTTGCAACAACATCGGTATAGTCTCGCTTTGTGGCAGCCTTGTGGAGTGCGGTCTGGCCGGCTGCTGTCTGTAGGTCGACTTTCGCTCCCTCTGTCAAGAGATATACCAGTACATCGAGGTTGCGTCGCTCGGCAGCCCAGTGTAAGGGCGTCCAGCCGCTTTCTGACTTACCGTCGATTGGGAGACCTTTCTCGACCAAAAAGCTAGCGGCGGATACATGGCCTGATTGAGCTGCAGAATGCAGCGGGGATGTTATTCCTTCGTCGTCAAAGAGGTCAAAGAGTGCAATATCTGTGGCCGAGTCTTCATTATATACGATGTCAAACAGCATCTCTAACATGCTCATGTCTGCTTCCTTGGCAGCAATCCTGAGAGCTGGTAGAACATAGCTCGCTTTCTTATTGGCGTCAACGCGCTTGGAGCGGAGTGCATGTTCAAGCATCAGTCTCGAATTTGGAAGGTTCATGCTAGAGACAACTGCAACAAGTGCCGTGTTCTCAGTTTCGTTTATGGCATCATCTGCTCCGTTATCGAGTAGCCATCTCACCAAATCATCAGCTCTTCTTCGGGCGGCGGCAGTAAGAGCAGTTTCTCCTCTTCGACTCTGTGCTCGACTTTGGGAGTTGACATTCGCGTTTTGTTCCACCAGCAAACGCATGGCTACCCAGTTGCTTGTTTTGGAAATCTTGTAGAAAATGGTTTCGCTAAATCCGTCCGCTGCGCAGCTTGTGCCCGGGCGTTTTTTCAGAATTATCCTAGCAGCAGCTTCACGATCGTGAAGCGTGGCAGCTTCAAAAGCCACCATCTCGGCTTCATAGTTAATCTTCTCAATTGAATTGCTCTGGGAGAAGTCTTTCGTGTTTCTCTGCTCCAAAAGGGTCTCCAGTGTTGTCTCTAAACCAAATTCGGCAACGGCTGAAATAACATAAATGTCTTTCTTGAGTCTCTGGTCCGTAGTATCTCTGGGATACGTAGAAAGTTGTGAAAGATTTGTGGCAGTGTAGAAAAGAGTAATAAGACTGCCGTGGTTCACTAGCAATTCGTTAATTTCAGGCATCATGACTTTTTCCCAGTCTCCTTTAACATGTGTCCCCCAATTATTTATAGCATAATCCAAGAAAGGATACTCGTCATGTATATTTCCACTAGCATCGTCTTCTATTTCGGATTTCTGGCGTGGGGAGAGTACCCCATCACAAAAAGTCTTGAACGATAGATACGCAACGCAAGTCCTAGCGATGTTGGTTCTGGCTTCAGGAAATATACGATCTCCGTGGCGTTCGAAATACTCTTGCGCTGTGTGATGTATTAACCTGACTGTGGCGGTTTCTGGATCGATGCTGACAAGTCCACCGCAGACTGATGCGAGAATATCCTGGTCTATCAATGCGTCTGAGTCAAAAGTCTCATCTAAGGGATCAGTAGCTATTGCATGCTGTAGTTCGAGAATGTTCAGCGGCCTGGCAGCACAAGATATCCATGAGAGAACCTTCATAGCGAGATCGACATCGTGTTCCTCTTGTGCTGATATCCTCATTATCACGTTCTCGTAGGTATTGTTAAGACTTCTGGGGAGATCTTTGAAAGCCTGTTTGACGTCCTTCAGATTCTGCTTCTTGACTATAGATTCCATGTGGAGCTCAGCAAGCAGAAACCTATGTTGGATAAGCATTGGAAATCTCGTATTTCGCCAAGATATACTCACATTCCTTGTGCCTGCTTCACGACACTTTCTAAAACCAGGGGAGCTAATCCTGGCTCCTTTTTAAAGTGTTTTGTCAATCTGCTCTCTTCGACCATTCGTGCTCCAACATATGCCACAAGATCTGCTTCAAGAGCGCGGATTTCTATTTTCAAAGAAGGTTCAAAATATTCCTCATCGCTTGTACAATAGCGTGAGGTGATAAGTATTTTGGTGGATGCTGACAACTTCTTCAACTCTGCGATGAGATCATGGCGGGTACCGTCTCTCTCATTTGTCTCATCTAATGCATCCAAAATAATGAAACATCGAGTATATTGGTTGATCAGCGAAAATAATAACGTGCGGCATTCGTCCAAACTCGGTCGTGTCTTTCTATCCTTATGTTGGGAGAAGAGAAGAGCAAGATCCTGGGGAAGGGGAGCTTGTTTTCTCACTAATTGGCGTGCTAGGCTAGAAATGATATTTGTGATATTCTGAACAGGTTGGTCGTTATAGCTGCAATAGAGAAAAGCAAGACCCATGTTCTCACTAAGTACTTCACGCTGGAGATAATCGATTATCACAGCGCTGTCTTAAATTAGCTCTCCATTTTCTGTACGTTTTGAGTTGTGAAACATACGTCAGCACAGTTTTTCCTGCACCATCTGTTGTTTGTTAATTAGTTTGCATATTTGATTGAAGGTAATATAAGCAGATGTAAGATACATACGCATCCCAGGGCACCAAAGCCTGTTCCGAGCTCCTTCGAGCCACTCTTTGAATACTGCATGCTCAGTCATCCAGTTTCCGGTTCCTGGCTGGCGTCGGCTGAGAATATCTGCTTGTTTTGCCGTTGGGTTGAGAGGGCCAAGCCAATCTAGTATCTCTTGATCCATTCTTTCTGTATGAGTGTCGTATATTAGTATTTAATTTAGAGTGGGGAACTCGTGGAATATAACCTTGCTGGCTGGTATCAAATCGCTGAATTGCGGTGGACGACTCATAAAGTGGCACTAAGAGCTCGGCGATTTGATAAAGTTGTTTGTCAAAATCCTTTTTATCCAAGCTATTCTGACTTAGTAGTTGGACAGCAGATGTTGCTGCCTTGCTGTCTTCGGCAAGTGCGTGCATAGATTTCTGGAAGAGTCCCCTGAGAAATCAGCAATCGAATCAACAGCTGATAGACAGTCTGGGTGTCTTACATTCCTTCGATACTAAGACACAACTGAAATATTGTCAAACTTCGATGCAGATACGCAACAATTTCGCGATGTTCGTCTTGGTTGTAAAACCACTTTCCCCGTTCAATAATGCCTCCGATACTATGCGTGTTGAGCTTCTCAACCCTCGCCTGCATGTCTAAAATCTTTACAGTACATCCTTGGATAGCCATGGTCAACATATAATTAGCTCCAAAGTCACGCTCATGGATTCCTTGTGCACTAAGAAAAGCCTCAAGTCGCTTCAAAACACTTGCGATTCCGTGGAGCTCATTCAGGAGCTCTTTAGCATCTCCTGGGGCGTGCTTCGCGGTCTGAATTTGCGTATAAAGTAGCTGGCTGACCTGAATAGCCAGGCTGAGTAGGCCAGCCACACTCGCTGAAATAGACAAAGGATCCCCCATCAAGTAGCCTAAGGTCTGATGATTGTTCCGCCGTGTGATGTGGTAGTAAGAAGGATCGTTTAACATGGAGATAAGCAGGTCAGCTGCGAGCAGCCACCCACGCTAACCTTACCAAATCCGTTCAAGCCACTCCCCACTAATACTAGCAAGAAATACTACTCAAAATACTACGCGCTAATCCATTATTTTATCCAGGCCCACGCCCAAGTCCGTCTAAACTAGCTTCTGGATCTTCTTCACAGTAGGCAGCAATGCATCTAATCCCTTTTAATTTTATTCACAATATTAAAGATTTTAGAGGCTTATTACGCTAGGAGGGGTTGCACTGTAAGACTTTATTTGTTTGAAAGAAAGGTAAAATCTGCAGATAATGCTGTTGTAATGACTGTTAAATTTTAATAACCTAACTACTAGTGCAAATCAATAAGGAAAAATGAAACCCTTAATTCTGACACTAACTCGATCTGATATACCCTGAGCGCCGTAGGGTTTCAGCGAACTTGATTAAAGTTCTCGAACTCGTTACAATTTTGCGGTGTATTTGATCACAAAAAGGGCGTGCTAGTAGCTGAACGAATGTTATAGAGAAAACTGCACAGATAGACGAGTACGAAGAGTAATTAAGAGGATGGCGAGAATGGAGACGAGTTTACAGACACGACACATCCTCGCCATCACGATTCTTACTACGATGAAGAAGTCTCTTAATCTTTCGCCTCCACAAATTCATGATAACTCGGCCCGATAAAGGTGTCTAGGAGGACGCAGAGATGAGGATGTGTAGCAGCCATTGGAAAGGGATTGGGGTTTGTCAAGCGCGGGAATCAACTCGCTGCCCAACAGACGTGGTTTCCTTGCATCGCAAGAAAAGTAGGGAGCGAACTGAGATACCTGTGAGTTTTGGATTCACTTCTTAAATTCTCCTTTTCACAGTCGGCTTTCAGTCTAGTCTATAAAAGGTATCTAACCTCGTCCACAAAAAGTTTGTGTACGATCAAAGTCACCGCTCAGAAGTTACCACCCCGGCAGATCCTCGACCCGCAAATCATTCTCCGCTAGAATGAACCCCTGACCAAATATCACCGTCGTAGTTTATAGCATTGCATTCTTTTGTTTGAAATGAACGACTAGAGAAAGCCAAAAGCTGCAAAGGTACCTATATACTTTATGGTAACTTTTTCTTGCGCTGATACCGCTTCAGTCTGCAGAGGTGAGCAGCGGCCGCCTGAACCTGAGCCGAGGGAAGAAGGCCTGAGCTCACCCTGGGCTCGGCAATAGCAGCCTGAACATGCACAGAGGAGCTATATTTCGGATTCTATGAAGGCTAGTCTGGCTCCCAAAGCCCGGTCACACTTTCCAAATGATATCCTTTGTTTCCTGGCCAAAAGCACTGTTTTGATTATTCCCTTGCGAGCAGGATTCTTCGCGGAGCAGTTTTGTTACTCTTTTTCGTTTTTATATATGTGATTAGCGGTCGAGCCTCATTGTTCCAACACGTCTCCTTAAGGCTTACAGGCGAGAAGTTATTTGATAAAATCGTATACTACTATTTCCATCCATTTCGAAAAGCACGAGCGGCGCCGAAGTATCTAGTTCGCCGTTTATTAATTTCGGCAGTGGCAACAATTGCTCAGCTGGAAAGCTAGACTGGGACACGACACGAATGCGCGCCTACATATCGATTGAGACTCGACCTAAAACAGGATTTCGAATTGGAGACAGTCGATACTCAAAGCTAGTGGCCTTCCAGTGCCAAGAACCATGAGTCTGTGATGGGCTCCCCACGGCGCCTCTTGGGGCTGTGCAGGGGCTGTGGAGGCACTTTTAGGTGGCTGCGCCGTTCGCTTAGGGTAGATAAGCTATGTCCGTGCAGTTGTCAAATTCCAACTGTTTATTTTCACGACTCAAGCTTTACCATCGTGACTTGCTAATAATTACCGCATTTCACTATCTATCTTTTAGCATTCGCTAACAGCCTTCAATGAACTTGTGAGCTTGCTGGACTGGGATAATACGATTGCAGGCGCACCTCTACCTGACGTCCCGATGGACATGGTCGGCTTCGTACCCGAGCCGGACAGTGGTCGTGGTACTGTGGGTATCATCTGGAGTTGTTTGACAACCATCTTCCTCTCGACGTGGACTTCGTATCACATAGACTTTGTCGACAGTAGCACTAAGACCAAGATTCTTGAAACGACTTTGAGCGTTTTCATCCCTGAGGTAATGGCTGCTATGGCACTGAAGGAAGCAATCAATGCCTGGTATTTCCGCAAGGCTTTGCGCGTGATTCCTGGATGGGAACGATTCTCCCTGAAACAGGCCTTTCTTATCCAAAAGGGCGGAGTCACTCTACAATCACAGAGTCTCACTAAGGATAACGAATTTTTCGATCGAGCACGGTTAGGGATTATATCATTTCATCAGTTCCCTCAAAATTCTCAAATCGATGCACGAAGCAAAAGCGACTGGCTCTCCAAGATGATCGCTATCTGTCAGGCACTCTGGTTCGCCTCTAATATTGCTTCGCGATTAGTAGCACGATATGAGATTTCCTTGTTGGAAGGCCTGACGACCGCATACGTTTTCTGCGGCCTAGTCATGTTCGTTTCATGGTACCAATGCCCGCAGGACATCAAAGAGAAGTTCGACCTTCAAACCCAAGGCGATCAAACGACTAATGCCAGTGGAGAAAAAAGGATGGGTGGCATGAAAGAACTATCAACCACAATCTTCTTTTTGGTAGCCGTGTTTTTCCTCGCAATTTTTACCGGCATCCATCTAGCGGCTTGGAATTACCTATTCGCCTCAGCTGCTGAAACGTGGATTTGGAGGATACTTTCCATCGCAACCTTCATACTGGGTCTGGGCTACCTGATTCTAGGGGCTTTCGAAGATTACTTCCCAAAAATTGACAATGGTCTCGCTGTTGTCGTGCTTGTCTACGCTTTTGTACGTCTGGGCGTGACGGGCTTAGCTTTCGCTGCATTCCGACATGCACCAGCCGGCATATACCTAACGACTAGATGGCCAGCGTACTGGGGACATATCAGCGGGTAGAATATGGTTTATTTTATTCCTCAATCACGGAGGTACAATCAACTAGGATTCTAGCTACTGGGCTCCCAGAAACGAGTTGCTCGGGATGTCGAGGTAGCTTTGGTGAGCTGGCGGAGCAGAGAGCATCAGTTTGGGATAGAGTAGCAACTGCTCCAGTCCAAAGATAGAATTGGAAACGCTCAGGTGGAAATTCTACTCTAAGACCACTTGTATTTATAGACTTGCTACGCGGGTTGCAATCGTAATACAAAGAAATATCGTTGAGGTTAATTAGCGAGATAGAAACGGTTAGATTTTATTCTTGCTCTCGTCGAGGCGTTCGTAGGGTAGAGTCATCTCAAACTACTTGAAGGGTATATTCTTGAGTATTTGGAACCAACTTAACTGTTTTCAAAACAGCAAGCGTTGAACTTGATCTTTTTTAGAAGGCAGGAGATTCAGAAAATGTTTACTGTGGCCAAGATTCAGTTGCTAAGCCTGCGCTAGCCAGATTTGTCACGGGTCTTGAGGCTGAACTATTGACCAAAAGGTTTAAGATGGAGTTTCTGATTGCAAACCCCATTAAAACAATAATTTGCGGCTTGAAAGGATGAATGTGCCAAGTCATAATCAGAAAGAACAGTTAGGGAATGATGTTTCCATCTTGAACTCTGTATAAAATGGAAATCAGGTCAGCTGGTAGGTTGACAAATATACCCTTGATGTTTAGTTATGTTTGGAGGAGAAAGGCAAAAATAAATAAAGCTCAAGTGCCAGATGCCAGGGTAGAGAATCAAACCTTTCTCCTACATTAAAGGCACAGGTGGTGCAAAACATGATACGTTGAATATCTCTTAATGCTCTAACCTCGAGCAAGTGGAAGTATATTCTCACCTGTATTAATAGATATGTGCACTCTATTCTAGTCTGTGAAGTAATGGAGTAACTCCATTAACGTTATGGAATAGTGATAACGAGCGGTCGATACCGCTTCGCATCTCCTTAACAAGGAAGTTCGGATGAAAATAGCCACAGTATAGTTGTAAACAAGAACTTTGTCTTCAACCACCGACTGCATTATTCAGCCGAACTCCGACACCTAAACTGCTATTATGACATATGTGGCGTTTGTCTTGCTGTTTTCACAATTCATTGTTTTCAAAATGAACGAACCACATTCCTCCACTCCTCTCTTCTGATCCAACACACCGACAAACCAACAACATGGTTCCAGAAACACCATACGCACGTCGCAATGCATATTGGCTGACTACCAACCGCTATCTACCTGTCACAGCATTTGCCTATGCTTCAATGCTCAAGCTGGGGTCATTAAATCTCGCAGGTAAGTGCTGTCTCTTCTCTTTGACACCATATGACAATTCTGCCTCACTCTAAAGCCTCACTCACTGCCAAGCTTCTATATCACTGTACACTCTTGCCATATTGCAGCATTTCTTTTTCGTTGTGTTCTGTTTCTTTATCGCGACGATTTTGCATCGCTCTGCCCTCTCTTCCTATTGCGACGATTCTGCGTCGCTTTATGTTGCCCCGTCCTCTCCGCTTATCGCGACGACTGTGCATCGCTCATTGCTTCTCCTTTTCAACTTTCCAAAAATTCCATATTGCTAATCACAAGCAGCTGAGGATGTTAGCAACAAGAACAACGAACCGAAACCAATAAAAGAATCTACAGATCCCAAAGGCAGCATGGACAAGGAAGAGATCGAGTACACAATGATCAAATATCCCAACCCCAACCCCAACGTCCCCGATCCAAACTCGGAGCTTCCGATCATGAAGCTATCACCAGACTTACACGTCCAACTTCTTGCCTTGCTCGACGAAGTTACCGCCACATGCCTTGGACTTACCTGCCGAAGACTTTATGGCTCCTATCGCCGCCTCTACGCCTGTCCTCCCAACCCTGAGACCAACATCTATCGCCGACTGCAAGCCCGACCTCTAGTCGATCTGAATACCACAGTAATCGTACCCGTTGGCGAGCCACGTCAGTATCGATGGATTGATGGTACAATTCGCACGCAGCAATTCAAAACTAGTCATTCACTGAAGAACTTGCTAGACAAGTAGATGGGTCCAGACTTGATATGGGGAGGTGGGGTTTCAATCCAGAAGTTCATCACTGAGGAGATATTTGAGAAGTTGTCGATGCAAGAGCCACCTTACCATTATCGGAAAGAGAAGAGGGACAGGTGCCGGAAGTACGATGGTTGTCTGATTTGCAGATGGATCAGAAGGGGAATGGCGAAACAAGGGATTGTGGAGCAAAAGGAGCAAAAACGCCTTTGGGATCGCTGGTGCCCAAAGTATGATGCCTGTGGTGACTGCAGGAGCAAGATCAGTTACGAGGATAGACAATGGTCCATCAAAGATCCGGTCGCATGGGCCAAGGATAAGGCTGAACGGGAGGAACGTTACCTCGCATTCATGGAGGGAGAGATTAACGAGATCGATGAGAGGATGCGGGTTCTTTGTCATGATGACTACTGGAACTGATGGCATGATGGGTTGTTGTTAGCATGGATTTTTCGCGATGGTTTCAATTTCAGGAGCTCCGGATTCAGGGGCTCGCTTATCTGCTGATATCAGCGGCAAAGCAGGAGCATCAAGGGAGCATGAGCGCTTCCAGAACAATATTTCGCCAAAAAGCAATGCATTTCTCCTCTCTAATCAAATAAAAAGCTGTGACTTCAGCATTACCGTTGCCCTTGTCGGAATTGGCACTATTGAAATTTGCATGATACACAAATCAAATGCTTTAGCAAACTTAACCGAACGTCAACATGCCCCCGAGTATATTGACTTTGAGCAGATGGATCATTTTTATTTGCTGCAAAAGGAACACTCAGGCAAGGCATCTGAAATCTGTTAGCGGAATAAACTAACCATGGGAAATGAGCAACGTACTGGAGCCAACTGTAGGGCAATTGTAGTCCGTGGCATTTGCCCAAACCCAGCAATAACTGTCAGCATTATGGTCCCAAGCGCTAAGAGCTGTGTTAGCTATGAGACAATAATCTAAGGTAGAAGGACTCTTGCCTGATTCCGTTTATGTTCTCTCCATTTGGACATGCACAGTCAAAGTTATAGTATTTGTTTGCTTGCAGTACCGTGACCACGGTGCAGTTGAGCTCATCACAGTAATGGCAATTGACTGTTAGGGTGTTAGTGTATCAATTTAAGTTAAGCTATCCAGGAAAGGTATTAGTTGCTATTGGAATAGCCTAAGGGAAATAATGGCCGCTTCTACCACAGCTCTCAAACTCTCCGATCTCAACGTGAAAGGATTGCAAAGTGATCTATTTATAAAAGCTTACCGTCTGCTCCAATGCTGATCTTGCAGGAGTGAGGTTTTACCGCCAAGGATAATGTGGTATCTCTCCGGACTTCTTCTGAGACGTAGAGGGTGGTTGCAAGGGGAAGAACACCGATAAGTGCTGTGGAAATCTTCATAATGATATGTTAATAAATATTCAGAAACAAAGATGCAGAAGGCAAGCTGTTGTCTCTCTTCAGGATCAAAATGCTTAATCAATAGTGGCGAAGAAACAGGTTGAAACGAGAAGCACGTTTGCAATGAGCAACCTTTCTCGCCTTCTTGTACTTCTCAGATGATGTTAAAGAGCGCCAAGATCACTTATCTTGAGAACTCTGGATTGGACGTTGAATTTACACTCTCCGTATAGCCGAGCTGCAGATGTTCTGACAGCTCGGTCTGATGCCGGTAAAGAACGCTAGGAGAGCGGCTGCATATGCTGAAAACCGTTACGAAAACCAGGGGATTACGTATCCAAACCCGGTCGAAACACATTAAATAATCAACGCCAGCCGTGCAAGCCGCGTAATTGGTAGCGATGTTCATCCGATCCAGCCCCACATGGCATACATCCCAAAATTTCAAGCATAAGCGAGATCATTGTATCCTTGACTCCCACGAGATAAATCTCCAGGGGCTAGAACATGGACAAGACCCTGAGAAGAGATGTGAGGCGAGTAAACAGACATATCGAACGTGAAGTTATTTCAATATAGAAACACTATAGCCTAAGCCATTTTCTCATTACAGAGCTGGCTCTGCAGCTAAATACTCGCGTCTTGATGCCATGCACTATATACCGATGTCCAGGAACTTGGTATTAACTTTTCTAATATATTTACCGACAGATATCGAGCGCGAGCATGAAGATTGTCGGGTTCTGATAGATCGGTCCCGAGCGGTTAATGAGCTTCCCGGGAGATCAGCCGAGAGGAAGCGATTCCGACTGGATCTGCAAAGCGCCCAATGCTCCCTTTCTCCGTTCAGACCAGGTTTGAGATACGAGTATTAGCCTACGAAATGTCCGGGCGCATCGACAGCTATCGTAGTCGTGCTAGAATAGCTCTCCAATATACCAGCTGGGGATTTCCGGGACTGATTGCGTGGCGCCACCCGAATCCGTGGAAGTTAGTCGAGAACCTGAATATCAATCCCTGTCATGATTGAAGCCCCTCTATATAACTCCATGTGCCAATCTTCCCAAGATAGGTATTCCCCAAGGATCATGCCAGTTTGTTGTTGAGATGATGAGCCTTGATACTGCCTATGTGCGTAACTCCCAAAAGTGCCAGGGAGACTGCAAAACATTTGAAGTTCTATGAATAGGTACACGAAATGTTTTGATGTAGAATATATGCGCTTCGTCACATGCGTGAGACTCTGTGTGGATATGTAATTTCTCGCTGCGGATCTCCCCAGCGGTAGATTGAACCTCTATCCAAATCCTGCATCATTGACACGGTTGGCTCACCTAATCACAAATTGAGAATTTGACAGTGTGTTACGCATGTGTATCGCTAATCAAGACTGCGGTTGCTACATAATCTTCTTGTTCTTAATCCATTGCTAGGAGAATTGACTAATTACATATCCCGTACCCAGCGTTCTCGCCTTCTCATTGGATACTCTGTCACAGTGTTGTCTAAATCCGAAATCGAAATCGCTTCTTGCCCTGTGCTCTCAGCTGGTGATGCCGTTCTTTGGTCATAAACAAAAAGCCCTTATTGATTCTTCTATCCCGCTCATCTTCCTCGATGCTCCAAATTAGAGGACTTGCCCATTCAATCAGAAGCCCTGCAAGTACCTCTTTACGGCGGTTCGAGAAAGGTGCAAGAAAATTGGCCCAGACGGCATGGGGTACGGTTGCGCTGGAGTGGAGAACCAGTTTCGGATGCAGTGACCAGTGAATTGGGTACAGCGCTTTGCAAGTGAGGCCGAGACAGGCAGAGTGAATGGGGTGCAGATGATCGAAAATCTCGCGGATGACATCGGAGGGAAGATCTAGCAAGCCTTTTGTGTGCTTCTTGGATCCTTAGTCGTTAAGTTAATGATCATAAATTCCAAAGGGGATGGATACTTCAACTTACTGGTGTGCTTTGTTATCTTTAATTGGTTGGCAAACCACGAGAGCTGTCTTTTGGGGGCTTTCGACTCGGATTGTTCTGCACCAGCTATGGATGATTAGTTCGTGCTGCAAAAAAGTAAAGTAAGACCGACTAACCCGCGATAAAATTTACTCTCATGAATGACATGTTTCCACTTGTCTTGACCCGACGTGAGGGAGTTGCTATTGTTAGGTGGAGGAATGTTGAAGATTGTCTACTAAATATGCGAATTTTGTGGCTACTAAAATTTCAGAAATTTTCACCTCCCTGGGCGCTGTTGTCGCTAAGAGGGCTTGCTCCAGGTCAAAAGCTGTGCTGCTCAAGTCAATGTGCGAGAAAAGCCCAACAAGTGATGGGAGCCAGATCCATAATTACTTATAAGGAGTCTAATGTCTAACAGATGTTCTCCATTCACAATATTCTCTATCCAATGTTCCGTCACAAACCGGGGCTTCCAGATCTTAGATACCCAAAGAGCAATTTACTATTCTAATAAACCTCGGTACTTTCAGGATGCTTGCTCCTGCCAAAACAGACCCCTAGTGCCTTTGTCTCAAAGCCAGCTGACAAGTTGTCTTACAGGGGTATCCTCTCCTTCGGCGAAACAAGACCCATCAAACAGATTGCAATCGTCACCACAGACAGTTCCATGCTCAGGAAGAGTTCCGTCTTTCAGGTAGCTCCTCAAGTATCTGAGTGTACAAGGACTTGGAACTGCATTCCCCAACGCACAATGGCCTCTCGCATTCTGTTCCAAAACCACGCTTCCGGGAAAGTCATTTGCTACCTTCCGGGCATTCACTAAGCTTGTCATGGGATCAAGCCGGTTGCCCATGAAAAGTATTGGATTTGGCAACTTCGAGCTTCCGTTTTCTGACCTCGACGTGAAGGGGCCAGTGAATCTCCAAGCTGGACGAATTGGCCATCCCATACATCTGATTTTCCGCTCGCCTTGGAAGAATGCCGCGACTGAGGATTGGTTTTCTAGGGCTGAGAGATATTCCTTGAAACTTGGTAGAGAAACATTGATAATCTCTTCAGCATCTGCGCAGTTCACTGCTATTCCGGCGTCTGCGTTCGATGCAGCCATCTTATCCGGGCTCTCCATGTCGAGGGCACTAGCAGCGGTGGGAATACCTTCGAATGGAAAGTCGATGGTGACATTCGTGCGGCCTTTCATGAATTCATCCAGAATCGTTGCCATAACTGGTGCCGCAAATCCAGGGGCCATGGTTGTCCAATACATTGCGAGCTTCGCATCTCGGTATGTGATCAATCTTGCACTTCCGTCGACCACGCTGTAGAGTGGTCGTTGTTTCAAACTTTCGACAAATTCGACGATTCGACTTTCGATATCCGCCGACTTCGAATCGGACTTTGTCCACAGAGGACAAGATTCTTTAGCTTCGAAGCAATCATCAACGAAACTCGCCCAAACGGTGTCTGTGTCGATGAGATGTCCCATTTGCCACTTGGCTACCCAATCTCTAGCATCCCCCGTCCCATCAAGCACCATCCGAGATACGTACTCCGGATACAAGCTCGCAAAGAATTGGCCGACCATCGTCCCATACGAAAGCCCAATGAATTTCAGCTTCTGTATTTCATTATTGGTTGGATGTTCACCGTATGTATCGGCAGATTTCGAAGGGCTGCCTGGAAGTCTTTTCAGAATCTCCAACATGTCTCTTGCTGCATACGCAGTACTCATGTGCCTTCTAATATCCGCATCCTCTTCATTGCGGCCTGAGCAGAGCTCCCCTTTGGCCTTCGCAGCAGCGAGCCTGACTTCGATCTGGTCATCTCCATCGCGAGTACTCATGACCCCGCCTAGATCAATCATCCTCTCTTCAAACAAGACCCCATCCAGCACATGATCAAAACATTTAGCGCTAGGTGAACTGTATCCAAAGCCTCGATTGTCGAATGTCACGAAGTCGTACTCGAAGTCAGGATCTATCTCATCAAGAAACCCCCCGGAAGTTAGCGTAACGAGGTCCTGGATGCGAGAATTCCCCGCGCCTCCGAAAGCTGCGATGATTGTGCCATTGTGGGAAGAGGAGGGCGTGGAAGAGACTCTTAGGATAGGAACGCTGACGTTGTGAGGATTTGTGCTGTTATGGTAATCGAGAGGAAGTGAAAGGCGAGCACAAGCGAAGGTTCTTGACCGGGAATTCGAAGGAGATGACAGGATTTTCTGGATTGTATCTGCTGCCGGAGGTGGAGCGTAGCATTCATGCCATTCGAGATGTTGAGTAGGCTTCAGCGCAACCCAATCAAAGCTGGGAGAATTCGAAGTCTTGAAGCCAGGACGAGTCCAAGCAATTGATATCCCAACCCAACTAAAGATGCATATCGCAATTCGGACGACGATGGGGGACCAGCCAGGCATCCTGAGGTGAATATAAACCCTATCTCCAGCAAACTTGTCAAAGTTCGCTTGAGACTCGGTACTGTATTTGATTATTAATTCCAAGTCAAAAAATGAACCCCAATTTTTGCCATTTGAGAAGAAAAGATAGGCTAATCAAAGACATAGAACTTGGGGGTCGCGATTGAGGGTTGTGACGTAGGCTCCAGCATGCAGGGGCTTCCGGAGCACTTGTTCCTATCAGCTCAGGGGTCTAGGTCCTTAGACCAAAACTTACAGGCATGTATTTTGAAGGCTGCATTGACATCACTTGCAGCACTCAACTACTAGAAAAATGATTGTGCGCAAGGAGTCAGAATATAAACATGCAACATGCATCCAACCAGTGTACTGTATGTATATCTTACAATCTAAACCAAACATAATGTTACATGATTTGTCTACTCATTCTTGGTTCCTCTACTCCAGATCAGAATCAGAACCAGAGTCAGACTCTAAATCACTCTCCATTCCCATCCCAAGAGTATGCGCCTCTCGGTCCTTCTTGCTCCACTTGGTCAGGTCGAAATAAGTTCCTCCTTTATGATTCTTCTGGAACTCCTTGTACTATTCAGACCGTCAGCCGATTTCAGATTGCGGATCGACGATCGATAGAAAACTCACCTCAAGCTTCCAATCCCACCGGTACCACTGTTTCTCATCCCATTTCCCTCCAATATCATCCTCCGGCTTCCAACTCTTGGTTTCGGCAGCCGCCTTGTACCCATCCTTCTTCTCCTTATATGCGGACCTCATCTCCTTCAAATCCATCTTTGAAACCGAAACTTGCTTCCGAACGATCTTGTCCAACTCAATACCCGCCTCATCACACATCCTCACTATCTCACAACCCCAGCCAATGTCCAGATCGCACCCGTCAACCCGCGCGAATTCCAACATCATGAGACTTATGATACCAATGTTCTTGATTTCAGAATCGGGCTTGAGAAGGGAGTGTTCGGAGAGGGCAGAGTAAGCGGTGAGCACCATAAGGCCTATCATTGCAGCGATTTCTTTGACACTGTCGCCATCTTCGTTGTCTGCCGGGTGTTTAGTCTAGGTTCTCCTGCGCAGGAAGGAGACTCACTCAGCCAGTAGAACAAATCATCTGCACCTTTGAAGAAACATGCGATGCCTTCAACATATGCCCATTTCTTGAAGGGACTGACAGTCTTCTTGAAGATGTCCTTGTTGAAGTTTTTCAACTATAGGAGGTAAGCCTTTCCGCCGCCGCATGGCAGGATTGCGACACCTACGTAGTTTGAAAACACCTCAGACATCCCCCATCCATTCCAATCATTATATATGTACATACCCAAGCGGTCCTGGTTACGCTTCTCTACTTCCTTATCCAATGTCTGCAGGAGCTCCGCACCTTCCTCCGAGACTGGAATGCCCATATCAGAGACCCTGTCGCACCAGGCGTCTATAAGCTCGCCCTTCTTTGGCAAATCTTGATTCTTGTCTTTGATGAAGTCGCCGAAATTTGGCCATTCGAGGTTCACGTATTTGGGCTTCGGTGAGAGCTGAGAGGGGAGATGTTAGCAGATTCTCAATTGATCTGCAGAGCAGGAGAATCGCTCACGGTGTCCGCATTGGAGTACTTGAATGTTTGCGCTTTGGGTTTGGCAGATGGTTTGGCAGACGGTTTGCTGGTTGGAGCACTTGACTTCGAGGAGATCTTCGACGCTTTGGTGTTGCGAGTTGAGACTTGCTTGTTTGTGCTACTTTCGGCCATTGCCTTGCGTTTGGGAGGCATTGTTGGCTTCTGCTGATAATAATTGAAGTTAAAGATGGTGAAAGAATTTCCTTATTGAAGAGGAGAAATAGTGTTTGATGTAAGTTCAGGGAGGAGGGTGATCTACGGTGATGTTCACTGTTTACCGACGTCATTATTGACCTTCCTGGACGCGTTACCGAGACGCGTCTCCATGACTTCACGTGTTCTCAAAATCCGATATATATTCTTGTCAATATATCGACAGCAACATCTCATATAGTAGAGATACAGCAAAGTATTGTTGAGACAAAATGATTGTACTCGTGGAGGAACAACATGAAGGGGGAAGACTAGTCACGTGGCTGCCTCCTCGGACACAATAAAGGGGCAGCCAATGATCTCTCGGCAGTTTCACGACTGACATGGGAAAGCAAATGTGCATTTGCGCACGCAAATCTTGATACAAGTTCAAGTCTTAGGGAGTAATGCCGTCATGACTCATAATGCTAAATTCCTCTTTAGGCTTTTAGATCGCGGATACGCAATCCAGCTTTAAGTCGAAGCAGCTCGTGTAGGAAATTCATCCCAAGTAAAGCATATCGTCGCTAACTCGGAAGCTGCACATAGCTTCAAGATGAACAGCGAGAGAGATATTTCATATACTAAAGCATAACCCGATCTCGATTACGAGTTTGCGATGACTAGACCTGGGGTCATTGAACGTAGGGCTAAAAATATTAGGATCGATCATGGAAGTAAGGTCGTGTTGGGGAATTTTGCGCGGTGAGAAATCTAGCTGCGAATTGACTTACTCACGGTCTTGAAGGCAAAGGAGCTGACACTTCCTTGTTACTTATACCCTGCTTCTAGGTCTTTATTATTTACCCCATTGTCTTTAAACCTTCATAACCCAAGCCTTGCTGGTATGACTGCAAAACATTCTAGAGGGGCTTGTATTGTGCCAAGACTCGCCAGGAAAGGAGCTCCCCCCTTTCCTTCCCCTTGCACTCCGGTAGCGAATTTGAGGGCATTACCGACAAGGCTTCGCATATGCGTTCTTGAACGCCGCTGAGGATCATACCCAAGCTAGAGGGTACAATCATTCTGACTGGTGTATATCAGTCATCCATACCGACTGGCCGACGAGGCGAGAAGCTTCTGTATAACAGAGTCCGGCAGTGATTCCGGGGAATCCTTGACCCTATTTATTAGAGATGCAAGGAAGGTTGCGGGGAATGCGGGATGCAAGTTGCTTTCTCCAGCGTCTGACATACCTATACCCCACCAAACACTCTATTCGAACCCTGAGCGCTGTCCACCCCAAACAAGCGAGAACCCCAATCACCCAACCTTTCCACAAACGACGACATAATGCAATATGGTTAAAACAAGTCGGGCAGTCCAAGTCATAATGGAGCAGGAGGTGACCTTAACAGGATTTTGAACTCCACTCGGCCGTGTACCTTCCGCACTACCAAATTAAGACTTTCAACAAGGGAATGGATTCTCTCAGTCCACTCAAGTGGCACGTTAACTTCGTGTCTCAGGGCAGATACATTGCTCGGATTCGGCAACAGCGAAGTCGTGTGTCGCGCAGGGTCTCCCTCTTCTCCTTGTGACCATGTTTTAATCATCAAACTTTAATTTCGACACTGTCGTTTGGGACAAGTTGAGGTGATGGCTGTCAGGGCTGTTCGTGGTCTTGTTTTTCCCGCGCAGCCAAGCGGGACACCCGCATATTAGATATCTTCTCAACAACCACTTATCTTATTTTCTTTTCTTCTTCATTCTTCTTCGAGTGTTTTATTATTTGAGAAGGAACAAATAAAGTTTCGATACCTATAATCATGATGTTCCAGCACGCTTTGTACATCGCCGCTGTTCTGAGCGTCGCTTCTTGCCACACTATATTTGTACAATTGGCCGCCGAAGGGACGACTAATGGTATGTCCAAGCTCTCTAAAGGATTAGCATGGGGTTAATATCTGGTAGCCATTGGTGTTGGAATAAGAGATCCGTCCTATGATGGGGTGAGGACGTCAAGTTTGATACCGCATTTTCTCTTGCTTACTGCTCCTAATAGCCGATCACTGACGTTTCATCCAACCCCATTGCAGTGAGTACTCTCTAATCTTCAAGACTTTTATTTAGGCGGCTTATTTATCTTTACTTGTCTTTCTCGTTCATATGATGGCCCATTGACAGTGCTCAGTGCAACGGTGGACCAAATCCTACAACATCTTCCAATGTTGTCATTAATGTTAAAGCTGGGGGCACAGTGACAGCTGTCTGGAGACACACACAGACAAGTGGCCCCGGTGATGTGATTGACCCAAGTCACAAGGTACAAATTCAAGTCATCCATTTGCAGTCCTGAACTTACTGACCGACCTTTTTTGATCATAGGGGCCCGTGATGGCATACATGAAGAAAGTATCCAATGCCCTTACTGACCCTGGTTATGGTAAGGCTTACGTGATTTAGGCGTCGACGAAAAAGCCTTTGCTAAATTAGATTTAGGTTCGGGTTGGTTCAAGATTTCGGAAGCAGGTCTTACGAACGCTGCGTGTAAGTAAAATCCTGCTCTGTGAAATGATTAAAACTTTGCTGACTTCGCAGCTCAAACCTGGGCCACGCAAGACCTGGTAAGTAGTCCCGATTACTGATTCTCATACATATTCACATACTCACCTCTTCAGATTTCTAACCAGGGTAAACAATCGATTACGATTCCATCTTGCCTTGCTGATGGACAGTATCTTCTGCGCGCAGAACTGATTGCTTTACACGGCGGTAAGGATATGCTACATGTCTTGTCTGAAAAATGATTCCTAACATGCCTTGAGCATCAAACTCCGGTGGAGCTCAGTTTTACGTGAGTTCTCGATGTCCCACGAGAAATTTCATATCTACTGATACATTTTTCAGATGGAATGTGCACAAATTAATGTCACTGGCGGAAGTGGTGCCAAAACACCAGCCACAGTGAGCTTGCCGGGTGCCTACAAGGTATGTTGTGACGTCTTTGAAAGGTAGCTTGATCGCTGACATGAAAAGGCTTCTGACCCTGGCATCCTCATCAACATCTACAAGACTCTCACGAGCTATACGATACCAGGTCAGTATCCAGATTTTCTCAAGTGCTCTTGCCAATATGTAAGGCGCTGACCTTGGTCTAGGCCCCGAGGTTTTCACCTGTTAGATGAATAGGGATTTGGATGAGAAACGATCTTGTCAAGAAGAGCACGATGATTTCGGTCTGTAAGGAGAGAGAGGAAATGTTCTTATGAAAGGATCAGCCCGTACATTCGTTACCGTCCCTTGAAGGGTAACAAAGCAAGATTACGACGGCGACAATGGAGATGTAATCATTCCTACAGTATATAGCTTACAAGACATTCATTCGGAGCGAAGAAATAGTATGTGATTTCTGTCGTGCTTTAGTCGTAGCTTGGAGTTGCGAGTTAAGTGAAATGAGGACGCTTGCCACTCTTAAATGACCTAAGGATGTTTAAAGGAGGTTCAAAGCTAGGAGCTACCGCTGGTTGATACTTTCTGTGCTGTTTAATTATTTTACTTCAGTCTTAAACCGTACGTGGACAAATATCTCATCATGAATCAAAAGGAATCTCTGGGGCTGTTAAAGCAGACTATTTTCATTATGAGGAGTGTTCTGGAGCCCGACACGAGACCTTCTCCAGAATTTTCGACTTCTTGGAATTTTACAGGATTATAGTTGGTAGTGTTTTCATCTTTAAGCAGTCGCTGAAACTGGAAGTACCTAGGTAATTATCGAGGATCTAAATTCACGTGACACCATCCTCTGTTTGAACTTGTTGGTCTAAGGCACTAATATAAGTGTCACGTGCAATGATCACTATAACTCAGTGTAGAAGGTGCTGAATTAACTACTGTTCTACAGTGGTAA